>BMAW01127683.1:50183-77683 GCA_019974015.1 Nephila pilipes | reverse complement strand
GACGCATTTTAGTGAATCAAATCGATAATCTACCAACATTGAGCATTATTGAAATATAGTTTAATTTCTATGCGAAGGAATTAATTGAAAATACAACGTATGAAATATAAATAAATATTGAGAAAAAATGCAAATTACACAGCCAACAGATGACGCTCCCTGTTTGATGAAACAAGAAAAGCGAGCTCGAAATTTTTTTGATGAGAAATAGAATATGCCGAAACGATTTTGATTTTTAGGTTATATATTTTACTGAATCACGATATATTCGTTTTTGATAATAAATACAGTTTCTACAGTAAAATGTATAGTAGAGTATTTAAACTAGATATTTACAAATATGCTTCTCTAATTAAAATTAAACAAATGCACTAAAATTGTCTATTTCTGATATGACAAAAATTACTAATACATATGTGCTGTTATATTACAATTTCCAAACAACGAGATTCTTCCAAAAAGACAGCTAAGCAATTATTACTTAATTATCTTTGATTATTTCAATTCTTCTCCCTTAAGAAATCGAGGCAAATACGAGTAAGATTGATTCCTAATGTATATAATCATGGTAGCTATACTTAAAATTAAGAAGATTACCAAATCTTTGTTTGGAAACGAATCGTTCGTTTCTCGACAATATTTCCTTAACAATGGAGCCCACAACTTCTATTCCAAGATAAGACACTTATCAAAGGGAATTACTTATCCCGTCCTAAGCCTGTCTATCCCATCTCACCAAAACGCATAATTAAATTCAAATCCAAACCTCCAAAACCGTCACTGCAAAATGAATTTCTGGATTTTCTCTCTCCATTTTATCGACAGGATTGTCATACCTGGAACCAGAAGGATTATCAGGACGTCATTAATTCCGCCCCAGAAGAGTCCTGGATCGGTGACAATCCTGGAATCGATGTCCTGGAGCAGGATCAAAATGTCATGTCCCCAGGACATGTTGTTGTGGATGGCATTTATTTTGCCATGGACTGTCACAGCGTGCGTCTAACGCGAATGCTTGATTGCCCACCAGGGCCTCGTTCGTCGCCTCGGATTAGCCCGGGAACTCATTGTTCTAATTGAATCCTGTGTGCGAAAGGCATTTGTTGTAGTAGTTTTCCGGGCCATGGCGATATTTCACTTTGGTAATTTGTCGCCAAATCTTAAGGCACGTTCGTTAAGTTGGAGCAAGTGCTTTAGACATGGGACACTGTTACTCAGTTAATGTCCATAGGTCAGTGAGTATTTGAGGATTTATTTTATTCTTAGATATTCTAAACTATGGAGGGGGAGTTAAATTACGTTTAATCGTCTCATAGACTTTCATCGGGATAGTGAGAATAGTTATAAATTGTTAAAAGTTTCAAAGTGTGAGGCATAAATCTCTATAATAACTCTCTTGTATCTTAATTAAGGATTGTTTCTATGCTAGGAATAAAATATCACGTATCTAGGTAGAGGGGAAAAAATAAACATTTTTTTATATCAATTTGAATAAAAGAATAAATTCAGATTCTGAAGACTTTATTGGTCAAAAAATTAATTTTAAGCATTATATACATTATATATGTGTCTGTGTTATTCGGTTGAATTTGAATTTAAAACTCACGCTACATATAAAAGGAATACTTTAATATTCCTTTTTCAAATTTTCATGACATGAATATTTAAAGAAAGTGGCCTCTTTAATACGCATCCATTCACTAATTACACTTTTAAGCGTTGAGTGTGTGTACGTGTGAGTGTGTATAGAAAAGCATGTATTTGAATGTATGATACGGTATTGATTGATTTTTACGATATTGATTCCGTTCTAAATGAAATATAAATAAGTTTATAGATGAAAACAAGTCTATTCATTTGTGTTATATGACATGAAATAATAAAGACTCTCGCTTAATTTAAATTTCCAAACACTGCATTTTTTTCGACAATAAAAGCGAGAGAATTAAAAGTTTCATTAATAAATGGATTTCGTTCAAACATAGGTTTTCTTATATTTTTTATTTACACGTCAAATTTTCTTCCATTGGAATGAATATTCACCCCAGAGCAGATATGGAAGTAAATAAATTTGAATCCGTACTGTAAGCTCGAAAAAAATTATTCACATTTATACAGAATAATTAAGATGTTATCTTCTTTTAAGCGTACGTAATAATTGGAGCAATACATTTAAAATATTTTTTTAAAAAAAAGCTTTGGTGAAATCAAATGAAAAGAAAAAAGAATAAAGTTCCCCCTCAACAAAAAAATTTCTCTCCTGGACTTCATAAAAACTAATACCCCTACACAAAAATAAGTTATTCCTCTAAAAAAAGGCAATACTCTAATTACTGCCCAAAAACTCTTGGGGAAAAAAGGGAAAACTTCATACTTCATTAACTACCAACATCCCCAAACCCTACCGCGCATTCAAATTTCGACTCCCCTTACCAGATTATACTCCTAAATTTCACGCAACCCCTCTGAGCTGCCGTTTGTCAGTAATAGCATCCTGTCATGGGGCAACCCCTGCTCAGAACAAAGGGCGACCCCTTATGCAAAGCGTGCAGGGAGGGATGCAATTGCCCTTTTCTAGAATCAAAAGTATTGGTGGCACTGGTAACCCTTGCATGATTGGGTAATTTGGGTCATCACCAGATGTAAGCGAAACCTCCTGACATGCGAGCGAGTGGTCCTCCCCTTTTTAAAAGAGGACAACCTGTGATTAGAGGGATGACTAGGACCCTGTAGATCACAGAGGTGAATGCCGAATGGATATGGATAGACAGGATGTGTTTTTGAATTCAGAGGTACTGGGTGGATTAAAACGAGTTCGTGAATTTCGGTATGCAGTGCTATGAGTAGCCAAGTGACTCTTAACTATTTTGGTAGAATTGATTGGAATAATTATCGAAGCATTTGAGCTTCATTTAGACGAAGTTCCAAACTGATTCACTTTGTGTTTTGAGAATTCGAAATCGGTCTTTTCGAAAAGGAAAAAAATGCAAACAAAGTTGCTTGATATTCTTAATTGCCTTAGATTGTTTTAAAAAATGCCGCATTATATGAAGAACCTGAATAAAAAATAGGATTAATTTAGATAAAGGAAATATAAATTCTCAAAATCCTTTAAGAAATTTTTTTTGATACGTGATATTAATCCTCCCGTCAACCGGCAATTTTGATTTCATGAACATAACGTTAATCCTACGGAATTTCTACTACCGTCCTCAAATGTTTACTATTTTGTCTATTTGAATGCAAAAAAGTGCACCCATAGGAGCAAAAAATAATAAAGGTTTCTGCGACATTACAATTTTCTCCAATTTTTAAAAATATTTTAACCTCCATTTTAATGATTTGTGCGTCAGTTTTCTGGTCTTTAAAAATCTTCTAAAATATTTCCCAAAATCGGGGAGAAAAAGTTATTCCACAGAATTCTTGATTATTTTTTGCACTTTCGAACCTTAAGGCTCTCATCTTCCATTCATTTCGATTTCGTGAACGCAATGTTTATCCTATGGAATTTCTATCACCGACCTCAAATTTATACTATTTTATCTATTTGAATGCAAAACGAATGCATCCTAAAGAGATAAAAAAAATAATGAATATTTTGGCGAAATTACACTGTCCTTTGGTTTTCAAAAATATTTTTATCTATATTTTAATTATTCTTTTGTGTATTTTCCGGTACTGAAAAAACATTCCAATACATTTTCAAAAAATCGGGAGGAAATGTAATTCCACAAAAGTCTTCATTTTTTTTGTTTTTTCGCTGCACTTTTTTGCATTTAGATAGATTAAATAAAATAGGTTTGAGGACAGTAGTAAAAAATCAATAGGATTAACAATATGTTCGCAAAACCAAAAATGGCCGATAGAAAGGAGTCTATCATTTTGGAAGTACATGTCTATCGCTAAATAAAATCATTCAAAAAAAATTTACTAGACTGGATGTAGCAATAATCGAAATAGATCTCGATTCATCACAGATTAAAAAAATAAAATATCGTATGCTTCCTTTTTTTTTTATCAAAGAATAAATTGCTAAGAAGCCATTCATTTTTTTTTTTCGAATCATAACTTGAAATGGAAAACTTCTTCCATTTTACTTACATGTGCCAATTTCAATTTCTTATTCATAAAATATAATATCTACTAACTAATTCATCAAGAATGTGATACTACGATTTGACATTTGAAGTAAAAAGTCCTTTTTTTTTATCTTCACAGATTTTTTTTACGTTGATTGAAAATTAAATCAGAATGGATTTATTATAAGAATAAGAACGAATTTCTCGACGGTGCCAAATCCGTAAATGTCAGGTCTCATGAAAGTAACTCAATCCACTCAAGGTAATTAGTTTTCCGCTTCTTGCTAATTGAAATGTCTTCATTTTATTCAGGTCAGGCCGTTGTTGACTCAGATCAGTTGAGATTTTCCAAAGAGTTCAGCCTTTTTCTCAACATTGTCATCAAAACATTGTCCTGTTATACTTTTTTAGGATGTTCAGGTAATGGATATCTATAAAAAAATTCACCGAATAGATTAAATTACTCAATGATAATTGATTTGGTTATTTTCAAGAAATACGGTATGCATGCATTTATTCATTTCACTTTGATAATTTTAAAATGACGTTACCCTGCGAGCAATTATATGAAATTAGATATTTATAAGAAATAGTCTATCTTTGAACATGCATGAAGTATGTTTTTATAGAGAAAAAAAAACAACTTCATTTTCAAACCAAGAATTACTTAAATTTGAAAAAATAAATTAAAAATATTTCAATATCTTAAGATTTTTTATTTCTACTAATTTTATTATTTTCAAACAATTTTTCCTTGGTTTTTTAGAAGTATTTATCTTTATTAAGAACAAAGGTATGGTTGAACTAGTGTTATTTATGTCATACAGATTTTTTTCCTACCTTACACGACGATTTTTTTTGACGTGTCTGATAGAAAAAGCAGCTATATCTAATTTTGGAGAATTAAAAGGGGGGAAAAGTTTATACATCTAAATCCTTATTCCACGCAAAGAATTATCAAACAATTTATCCAAAACTAGCGTAAGAAATTTCAAAGCTTTTTTATTGATTACAAAAGCACTCTTATCCTTTTAAATAAGTGACCACATGCAAAAAAAAAAAGCTGATAAAAAGGAGTTTAAAGTTTTGAAGATCAATGACTGTGTTAAAGAAAAACGTAAATAATTCGCTAAATAACGTGAATAATGTTGAATGATTTTAAATATATGTTGAATATATCTACGAAATGTTCAACATCATTTAAGAAATTATTCGTATTAAAATAGTTAATAATTTTTTTTTGTTAGGACATTTTTAGAGTACTGTACCCCCTTACGGTATGTGTCTACCTAAAAATCACCGTTACCGTGAAAATTTTCGAAAGTTTCTGTTTTTCTTTTTGTTAAAGCCCACATATTTACGATTTCAAAAATGTCCTGCATTTGTTTCTAGTGTAGCTAGAAAGTTGTAACAAAGTTACAGCCGAGATCTTAAGCCGGAAGTTCAATTTAAAACGACTGAAAGTGAAATTTTTCAAGACCTAAACTAAGCCATAGAAATGTAAACAATGCATTTTAAACAGCTGTTTCTTCATTTTTAAACGACGTGACTGCACAATATACGAATTAAGCTTTCCTTATTTATTTGATATAATTGTAAAGGTGCATATACCAATTATTTCTTCACTTAATTTTGATTTATAGATTTGCATTTTCTGGAAAACGGCAATTTTAATTTTTTTTTTATTACGAAAAATCTCATTTCTTAAAAAGTATTTCATATATTTAAATGAAATTTACCACAATATTCTCTACATCTCTAGATATGTCGTGAACCTCAAATATAACTTTTAAATACATAACTATTTATTTTGAAGCTATTTTTATTTTAAATATGATATACTTTTTTTGTACAATAATGTTTTACTTATAAGTTTTGCTATAACTCAGTAAGTTTAAGAGATAACTGTAAATTTCTGCTTCACAACACAGATATATATATATATTAAATATATTGTTGAAATAAAAAGGGAAACATATTAATTACAATTTATTATATGAACTTTAGCGTAAATGTCAATTTTTACTAAATTTTAAACAAATATGGTCAAACTTTGAAAAATAGAAAAAAAGTTCACGTAAATGACTTTTGAATTTACCTTTTTATTGATCATTGTAACTAAAAACATAAGTGTTTGACAATTTTTTTTAAAGTACTCCAAAGTTAGGCACATACCTTAAGGAGGGGAAAAAATCTTATCTTTTAAGGAATTGAAATATAGATAACTTAAGCTTCTTTTTTTCAAAAAAATTATAACATAATTATATTCATGTTAATAAGTTGATTGATTTGATTCACGGGAGAAGACCGTTATCACCCAAACATGGATGATAACGGTCCATGGAAGTACTCCATGGAAGACTAACACCACAGTACCCAGAAGAATCAACACGCGTAAATGTGCAGATCAATTTTTACTTTAAATAAGTTTTACAGAAACATATATACTTGCTTAGATATGTGTAAGACCAGTAACAGAGTAATAATACGATGTTATTGTATTACGATATTTACGGTTCTTATGTGTGGTGTAGTATTGAGACCTTGGGCTATTCCTAATATCTTTCTTCACTAACCTCGGGGATTCTTCGGTAACCAGTTACAACTCACTGTATAACTATCTGAAACATGATTCGGTAGATCAGATGAAAATAAAAATTTGGCGAATTGAATTAGACTTAGTGAGAACTGAAAAGGAAAAGAACGAAAATAGAGGGTAACGACAAACTGACAGATGTTGTAGACTGGAGTGAATCATTGTAATAATCATTTTTATTCAAAGTAGTTGAAAGAGCCTCCTAATAAGACTGGTAATAATCTAATCTGCTATTATCGAGAAATGCTTGAATCGGAATGAATAATTTGGTAAGCTAAGTCTTTATTATTTGAACATAAAATAATTTCTAATGAGTTAAGAAGGATTTCAGAGAGAAAGCGATCTTGCTTATTTTTTACAGTTATTAAAGTGTGTTGTTTTTCTCTTCCGTGCCTTCAATTTATTGACTCTTTAATTAGACTTTAAGATGTTTGTAGAAGGAAGACCGTCAAAGTACTAATATTAAAACGTTCGTAAACAGCAGTAAAGCAAATTTATTACGATTGCTCAGAGCAATCAACTGGTATTAATAAAGTTAAATATATCTCAATTGTTATTAGATACAAATAGCGAGAATAATAATTTATAGCTATGCTTAGAATCACACTTATTTTTCGATTCCTTTTCGTCTTCTTCGCATTTGATCCATCACATTGTATACAAATACTATTTTCATAAGAAATAAAATACTATTCATAGGTTTTACGTAATGTAACGATTTATTCTATACCGAATAATAATATAGTTAAATATTTTTTGTTCTATTTAAATTCATGGGTTAAACAAAGTGGTAAAACATTAATAGAATTTTAGTCGTCATTTCTTTTAATTTTTCTCATTTGTTTTATTTTCTATTGTACTCTAGCGTAATTGAAAGCTTTTAGTGCACAAAGTTCTTTATACCCGAATTCAAAGGTTTATTAAGGGGTAACTATTTACGGCCTTAGGAAGGCTGTTTAGCAAAAAATAATTACTTTGTAATGGACGAATAAGAAATTATTGCCTCTTTATGTATTCTAAATATAGCAAACCCCCCAATATGTCACTGTATTTAGAATAAAATATTTCTATCTCAATTTTCCTTTCTTTTTTTTTATCAAAGAAAAAAATTTTAAGTAAATATTTACGGAGATTATTAGTGAGTTATTTATTGTACGCTTTCAAGCCATTATCCAATTGTTTAATAGTTAAATGCTTCAAATAAGTATTAGTTAATTGCTAAGATGTTGGTACGAATTCATCAAAAGAGCAAGTTTATCATAGAAAAAGTATACTTTGTACTTCAGAGATAAATTCTTAAGAGTAATTACAGCTGATTTTTTACTACTGTACGAACTGCAATTTGATTGATTTTTTTTAAAAAAAATTAAACGTTAAACGCTTAAATTAAAAGAGAGAGAGAGAGGTATATAAAAAAAAGGATTACTTTACACAGCAACTCTGAATGGAGGTGTCAGGACTCCAGCAGCTGGGATGTAAAAGAGGGGGGGGGGGGCGGCGAGTTCATTCCGTTTTGTCATTTTGGGTCTTTTTGAAAAGATGTACCCTATAATTTAGAAGGAAAAGGGGATGCTGATCGGAAACAATGGATAAGCGATCCTATTCTTTTAGTCCGCCCCGAGCACAATCCCGGTCTGTTAGTCATCCCGCCATGGGGAAAAAAAAATTTGTCATCACGTGGTTGCAGATGGATTGCGTTCTGTTACTCCAGGAAGGGTGCGATTGAATTCTGTTCAGTTCATAGGAGCTTGGAAACTTGCGCTTTTGTCTAAGACTGTTTCAATATATTATATGGGGCATTGAATGAACTAAAGTGGATGAAGAATTTTGGATGTGTTGAGTACTTAAATAGTATCCATGTCAATTTAAATTTCAGATAATGTTTTGTATAATCTGCACTAGATGCAAATAAATTTCCAATCAACGAAATAAGTTTATGAATTCAAATTCGTTGACGATAATGAAAAAAACCATTCATAAATAATTCACTCAGAAGCGATTAAAAAAATTATGAGAGGTAGATTTAAGAATAATAAAGTTTCATTACAGAATTACATTATTCAAAACTCTAAAATCTGTAGTTTTTTTGGAATATGTATACACACACATCCACAATCTCTCTCTCTCTCTCTCTCTCTCTCTATATATATATATATATATATATATATATATATATATACATGTATAATTGTTTCAGTAGTAAAGCTACTTCTAGACTCGAATGAACATACAGAGTACAAGTGAGTTTACTCCAATTTCAAAGTAAACTGAGGTCGCCTGTTTATAAACTGAGCATGCACGCATGCGCATTTCGTTTTCTTATGGACTCTGTGCATGTGGAGTAAAGCACGAAAGTAATTTAACATTAAAGTGAAATATCTAATGAACCACCAAAGGAGCTTTTGTTTCCGGTACAACCACAAAATGTCTTCTTTGACCACTTTTCAAAATTTAATTTGATTTGATTTCTTCCAACCGATTCACAATAGCTTTAGTTTGAATTGTTATTTGCTTCACTAAAATATTAGTGTTAATAATAGATTTTATATATATGTATATATAGCATATATACTATTTTGTTGGATCGTAGAAGATTTTATGTTAGGAATGTGACGAGAAGATTGTGATGAAATAAAGAATGCAGTAATATTAGAACATTTGGTGACTAAATCTGTTCTTTAATTAACTTTGCATCGAATAATTTATTTTTATTCTTGTTGCATACAACACACGTTCAACTTTATTTTTATTTTCTATTTTATAAATGACTTCTATGTTACGGCAATAAGGTGTGAAATGTATCATCATTTATATTTTAGAATTTCGAGTTAATATTATTTATTTCAATTTACGTAAATCTATATTTCTCAGCAATCATTGCAGTGTATTTGAGAATGCAATGAAATTTTTTCAAAAGGTTGAATCTGTGTAAATGTTAAAATTATCAAATTTAATCCCTAGATATTTTTTAAATGGTATTTAAATAGGAATACATGAAACATTGTTCCAAAAAGGGGAATATATTTGTTCAGTGGCACTTTTAAAAATAATATTTATATGTACAAATGTTAATTGAATGATATAAATAAAAACAACTGTATACACACTAAATGCAGAAAAAAAGAAATTCCATTTCCCATCTTTTACTTCTTACAATTTTTTGAAAATGCTTTTTCGTAAAACAATAAGATAATGTTAAACAAAAAGATTGGAAAAATACTCAACATATTTCGATTCAAGAAAGGTAAAAATATTTTGGTCCATATGAGATACTTTGAAAAATATTTATTTCCCATCCTATTTTACCCCTAAAATATCTGCTGTTTTCAAAACAGAATGGTATTTTTAGTTTCACATTTGCGAGTTTCCCATTGTAAAATATTAGATTTCAGCTATAAACGAGATGCAGCTGTTTATAAATTTCAAACAAAATCCACATTATAGTAAACGATTTACGGAAAGAGAAAATATAAGTAAATTAGTGGAATAATATTAATGAATCATTAAGTGTAGCAAGATCTTTATGAATCTATTAATTTGAGGTGATTATCAAAGTGGCTCTCTTCAATATTTACTTAGTAGTATAAATGCAACGCTTTCTGTTAAAAGCCTTTAAACAAAACCACTAAATTTCTCGGCTTTCTTTCTTCATAAGAAATTTATGAACGTAAAGAAATCAACAAGCTTAAAATCCAAAAAAAGTAGTTTTTAATTAAATTAGAAGGGATTTTTCAATTTAAGTAATTCAGTAATTCAGTAAAGTAATTCAGGTATTGTCATAAAAATTAAAAATACGGAAGGAGATTACTTACAAAATTAAGAAGTAAAAGGATTCCATCCAAAAAGCAATTCATTAACATCTTTTTATTATTTTTGAATACTTAGTTCTGCAATAAAAAAACGTTCTAAGACATAAAATCGATGGCACCCTCAGAAATAAAAGATTCAAAGCAAACTATTGTGTGATAAAAATGTCCAATTAATTCTCAGATATTACGGTAAACGATAAAGTATTAAAGTAGACAACACATAACTAAACTGTTGAAAAAAAATTCAGATATTAAAATTAAAGCAATCGATAAATTTTTAAATTAAAAAAATATCTCAAAAGAAATATAACTTTAACGTCATTAAATACAAATGAAAAAAGTTCTATGCAAAGATTTGCTAAGAACAGATTTAGCCACCCAAGTTGCGCTTTTTATTTATAATTATTATTAAATTACTCAATTAAATATAATAATTAAAGTAGGCGATAAAATATCGAGAATTGGACAATTGTAAACTTTTCCGATATTAAAATTAAAGCAAACGATAAATTATTAAATAGAATACATTTAAGCTAAATGTAATTATATAAAATTAAATCAAATGATAAATTATTAAATTGAGTATTATATCATCACATGTAAATTAAAATTACCGCAAACGATAAATTATTAAATTAAATATATTTAAGCTAAATGTAATTAAAATTGAAGCTAACGATAAGAAATTGAAAAATGATCCAAAAGTGATCTGATTCGCCAAAACGCCCCACCTAGAACAATAGCCTCTAGGTGGCTAATAACTCTTTATATATGAATCTATTCTCAACGCATTCCATGACTTTGTTTTAATGAACATTATTCTACATAATTAAGGCTGTTTGAGAAAGATCCCACAGTTTTGAGCCATGGTTAAGTTACAAAAACTTTTGTATTTCTGAAATTTAGGAAATGAATTTTAGATATACTTCTGAGACTTTGATAATTGTTTTTATTTTGATTATATGAAAATACAGTAAAGAAAACTGATTTTGAAAAACTTTAAAGCATTTATACGATCTTTGGCGATTAGGTCATAGATTTTCAAGTATTTAAAATATTTAAAGATACAAATTTCCAAGGGCCAAGGAGAAAAATAAGCTGATTATAACTTTATTTTTAAATTTTCTTTCTTGCAGATATATGGTAATATGATTAAATATACACTTTGTTTTAAATTTGAGAAGTATAATTAAAAACGAGGTGTGAGTAATGCTATTCTAAACCATTTTATTCGAAAGGTAGATCAGTTCTTTAACTCATTCGTTAGTGAAAGTCAAAATTGTTTTCAAATTTAATGAATTCTAGTAATTAATAATGTTTAAGTAGTTTTTACATTTTAAAAGTAAATAATATAATACTCTTTTTAAAAAAATTCTTCACAATAACTCAGTATCTATAAGCAAAAAAAAAAACATTGCGAAATATGAATAATATTTTAATTGGAGATTTCATTTTAAATCAATATCCTCTTACTTAAAAATGCATCTGGAGTTATTCGATTGGTGCAAAATCACAAAGCGGACGGAAACGACCATGATTTATTTCTCGCCTCGAACGGTTCCAGATCAAATCAAATAACATTCTGAAAAACAATTTGTTCCAAAGCAAACGGCGAATAACAACCGTCAAATCACGTTTCGATATTTTTTTTCCTAATACGATACAACAACTAACAGATCTCACTTCGTTTTCACTTCATCATTGTCCAAATTACGCACAGTTCCGGAAAAATCATCATGCAAAGCACATAATCTCCGCTGTTCTCTATTAAGCAGCAGACTGTTTACAGAATCGGCCCGTTTGCTGCTAAATAGCAGCCGATTCATCTGGAGAACTTGGGGGGTGGAGATTCCAATGCGCAAGAAAAGCAAACCCTTAATGTATACTAATTGAAGCAGAAGTATTCACTTTAGTTCGTTCTAAACTTTTCTTCGATGGAAGGAAAAACAACGTAATCCATTCCAATGAGCACGGATTTGCTATTCTGTGAGAAAAGCGTTAGAAAGGAAAGGAATGGTTGGAAAGAGTTTGGTTGGACTTTTAGTTTTAAGAGATAACTTATTTTTCTTGGAATGGGAGAGTGTATTAATAAGGATAAGATCTGTAGCACGTTCGAGAGTAATCCCAGAGCAGTCTGGTGAAATTAAACAGTATTGTGCATAATATTGAAGTTTCTTTTTCGAAATATGTAGTCTTAAATATTGTGATTAAATTATTATTATTATAACCGATAGTTACTAGATCCCAACATTGGCTTGAGTAATTCTTTCCGGGATCTGCTTATTAATTTTAAACTCCGGTCAGAGGACTAGGTTGGTAGATTAGCCGGCAATATCCACGCGACGTTGACTTAGAGCTGCAACGTATTTAACGTGCATCAAGTTCTCTACACGGTGGGTCTTTTATAGAATCTGAACTTGAACGCTCAGCTCTTTTGTAACACCACCGACTAAAAGTTGCATATCACGACCACGAGGTGTCCGCGAGCTTATAATTGTAATATTTCATGTTGTGCTGTTTTAAAGTTACTAATTTTTGGATTCATGAAAGTATTTACTTTACAAATGATAAAGATGATTGAGAGTGGGTTAGCCTGGTCGACAGAACAACTGTGTGATAAATGGTAGATCATGGGTTGGACGTTTGCCGCTGCTCGAGTTTACCGAGAAGAATTTAACGTGCTGTAGAATGCAGCACGTTGAGTTCAATAATTTCTCAAAGATCTCGAGTTCCACAAGGTGATAGGTAAGTTAAGAAGGATATCAGTCACACCACACAGATTATATAACATCATTACATGACTGGGGCTCGGACGTCTGCCTCGTATACACTGACGAATCTGCTTAATATATATATATATATACAAAGAGAGAGAGACCAAATATAATTAAAAATAGTTAATAATATTAATATAAAGATGAAATTAATATGTATATAAAGCAATGTTAATTTACACAACTATAGGAAGAAGAAATTTTAAAAAAAGATAAGTTAAGAAAAAATTCTATTCAAAGTTTTGCGAAGAGCATATTTAACTGTTCAAAGTGCGCCTTTTTTATAATTATTATAAAATTATTCAGTTAAATATAAGAATTAAAGTAAAAGATAAAATATGGAGAAATGGACAATAGTAAACTTTTCCGATAATAAAATTAAAAGAAACGATAAATCATTGAATTGAATATATTTAAGCTAAATATAATTAAAATTGAAGTAACCGATAAATATTATAAAATTGAATATATTTAAGCGCGAAATATAATTAAAATTGAAGCAAAAAATAAAAAATTGAAAAGTGATCTGATCGGACTAAATAATAGCCACCTTGGGTGGCTAAAAAAGTTTCTAATGCAATTAATTCTAGTGAAATATTATTACTAAAATGAAACTTAATGTAATTATAAATATTGATTATATTAAAATACTTAAGACGAAATTATAAAATACAAGAACATTAATTAATATGTAAATCATAATTAATATACCCACCATAGCAATATAAATCTTAACAATATTTAATAAGTAATACTATAAATATAAATAATTTATATATATATATATATATATGTGTGTGTGTGTGTGTGTGTAATATTCTTAAATTAATTTTTATATATATGTATTACTGAAGAGTAATACATATATATTAATTGGATCCATGAGACTGGTATAACTAATCATCAGAATCTGAAGCCTTTGACAGCATTAAAAAAAATTTCACTTCAAATGTTTCCATTTTCTCTGTAGTGTATTAAATCTTCGTTCACTTTTTAAAATTTTTTTTACTACATAACTTTTAATTTTATTTCTTTGATTTCACGCTGTATCTCTAACAGATTTTTTTCATTTGTGTAAGTATTACTTAATAGTTTATTTATATTAATTATTATTTAGTATATATGGATTATTTTAATTTTACTATATATATATATATATATATATATGCATGATGAATTTAAGGGGATATCTCTTTGGATTAAAATTTTTTTTCTCTTTAGTGTTTGATTTACTTATTGAAATGAGCAAGGTAGTTTTATTGTAGAAACTTCAGTTTGTAGCTGAATATCTAGGCATGAGACCTGATGTCATTACATATTTTGTGGAATAATATGGGAAATCATAACGTTCTAGTTACTAACTGGCTCTCTAAGTTCACAATTTTGCTAATATTCAAACGTAACAGGAGAACTATTGGTGACGCGATTGGTTAATTCCTTAATAGCATCATGTAACAAGGTTGACTACTAAGATAGCACTTTCCTAACTTTCACACCACGCCATTAGAGGTCTAGAACTAGTTCCAAAAACAAGTTGCAGTTTCCATTATTTCGTAGGACCAGTCTTCAGTTGAATGAAGACTCGAATCTGTGACTGGTCATTATATTTCCTCTTTTACTGCTATTAGAAAGTTCTAACTTTGTTCACGAAGAAACTTGAAATGTGAGAAAATAACTTGTACTGACATTCATTAATTGATTGAAAATCAAAAGCACTGAGTCTATTGTAATTGACAGTAAGCGATTCATTGGCTAAAATGCAAATCCCACTTTCCTGTCTAACGACATTTACACGACTTTTAATGGAATCGAACTTAATTTAATCAAAAATAATTATCTCAGTTAATTCAAGTAAAATTTTCCTACTTATTTCCTTATTGTTTTACAACTCAACCCTTCTTTTCCCGGTAAAGATGCTGAACGGCGAAAAAAATTACAACGGAAATACACCACTCATAATAATTTAAATACATTAAAATAGCCTTAAAAGGCAGAGATGATACAGTAAAATATGTGTGCAATAGTAAAATATGAATAATTTCACAGTGTTAACTTTTATGATTGATTTGAAAATTATAATGTTTCTCTTAGCTTTGTCCAAAGGGGAATAAAAAATGATACACTCCAAAATAAAATTATTTCTTGTCGATAACGAAAAAAGATTATTTGAAATTTTGAAAAAATTGTTAAGTCAAACTTGAATTTTCAAGTTTTATTATGGCTAAATTAATCGTACCGTAAAATAAACTACTGGAAACTCTATGTAATATGAAATAAGAACAATACTTGGGGAATTCAAATAAAAATAATATCTATAATATAATTTTTAATTACATGTTTCGATTACTGTAAGAATTATTTAGTGAAATACTCGAATTAAATAAGAGACATGCTGTAATTTGAGAGAGTTAAATAGCTAAATCCTTAGTCTTATTTTATATTTATGACTCTAGATGGCACTGCAGTGCCGAATTTCGATTTTTTAAGTGGGGAGATTTTTCAATGTAGTACTTCGATTAATAAGTGTTAAAAGAACAGTTATCGAAACTATGCAATAATAACCATTGCAATGGACATAAATATTTATAATTTTTTGAATTTTGCGAATAAGCTAAGTGATATAAAATAAGTCGTAAAACACAAAATATAATACTGATTAACATTAAAATTTCTTGAATCATATGAAAGATAAAATGGATTTATTGCAATAAAATGTAGCGTTTTAGATTACTATTTGAGCATTGATTTTTAAATTAAAATACTTTTATACTATGAAATTCTTGAATTTATCAGCATTATCGATTTAATTTTTATGATATATACTGTTACAAATACAGCTTATGTTTCTTACCAGAGTCTGAAATAAAATAAGAAAAGTACCTTTCGGTGAGAAAAGTGAGATTTTCCAATTACAAAACGGCATATTCAATTCTTATTGCTTCTAGAGATCCTTATTTTATTTTTTTTTTTTTTTCAAAAAATATAATATTTCATAGTACTTGAATTTTAATTCAAAAACACAAGCTCTCGTAAAAGTTAAAAAATAACAATCTGAAGGGGAAAAAAACCTTTTTGGAATGAATTAGGTTCAAATTTAAAATCATCCAGATTTGTATCAAATTACTTAGATTTAAATTATATTTTTTCCCTCTGAAATTTAATAAATCGAAAACAGCTTTTTTTGAAAAATGTATTTCTTTTCACAAAAGAATCAAATTTAAACAGCATTCTGTTTTTAATGATTTACGGTTGTTTCTATTTTAAGGATTGGGATTTTGTATTTCTTTCTACGCATTACTTTTTGAATTTATTTCAATAAATAACTTTTTTCTACACTGAAAGTCTGCGATGGAAAAAAATTGATTTTATATGCGATTAATACTATTATATTTTTTAAAAAAATTAAGATTTTTAAATTATATGAATTTTATTTCAATCAATTTATTGTTTTAATAACTTTTTTGATTTTTGAAAGTGTTATTTTTTTCTCATATTATAAACGTAAATATGCGCTTGTACAAAATAAAAATCTTTATTTTGCATTTAAAGTTTTCATTGTTTACAATAGGTTACACATTTTCGTCACTTACAAAATAAGTTAATATAACTTATATGTAAATAATGGTGAAGATTAAAATTCCTTCTGTAATTTCCCTGCAAAAATTCAACATACTGACAGAATTGAGGCACAGAAAAAGTATAAATGAAATTTGTATTGTTACCGAAAACTGTTTCCAAATAAAAGCTCTAGATTTATCAGATACTGTTTATAAATTGTTTCTTTTTTTGTTATTTATTTTTTAAAATCAATTAGATTAAAAATTAAATTTAGTTTTTAAATTACAAAAGCGAAATATTAAGAAAAGGAGGCGATACATTTCAGCTGTCGAGACATAAATAAAATATGAAATGTAGTGTATTTCATTTTCTTTTGTAGAGATTTTATTTTTCAAAAACTTTAAAAATCTAAAATTTTAATACTTACCACAACGATGCATGATTTTCAACGGTTATAACTGGAAGTTGTTTTTTAACTCCATACGACATCTTCAAAAATCAGTTAGTTTCTGTTTAAAAAACGTCTTTATTTCATTGTATACTAAATATTAATTTTTAACATAATAAAGCAATTTTTGATTAATTCGTATTATATACCAAATGGAAAGTGGATGCATCAGGAAATTCACCCAAAAACACTCTGCATAATTTAAATTCAAAGAGCACAACCAATCTATGTTTTCGATTCATATTTAGTTTATTTACTTTTTTTATTAACAAAAATAATATCGATATTGTTTGTAAATATCGATATTATTTTTGAAAAATTAAAAGAATCAAAAGCTTATTGAATTTAAGTTTGTAACAGAATATTCTATTTTCATATTCTTAATTACGTTTCATACATACTTAATTTACAAATATTATAGAATGTGTTTACGAATAGAATCTATACTTACCTTAAAAAAAGGCAACAATTTTTCCCGAAGTTTGTTAAGCCTCTTTCTACCAACATGTTTTTAAAGTGGCAAACAAACTAACTTCGCCGGAACTGCTGTGGTCAAAAAAAATTTTTTTTTCTGACCAACTCCTTTTTTTTATCTCATTTTCTTTACTGTCATTTTTTTTTATTCACGGAACGCGGGACGAAAGGAAGATATGACAGGTGGAAGAAAAGTTCGTGTTTACCGATAGTACCGGCCCCGGCATCAAACGGATTTTGGGAAAAACCGCACGCCCCATTTAAAGTTTTCCCACTTTTTTTCCACTTTTCCGCACCCCCTTCTTTTATTATTATTATTTTTTAAACCATCTTCCTTTTTCCGTTCCAGGAAAAAGCGGAAGTTTCTTGGGTTTGGGGGGTTGGGTCGAAGAAGCAGCTGAGATATAAGGAAAAAAAGGATTTTTTTTATTTATAATTCTTTTTTTCTCGGGAAATCCTGATTTAGGAAGAAGCAGTTTCAAGAGAAATTATCTGCTTCTCAACCAGGAGACTGATAATAAAGAATAAATTCTGCTCTATTTTAAAATCCCCATTTTCTAGGCGTATATAATTTTTATATGCTGTTCAGAATTATTAGAATGATATAAAAATGTATAATTTCTGTTTCAAAATGACTTAAATTTTATTAAAATTTTGTCACGATGCTGATTAAATACTCATAAATTTGTTATTGTTCCTAAGTTTGTCTTCACATCTAGCATAAAAAGATAAACTGAATCTTCTAAAATTTTATCTTATTTCATGATTTGAATAGTTAATTTCGTCATATTTTTAGCAGACGATATTATTCATCTTTATCTTATTTTTAAACATTTCATTTACTTTTACAATATTTTTTATTCAGACGATTGGTAATGGTTGCTCTTATTTATTGTTCTTTATTTGTAAGTTTATGTATCACTTTATGGCAACTTTGAACAGTATTCCAAAATTTTTAGTTCGCAAGAAGTGTTAGTCAATTCATCAAATAGAAGTGTTGGTTAAGAATTTGAAATATTATATATATATATATATATATATATATATATATATATATATATCACCGGTCATAAGATGAAGAGCACACAGTTACATTCTCTCTTTCCGATATAGTTTATATTTCTTAAATGGTACACGGTTTGTAAATATAATGAACACTGTGCATTCTTTCCGGTTATATTCATCTGAGTTTTAGAGATAAAATTTTCTTTAATCCCTCCTAACCAATGTTTTAAGTGAACCTTTTTATTTGAGAAATAAATTTAAAATAATATCAAAAACAGTATTATGATATACAAACGTTCAGGAAATTATTCGTATTGTGTTTAAAATTTGTCTACTGATATATGTTGTTCAATATAACATTAATTTATATGAATAACTTTTAAAATACTGTGATATGTTTAGAATAATCTTTAAATATTAAAGTTAGAAATTAGGAGTTGATTTTTGTTTTCGACAGTGAAACATACGCATCATGACGTGAGTTTGATACAAGTTTAATGTTTAGTTTCATCTTAAGACGCATTTGAAGATTTTGCTAGCCTGTAATCAATCTTCGTAATATTAGCTCCCCGAGATATAACCTGAAATGTGCGAGATCTTATTGAGATAATATCTAGGAAGAAACTCCAGAGTTTTTGCGTTGAAAGTCAAGAAATATTAATGGGTTTTGACAGCGATGGAAAATGTCTTAAAGCATTATCTTTTTTTAAAGGTTTAGTCACGATAAAACATAAGGCAATTAACAAGTCCCTGACAAGAAAATAAATTACAATAGCGAAATTTTTATACATATATTTACTCTAAGTATATTTATATTTAACTTTTTATGGCTATTATATTTATAGTTATATAAATAAATTAGTTTCATTCACATTCCCTCACTGCTTTTTCAGCAGAATTTATTTTAATTTTATTTTAAGTATTTCGATTTCTCTCTTTTCATTTTATGTATATCTTGGAATTGTAATCAAATCATTCAAATATTAATTATTTTCTTTACATTATTATGAAAACATACTAATTAATAAATAAAAGCTTTTAAATGCATTTATATAGTTCGAATTGAGCTGCCAATGTGTTATTGCAACAAAGTTTACCAATCTCGCATGGTATATCAAAATATCCTA
Organism: Nephila pilipes; assembly: GCA_019974015.1. NCBI lineage: Eukaryota > Metazoa > Arthropoda > Arachnida > Araneae > Nephilidae > Nephila > Nephila pilipes. The sequence goes on along the minus strand of BMAW01127683.1, from coordinate 57,813 downwards.
AACGAGACATATAGACAGAGTAATAAAAGAAAATATATAAACAAAAATTTATTCAATTTAAATGAAAGAATTGAAATCAATCAAATATAAGTACTGGGATATTAGTCTTAAGTAAAATTGTTACAAACACCCCTTTTTAAAATGAAAATGAATCACTTAATAAGTTTTCATAAGAAATACTAGGCAAGAAATAAAATCTCGATTGCTAAATATTAACTTGACATTTCTTTCCAAAGTAGTTAAGGTGCTGAGTTTATTCAACATTGCTACAGATCATCTCCTATTAAACCACCTTGAAAATCACTTTTACTTAGGGCACACCTATTCCAAAAATAACAATAACAAATAATATCATATCCTAAACAAAATTAAACCACGATGCAGAGGTTGGTTACCAATTTTTTTTTCTTTATACCATCCTCTCTTTAGATGAATGAATAACAAAATTGTAAGAGAAGATAAATTACCTGTTTCACTATCCATCATTATACGCATTAGGAAGCATTACACTTCAATTTATAACCTTTGCTGGGCAACCTGCAACTTTTTACCGCACAAAAACAAAGCTAATGGAACTTTCAAACGATTGGATGTCAAAAGTTCGAATTCTATCAGATGTCTGATCCTGTAGAATATCTAAATTCTGTTCGAATATTTTTAAGTTCTGCCCACCCTCATGTAGGGGTGAGAAATCTAAATAAATTTAGTGCTGGTCAAACGGATTTTAGTTTTATTTCTTTTTCCCGGACGGGATTCCGTTCTTTAATGCGAGGTCACAGTATGCATAATTCAGAGTCCATTTTTTAATATGGTCAAAGGTTTGGTTCGCTGATAATGATATACAGAGAAAAAAAAACATATTGACGTTAGAAGCACACATCAGGCTTCATCATTTTTTTTTTTTTTCTTGTTTCGTCTGATTTGAATATTACAGAGCGGGAATTATCTTAATATAATTTTTGAAGAGGGGTTGTCCAGTTTAATAATGGTTTAAGTCATAAAAAGCGTTCTGTGTGTATAGGTAGTTATAATTACTGCTTGAGTGCGTATATTTTAGTGAACATACAATAATCATTAAACTGTATAAATATTTCCTTTTTATCTCAAATTGTTTCGAATATTTTTACTTTATAAGAATAATAACATCTCGCGAGATAAAAGCTCACCTTTTAAATATAAGCTATCTATTAGATGAATTTTATTTAAAATATTCATTGAAATACATTTTTCTTGTGACAGCTTTGAATTTTTTAACCATTATTTTCCATTTAAAATGCTGCACTCAAGAGTATTTATTCTATATTTATTTAAAAGAGTTTGATTAAAAACGTTGTAGTTGATATTTATTTATTTATTATAATATAAATAAGTTGGACTTGGTTGTAAATTTAATAAATTATCGTTACTTTATAAATAATCATAAAAATAATCTGTATTTTCATTATATCTTATTTATTTATTTGTTTAATATTTTCACTTTATGAGAATAACCACATCTGGCAAACTCAAAACTAATGCTTTCAGCGCTCTATCAGAAGAATTTTATCCATAAGGAAATTTGAAAATATGTTTCAAGTAAAAAGGTTTTAAGAGAGAGTTTTAAAATTATTATTTACTCTCAAAAATTCTTCATTTAAGAGTATTAATTCTGAATTTTAATTATGTCTTTATAAAACATTAAAAAAGATAATTATTTCTAACAGAAGTATTAATTTTTACATAAATTTTGAGATAACATTTTTTTTTATGAAACGTCTCCTGCAAAAATTTAGTTAATATTTAAAAGAATTTTGAGAGAATATAAGACAATTTTGTAAAATTTGCTTTTTATTTTAATAAAATATTAATGATATATGCTTATTCTTTTTATTCATGAACAGAACTAATACATTTTGGTGAAATAATTAAATATCAAATATCTATTTACCCTGATTTTAGTATAAATATTTTCAATTATAAAAGTGTAGTTTCAAATGAAAGGCATTCAAATATTTCATAGGCTCTGTTTTTTTTAATGAAATAGACGGACACTTTTTAGGTTAAACAATCATGCATTGAAGTTCTTTATGTTGTATTTAAAAGGAATGACTTAAAAATATGAATAGATTTAATTATATAACAGAATTTCTACATCCTGACTTAATCGCTATATTGTGATGGATTTTCATTCGTTTTCTAAATATTTTATAATAAAATACAAGGAATTTTCTAAAAATGTGTTGATATTTTGTTTAGAATTTTAAATTAGAGTGAAAATTTTATATTTTATTTCCCTGTTTTATTCGACTAAGGAAGTAATTATTCCAAATAAAACTTGCAATGATTTTCGACGGTAATCCATTTCCTCAAAAGAAGACTTCCAATTTCCAAATGGAATCTTCATACTTAACAAAATAATGTGTTATTTTTCAATTTTTTTAAAAAAATTGTCTGAATTCAAAGTCTAAATGCTTGAATTTTTAAAATCAGGTAATCGAAATTTGATGTTTTGAATTAAATCCACAGAGCTTAAGATGCATTACGTACAAATATGTAAATGATACATTGAAAAACATTACTGAGAACACATGTTGATTATTCTGCTCTACATATCATTATGGGAAACTTTACATGCTAAATACTCTTTTATACTGCAACGCTTCAATAATTTACAATCTTACTATAGATTGAATTGAATAAAAAAAATGTGATATCAAAATATATTGCAAAATTAAAAGACATACATATATACAATTGAGTCTTATTACCAAATTACAGTTCTTTTTTTATAACTTGTATATTTATTTAGAACTTTTTTATATTTACTTAGAATTAGTGATATCAGAAATAAATTATAATCTTATCGAATCAGAATATATTCAAATACGTTGCTTTTATAACAAATTTTCCAATACACATATGTGCTTTTTAAAGTAATGAATCTAGATCGTTTTGCGAATAATCGAATAATCACAACGTTGTTACATTCACACACACACTCATATATATATATATATATATATATATATATATTCAAACTTTTATTATAAATAATTATGTATTAAATTTTCATCATAAATATACGTTTACTTTGTATTACATCTGTGTACATTTTCTGTCAAAATTTAAGTATTACATCTGTGAACATTTTCTGTCAAAATTTAAGTATTACATCTGTTATAACTCTTTTTATAATATACCTTTAACCAAGGAGACATTCTTAATTTTAATACACCAAAATTAAGTTTAAAAAATTTAATTAAAAAACACGTTAACGATATATGCTGTAATCACTCTATCGAACCACATTTTTTTCTAATCAAACCAGCCACTACATCTGTACAATTTCTGTCTAAATGTAAATATCATAGCTATTTAAATTCATTTCATAAGATATTCAATACAAATTATATATTTTTACTTTTTGTTAGCTAAAATTAAATTCTTTTTAAATGTGAGGTCCATATGCTACAATCGTCTAATTGAACAGCATTGTTTCGAAGGAAATCCCCCCAGCTTCAAATGCATCCTCCAAAACAACAAACTAAGGGACAGAGGACTTGAACCATTTACCATCCCATTGGCTCCAGGTGGCAGAAAACACCCGTGCGTAGTTTAAGACCCTTTCTCAATCTGATAATCTTGACGCGCGTGTTAAACCACGAAGAGTTAGTTGCCAAGAGTTTCCATCAGCATCTGATAAGGAGTTTAAAGGTAAATATTGGTTTGGGAGGAGTTCGCGCTAGTTTGGCCGTGAAATAAAAGATCAAGGAAGGTTGCTATTTGGAATTGAAATGAGATATGGCCTTTGCTAAGGCCTTTAGTTGTGGTAGATGGACAAAGATCTTTATCGCTAGTGAAAACATACCTTGAGGATTAAATAGTTAAAAAGTGCCGTCTCTTTGAACCAGTGGTGTTTAGATTAGGAGAGGGTGGAGATTTATTATCTGTGGATAATGTTAATGTTTGTTCGAGAAAATTAATTTCTATGATGCTACATTGTTTTCGTCTTCAGGGTTCTTTTTAGTTGAATGACCTGCCATTTTCGGGTAATATTCGTTGGAGAAAGTATGCATCCTTCTGGAGGTTGAAAAATTAGTTGTTCATCAGCTTTGGGTTTTTGTATATTTTTTTTTATTTACAATTTTTAAAAGTTATGATCAAACTTATACATTTTGTACGTACATATGCAATAGTTTCTATTGAATAGAAAGACCATTTTAAGTTTTATTTGGGATTTTAAAATTCATTTTCATTGCTATTTTTATTTTATTATTATTATTCAAGAATTGAACTTCGATAAATTTTTCTTATTATTCGAGTGCATTACATTTTTTTTTTATTTTTTGAATGAAATGCATATTTTTCATTATTCGAGTATAATTATTGTTTATAGTTATATGTTTTCTTTTTTTTATAGGTTGAATATAGTTTAATGTTTGATACTAATGTGTCTTTACTAATGATAAAAGAAATACGAAAAAAAAATAAGCAAATACAAAACGGCAAGAATAGTTTCAAATATATACTTTCACCTGAAATTCTTTAAATTTGATTCTCTCCGACTTGCCGTCGCGATAGTTTTCTGACAATACAAAAATTAAAAAACTGAACAATGCCCTCCCACATTGTTCAGTTTTAAAGGATAAAAATCTAAGGGGATAAAATTTCAATGATAAAAATCTAAGAACAACATAGATATTAGAAATCTCGAAAGATTTAAAAAAAATTGTGATACATATTTTGTTACCAGCCATATTATTAATTTTGACTAAGATTGCAAGATATGAAAATTACCAAAACACATTTCCGCAGAATAATGCATATATAAGTTTACTATAATGAAATATGCAAAACTGAAAGCATATTGCAACAATAAAGTACGTAAAACTAAAGGCCAATAGATAAAAATTTATAAATAATGTAATATGCGAAACTTAACATGTGTACAATGATGTAAATATAAATTTATAATACAATACACAAAACTAAAAATTAGTTTACTATAATGTAATTCGAAAAATTAAATGAAAGTTCAATATTATATGTAATAATTTACGTTTCACTTTATCTTAAATCTTTTTCTTCTATACAAATATGAATAAAAATTTTACAAGATATACAAAATAATTACTATAGTAAAATATTTAAAGAACATTTATAGCACCACTATACAGTGTCTTAAAAAGTCGTTATTTTAAGTATTTTGAATATTTGACACAGCTTTTCTTATTTAAATAAGACATCAATTCAAACAACTATTCCAGTAACTGACAGCTTAAAAGGAATTAAATTAAACCATATAAATGATAACTGGAGAAATATGAAATAAATATATATGTATATAAAAGGACGAATAGAAATATACCTGCAAAATTGAATACATTTTTTACGCTATTCTGTCACAAGAAAGCTTACTTCATAAAAATTGAAGGAATTCATAAATTGAAATTTTGCGCACCGTTGGTATTTGAGAAGTATTAAAAATAAAAAGAAAGAATTAAAATCAGTTTCCACACGGCTTAAATTTCAACATCGAAAAACATCTGTCGGTATATTTCATGTATATTTTTCTGCAAAAGAAGCTTACAAGATTTAGAACGAAAATGGCGTAAGAAGCTAAATTAAATTTTGTTTAAAAAAGGACGAATAAAATTCGTCCAGAGTATTACATATCCGAAATGAATTAGATTTTTAGTCTAGTCTTCCAAATCTATACCAACGTTATTTCTTTCTTTCAGTTCAAGTGAAATCAGAATAATTTCTAACTTTAAATTACTAATTTTTGCTTAAGAATGCGTATTATATTCATTTGTATATGCTAAAATGAAAATAACAATTTAGATATATGTTATACAAAATATATATCTCAGTGTAGAGATAATTATGTTTTCTTATTTCAGATTTAATTCTATTTACACAAAACGAGACGTCGCATTTTTTTTCAAAATAATTAAATTCTATTATATTTAGAAAGTTTAAGCAATGATCAGACAGACAGTTTTGCCTATTAATTGAAAGCTAACAATTATACATTATAGTACGTTCTAAGCTGATTAAAACAATTGTTATTTAAAATAATTAAATTTTTAGAAATTTTTTATGAAAGCTATAATTGTGGATTTTTAAAATGTAAGAGAATTCTTCGTGATAATGTACATATTTATTAAATTAAATTTATACTAAAGTCGATAAATAGAAAGGGAGAAACTTTATTAATTTTTTTCCCTGAAAGTCTCAAAAATAAAATAACATAGGTCTATGATTAAGAATTTAATAATTTGTTAGTTTTTTTTTTCATCATATGTAGACTGGAAATCAAGTAATTAAGTGAACTAAAAAAATTCTTATCGTTCGATTCTTCTACATGATGTAATATTTTTCCGTAAAGTAAAGCGATAATTTCATGGCGGATATTAAAATAAAAATAATACCTACAGAATTTTAATTCTTATATAAATTTCAGTTCACACTCAGTTAATTCAATTTTTTGTTCATGTTTTATATTTTCTTCGAATTGAATATGAATCATCACAAATATTTGTTTGAATATTTTTGGTCTAAACATTTAATTGAAAATAGTCGTTAAATGTTTCATAATAGTATTCATTATCCAACATTTTACACTCTATTTTTATAAAGTCAATAAATATTTTCAAATAATAGAAACTTAAGTTTGAACTATTCTTTTGCATTTGTCGAAAACTATTCAAATGTTTTTTTTAAAAAAGTAATATTTCACGAGTATTATAGGTTAAAATATTATTATGAATATAATATCTAATACTTATGAATATTATATTTTAAGTACTTAAAAACGTGTTGAAACATGCTGGTGATAATGCAGATGATTTTTTTCTTTAAATACGTTCTATTTTTTGTTAAAAATATTATCTTTATATTAAAATAACTAACTTACATATCAAAGCACAATAAATGTAATATTTCAATACTTTTCATTATTAATGAATTTTAATTATGTATATAAAACGTACCAATTATATACAGTTCAAAATACCCACATAATCTATTTCAAATGAATTTTTTGAGTACTCTACATCTTAAAGCAAAGATTATATTTATATTTAAAACTGAAATTCTCGAATCAATCATTCAGAACTCTACAAGATCTGGACCTCTCAACTATTTCAAGCGATAATTCGTGAATTAATTTTCAATAATATTATTGAAATATTTAACACACTTATTATTTAAAAAATAATTATCGGCTGTTTTTAAAAATTTTTGATTGAAAATAAATAAAATGAAATCGTGGTCAAATAAATTATAAGTAATGTGTGTGTATTACACAATTTTGTTTTTCAGAATTTTCCAGTTCTAGAAAAACCTTCAAGATTTCTATAGCAAGTGAATTGACATTTCTACAGGATTAATTAAAAGAAGTACAAAATGAATAGTAAGAATTATCAAAAATCTGTAGCGCTGTTATAGTTTCGGTAATAATTATTAACAATCATTTATTAATTATTTAGAAAATAAAATTCGTCAGAATTATAAATAATATCAAACAGATTTTGTGAAATTTAATATATCCTGCTCATATTATTTTTGTATGCCTTAAATAATATTTATATATATATATATGTAGGATTTTCCATCCAATTATTATTATGCAATTAATTTTATTTTT
>BMAW01127683.1:0-40352 GCA_019974015.1 Nephila pilipes | reverse complement strand
GACGCGGTAGCGAAGGAGAAGCAGGCGGAGAGGAAGGCAAAAGAGAGAAGAGAGCGAAACGAGCTTCACTCAGTTTTGTTCTCGATAGGTGGCGCCGCATGAGCTTATCATTACGACTCTGATCATGACATCTATTGAGTATCGGAGGAACTGGTTTTACAGTAGATTGAAAAAAAAAGAAAGAATAAATTGCAAAGAACGAATTCGTTGGAGCCGCAGTTACAATTTATGGTATCGTTTTGAAATAATAATAAAAATCAAGTTGTTATCACGTTTCCGTGGTGGGTAATTAAAAAGCCACAAAAGGCTTGCCTTCCCCGCTGATGAAGGTAATATTTATGTATAAAAAATGAAGATAATCGCAAGGAGTATAGAGAGGTATCAGGCCGCCGCGAGCTCATCACGTGGAGATTGTGATTAAGGATTTTTTGTGTTGCCAAATTAAAAATTGAGAATTGCTTCTTCATAGATCGGTAAGAACAATATAAGCAAATAATTTTTTCTCTCGAAGATTTGTGTAACTTGTTACCATAAAAATATATACTGAATTTCTTGAACTTTTGGAAGCCTGATATTTTTTTTTTTATTTTACGTTACTGATCACTGTCAAATAAATAAATAAAAATGAATTCTTCAATTATATTTTCTCTTCATTTTCAAGAACGATATTAAATCTTTTATTAAAATTCAATTCGAGAGGCAGGCGATTATTTTTGCATCTTTAAGCAGTTTTTAAATATTGTGATTACCAAATATTTTCTTAAAAGTTTTCTTTCAATATTTTTAATAAAATAAAATAAAATTGTTTGCTGAACGAGAAAGTTTCTAAATATATTATTTTTAGCTTTTGACTCAAATTATAATGATTATCTATAAGCATTTTAAATTTTGGGTTTTTTTTAAATCTTAACATTTGAGATTTTTTTAATTGTATAGAAAAGCCTAGAATTATTTTTTGAAAATAACATAAAATTACTATGTTGTTTAAATCTCCCTATTCAGTTATACTAAAGTAATTAAGTCAAGAGTTATAAATATTTTACTTTAATAAAACTACCGCTATTTTCAAGTATTACGTTATAAGTTTGACGAAAAATTTATGAAGAGTATTAGAAATATATTAATTCCCTAATCGTGTTTGCTAAAAAATGAAATAATAAAAAGCAAAATCTTCTAACAATAAATAAGCTTTTAAAAAGATATTTATAATTAAGGTTTTTTCTTGTGAATTATTTTTAAAAATAAAAATTGCAGGATTATTTCTGATTTTATATTTAATAAGAAAGAATTTGCTTTTAAAGATACTTTGAAGGTAAATTAAAAATTTGAAATTATTTATATTCACATCAGCTTAAGATTTGTCATTAAATTGTTTTGTTACAAAATGTATTGTAATGCATATAATTTGTTATTGAATGCAGAGTATCTACATTTTAAAGTGAAACTCATATTTTTATTTTTTTGTGCCTTGATCGTTATATTTATAAAAGTCTCAATATACATAGTTGATATAACAGTTACGCATAAATTTTTTTTCTCTGTCATTTTGAAATCAAAATAGGTTTCAGATGTAATCAAATACTGAGTTATTATTACTCAGAGGGAAAACAAAGCTCTGATCCCGTTTAAAATATACAAATATTTTTAAATTTTTAACTGCGAAATAGGTTTATACTTACCTAAATTCAATTACTAATTATGTTGAGAAAATAAATTGAGCTTACTCTCCTTTGGAACTTCATAAATTTTATATCGTTAACTGTTACTATTGTGTGTTATTCGTATTTCTAATGATTTCCATGAGCCAAGATGCAGAATATATATCTAGACTCAAAGTCTGGTATTTTTTCTTCTAACTTAATATAAGTGACATGTAGGCTTAACTTGACAGTTGACATTCAAAAAATTTCGCATAAAAGCCTCATCACCAAAAGAAAATCAAATGGAGCAAATCTGGGAGTATTCTGTTTCAACTCCTTTCCATATTGATAAAATTATGCATTCGAGAGTCATTCAATAAATCTGTAGAAATGCCAAGAGATGGCACTCATAGTATCGAAAATGATTTTTTTATAGCAACCATCATGACTCATTAAACAGTTGTCCAAGCCTCAGTTACTCGTGTTCGGGATCATGATACCTTTTGCACATAAAAAATCCTTCGTAATAACTTTTCTGGCCGATGAGATCATCTTCACCTTTTTTTGGAAAATATTCACCAGAATCAACCCAAACGTTTTGAATTGTGCTTCATTTCCGGTACATAATGAGGAATTCTGGTATCACCAATGGTAACAACACGACGCAAAATAGTTAATGTCGACAGCTCGATGCGGCGAAATCAATTTTTTATTCGGAAGCAAATGACTACCAAATCAAAACTAACTTATGAATCATTGTCGAATTTGTTTCCAATTCGTTAAACAGATGGCTTCACACAATGATAGCAACAATATAACTTGAAACTTGATGATGCCATCTGTCTTCAATTACAAGTACTTTTTGAACAACCTTCATATATATATATATACAGAGAAAGAGAGAGAGAAAAATATATATAAATTATCGGATTATGTGTTTTTATCTTTATACATATGTATGAAGAGATAAAAACTCATACTATGATAACTGTACGTGGTGCTCCCGAAATCCAAGAGCATGTTTAATATTAACTTCTCTTTTGTGTGAAGAGTTCAGTTAAATTTTTAAAAAATGTGTTATTAAAAACATTATAAAAGGGGGAAATGACAGCTTACTTCTACTATATTTGTCAATGAAATAATTTAACATCACAAAGATATATTTCGAGCAACGTTTAACACCATTGATTTATCAAACCTTTCTGTAGAATGTAATGATCATTTACTGATTAATAACGATTGTGAAAAAAAAATGAGAAAAACTAACGTCTTAATATGAATGAAATAAACATCTTATAGAAAAACTTAAATTCATAATGACGTGAAAAACGTCATAACATGTTTGAATTCAAAAGTTGGATATTAAAATTTTTAACTCGTGTGTAATTTCTATATAGTCCCTCGTTGTACAAGAAGACAACCTTTCACGTACATGGTGGTCTCCCTTACGAGTTCTAATTAATAGCAAGCAACAATGCCCGCTCATTTTACAAGCACTCTGCATCCGAAGTTGAATGAATAAAAAAAATAGAAAAAAGGAATGAAAATATCTCTAAAAGGGAAGCGGAACCATAAGAAGACTTATAGCATGTTTCACCTTCCTGTCAAAACCACCAAGAGAGAAGAGAAGTTCTGGCGAATTAGCCGAAATCTTCGATGGAATAACTGCAGCGTGATATCTCTTCAATTGGACGCCATGATTTTAATGAGTTGAATTTATCGTCTGCTCTTAAGAACTTTTTTTTTACTTTATTCTTTTTTCCTTACAAAGATGGCTTAATACAGATTGGAATAATTCTGATCAAATGGGAAAAGTTTTATGAATACTTAATAGTCTTATCTTATTTTGGATTCAAATCGAACAAATATGAATTTGTGAAGAGGAAAAATATTTTAAATTAGTCACAGAAATTTACATTTGGTTTAAAAATAAAAAAGAGTCGATAAAGTTATGTTTTAAAATGTTTCGGATACTTTTTTTTTTTGAAAAAATGTCTCAACTTTAACTCACAAATTCGATTCTAAACTTTTAAAAAAGAGATTAAGAGTTTTAATTAATATTGCAAAAGTGAAGAAACATCATTAAACAAATAATAAATTAGCATTTCACATTAGATTTTAACTATAATGATCTCTTATCACTCATATTTATTTGATGCCAAATGAGAAAGCAAAAAATTCCATTTTTAAATTTACATAGTATTTACTACCATCAAGATTAAAAATGCAACAATTAGACTTCTAAATAAAATAACTTATGCTAATTTTGCACAGTTTTCAAACAAAAAGAATTATGTACATTATATTTTCTAACTGGATAGGGAAAGAAGTTATACCGCATACTATTTCAAAATTCAATTATTTTGCAACTCATTTATACATAATTTATTATGAAAATCAAAGGAATATTTTTAGACTTGCACAACGTAGTTATTAAACGAAACATATCTTTGTTTGATTTTTTTTTTCACAAAAGTAGTTGCAGTTTTAATATTAAGTCAAGTATATGTATTTTATAATTTTTCCTTACAACCTGCCATTTTTAATCGACATCATTTCTTTATTCAGATTAATAGACTCAAAATATTCTGTTTTTTTTTATTTCAGAAGCATTAAATTTAAAACAAAAGTGCTTTAATAAAAAGTATATTTTTTCCGCTATTATTTTAATCCATCATCAAGGAAATAATCTGGGCAATTTCTTTGTAGCATAATTCAGTTTAAAAACTGAAAAGTAATCGACGATAGGATGCAGATGGCTTTTTTTAATTGCTTGTCACTTGTTTGTAAAACAGTGACAAATTATTGAATATTCTCTCGCTTTATTACTATCAAAATTAAGAATTTAGAAGGATATATAAAACTGCGACCCAGCCTCAAACCACACCCACCTTCTTCACAGCTGCATCCATCATTTTTAGTGTCAACAAAACAGCAACACCCAAGTATATTACTCATCGCTATTTTATCAAAAGTTAAAATAATAATAAAAAAATGTATCTTCTCTACCACACAAAACATAGTAATTACATTGATGCCTTAACTGGTTAAAATATGATGATGAAAGTTGAAGTTTCGAAAAAAGTGGCGGCACAAATCGTTTTCTCATAAAATATGAAGAATGTTTGATTAATAACAGATGCCTATATGAGAGTTTGGTGTAAAATAATTAAAACGATAAAAAATATTAAAAATATGCTTAACTAATTTTATGTTCGACTTGTTTTATTTAAAACAAATTAGAATGTTCAAGCCCCATAAATCCTGTAATGCAAAATAGGGTGATTAAAATAACAAAAAATTGAATTGAATTAAAAATCATCCGTTTACCATTTTTATTGATACTGTAGTAAAAAGAATTTTTGGATAAGAGCAGATATCTATAATTTAAATGAAATGTGCCTTAAAATAACACATTGGTGGCATGAAAAATTATGTACCTAAAAGGTTCAAATAGTTCCACGAAAAAATCTCGGAAATTAAACCTCTTTAAACTCGTAAAAATATTTTAAACACATTTTGTAAAAAAAATCATGTTTATTTCTTCCTCGAAATTTTTAAACTTAAATGATTGCACCATAGTTAAGAATGAAATATTTTTCAAGAGGAAGTTGTTTAAGTAAATTTTCTTTACTGGTTGTTTAGTTGATGTGTTGAATTGTTGTTCGTCCATTTTTCATGAACTAAAATCCATTGAATTGCATATTATACTTTCGTATGAAATTATTAGATAAGATAAATAAGGGATTAACAATAAGTATTTTTAAAAATTAAATTCCTGCTATTGTGTAAATAAATGATGCATTTTTCTGTCTGATCCCATAGAATTATTGAAATATACATAAAAAAAAGCTTTGAACAAGATTAAAGACACTACAAAAAGTATTATAATTTTAATTATGATACTTTTAATTAAATTTTAATGATTAAGTTATCGTGTGTATCAGACAAGCTCGTTTTAATTACTTTTTGTAAGATATAACAAGAAGTTGATTGTTTAGATTTCCTAATCTTTCATTCTATTTTCTTTGTCTTGAATGTTTGAAAAGTAATTAACAGTTTCGTCTAAATTCCGAATACACAATTTGTCAAAGCAACAAATATGAACGCAAATTTTAAATTAATATTTTCAGAATAAAAAATAAATAATAAATAAATAGGAAAGTTTGAAAATGATGCATGTTTCGGGTATAATTTAAACTCAGTTTGAAACGCATTTTTTTTTACAAAATTTTAATTAATTTCAGGAATTATAACCACAATATACTACCCCTTGTAACTATTTTTTTTTATTCTGAGAGACTCATGTACGTATCTATTTCCTTCATAAAATTTATTTACGCCTATCCAATGTTAAAATGGAAAATATCATAGGGAAGAAATTACAAATTCAGGGGAAATATGGAAAACATTTGATACATATGATAAATAAAAAAGTTAAAAAAATACATGCAATCGAATTAAGTTTGAATTAGTAATGATTTTCGAATGATGTTCGATTTATTTTATTAATTATACAAAACAGATTAGCTGAATATACCTCTTTTAGAAAAAGAAAATCTGAAACACCCAAATTTTTTTGTTAAATTATACTTCTAATTTTTGTAAAAGATAATTATTTGCAAACTCACTTTAAGAAATAGATCAACTAGGTGGTTTTAAAAATCGACTTTCGTTGGAATAAAATTTTTTTTTACCAAAAACCTTCCATATTTAACATTTTAAGAGCTAATTGTATAGCTTTTCATTGATTCCAAACATTTAAAACTAATTTACGTTTGGAAGAAGACGAGTATAAAAAGATAATCGAATGTAATAAAGTAATTAAAGTGATATCCTCTATTGTTCATATTTATACCAAATTATTTTTTTAATCGAACAAATAAATCTTTTAAATAAAAAAGGACATTTATAAAAGATATAAGTTTATTCTTATGTCTTTCTGTGAATTAAAAAATATTAGTAATAAATTTATGGAGGGGGGAGGGATGTACATCCCGAATCTCCACTGGTTTGCTCTTACGCAAAGGGGTGGTCGCCTAAGAGGATAACTCCATTACCGGATTCTATGATGACTTTGTACTATTTACTGGATCAATGATGAGGCTTGAAATTTTTTTACTTCGTTTATTAGAAGGAAAGACGAAAGAAAAATATCTACAAAAGCTTCTATATACAAATTGACATATTTTAAATAACTAGTTCATCGAAGAAGATTGATGGCAGCCCAAACTTATGGCATATTGACGATGAGCGTTGAAATGCGCGCTGACGCTCGTAACAGTGCAGCTTAGATAGCCATGGTGATGGGAGGGAAAAAGAAGTGGAACAGAGAGCGAGAGAGAGCTATGCGCTTCTCTTTTTTGTTCAGGAATAGGGGGAGCTGCGTGAGCTAACACATGGCGCTGATTCGTGGTGTCATCTATCGAGCAAATGAGGAACTAGTCTTACAATATCATTGAAAAGACAGTTAATAAATTAATAATTAACTGGAAAATCCTACATTTGTTAATAATTAATTATCAATAACTAGCTACTTTAAACTCCTTCCCTGACTAAATCTTTCTTAGCATATGTTTCAAACCATGAATTAACCACAATTTTATCCCTTAAATGGATTTAAGAATAAAATAGCTTATTTTGAAAATTATGTTTAAATTAGTTTATGAAAAAAACACATAGTTTGCATTTTATCCGTTTTGATACTGAACGGAAATTTTCCACTGTAGATATATGTGATTGCAATTGCTTAGAAAGGTCGCACTTGGAAGCAGCACGAGGACTATTGGTAGAACCAAGAAATTTTGAGACTCAGTCAAGTGACGAGGACGACACTTGAACTGGTACCTCCCTATACAAACTCTCACAACTCGCCAATGGTAAAACGTAGAACCTTAACCGAACTTAACGTGCTTCAGTCCCACTACATGGCGGGTCTTAAATGGAATCAGAATTCGAACCCACGACTCTCGAATGAAACAACACCGGCCTCGAGTAAGCGACCACGATCATTAGTCCACCACAATAAGTATACTGACGCCATTAATATTCAATAGCTTTTGAAAATTTCTCGTACATATGAAATGTGGAAAATGGGGAGAAGGAACAAATTAGTATAATATCGTTCCATTTGTGTGTTACATGAATACAAAAAAAAATCTTCACGAATGGTTTTTAAACAATGTTATGTGTACTCTAGAGGTACAATAAAGACAAGAAAGACATTCAAGGTTGTTGTGGAAAGGAACCAAAACAGTATTGTATTGACTAAACCTCTCATAGAAGATTATTCCCAAAGTAATTTTAAGGCAATAACAAAATAAAATAAAAAGGAATGAAGAAAAATACAACACTAATATAAATGAAAACATTTAAGTGTAATAATAATTAGCTTTCAAAAATATTAGCGGTAATGAACTCAATCTCGACGAAAGCCATCAGCGAATTCTAACCAAATAAGAGCTTCGTAGAATAACAAATTTGTATTTCACAAATAAGAGCTACGCTACTTTTTTAAACCAACAGAAATTAGTTTTAGTACAATGAAGAATTACAGGTATATCACAAAATAATAGAAACACCTGTGAAAGAAGGAAATTTTTTAAATAGTAATGGGTTGGGCCACCTTTGGCTTGAATTACTGCTTGTATTCGATGTAGGATTGACAAATAAATGTCTTGAACAAAGTTAATTGGAATTCACACACATTCCTCGTGCAGGGCCGTCTCGAGTTTAAATAGTGTGGGTGGAGGAGGAAACCAAGCACGGACTTTGTTCTCTAAAAAACCCCACAAACACTCAATGATGTTCAGATCAGGTGACTGGGACACCACGTTAGATGTTCCACTTCATCATCATGCTCATGTAACCATGTTTGAACTTGGCGAGACGTCTGAACAAAGGCGTTGTTTTTGGAACACAGGACATTCTCCGGAAAGAGAGTCTGAAGCTTAGGGTGAAGATGATCTGCGAGAATGCTTCGATGAAGGTCGCCTGTGATCATTCCCCACTAGACAACGAGAAGCCTCAATCCATAGGAAGATATTGTGCCCCACACCATCTTAGAACCCCCTCCATGTTTCACGGTTGGAACCAGGCAGTCAAAACATAAAATGATTCTGTCAGTGTTTGCCAAACGAACACACGTCCAGTGATCTGGAATAATGTAAATGAGAATTCATAAGATCAGAAAACTTGTTCCCATTGCAGTTGTATCCAGTTTAGGTAGTCCCGGCACCACTGTTTTCTCTTCATACCATTCCGCATCGAAACTAAAGGTTTTGGAATATCTACTTTCAGGCGACTATCCTCTTCAAACCCGTCTCTCACGATCCTTCAACTTCGACTTTCGCCATTGTTCTCTTTCTCAGAAGACATCTTACCCAGGTTTCTGTAGGTTGTCATAACTTTTGACACAGTGGTCCTTGAAACACCCACAAGGTTGGCTGCTCTGTACAAGGACGCTCCAGCGAGGCGAGCTCCAATTATCATGCCTCTTTTCATGTCGGTGAGGTCTCACAGAATCACGCTTTGCTAGACACCGAATTTTCTCATGCTACTCTCATACAGCCAAATAATTGGCTGATACCTTCCCTTTCGCCGCTATTAGGTGGCACACTGTTGCGACACATGGTGGTCGTTTATTGAACAATCGAAGAACGACTCATTTTTAAACGGTGTTCCTATTATTTTGTCCTATACCTGTACGTCAGCAATAAAAACTATTATTTCCCTAAGAGATTAACTCTAAAGACAAACAATAATTTGCACTTTTTCATTTCGCCTGCGCAAATTTCGCCAAGCAGATTTCATTAGCGATAACGCATAGTATGCACATATTCCGTTTGGCTTCGGTTGTATCATTTTTGCAACTTTATCACCTGCGCCGGCCAAATGGAAAAGTACCTAATAATTTTATTTTGAAAATCTTGGAGGCTGTGCTCTTTTATTTCGGAACATAACATTGACAATAAGTTTGTAACTGAAATAAAGAAACTATATATGGTTCATGAGGAGATCAAAACTTTTATGGAAAAGGTCTTTCACAGACACACTTTAGAGGGACATTTAAAGTCATGTTGAAAAAACATGAAGTAAAAAAGTGTATTTTCAAAGATTAACTCTAAATACTGAGGAAAAGTGTTCACTAATTCTCTTTAGTTTCTCATGAAACATTCTCGTAGTATTCAATTTTTCGAGGGCGAGAGGTAATATTTTAAGAAGCAATAAAAGAACATTTCACATTTAATATTGCGTGTTCTTGACTTTTCTGGTTAAATTATAATATATACTAAAATAATTATACTATTAAGCTATCTTCCGATCTCTATTGGTCTGTGGCTCTTCTGTAGACAACACGTGGCAGAGGCATCGAATTTAATAGATAATATTAAATGAATTTATTGTTAAAAAATTCAAAATTATAGTTTTTTGATATTGATGTCAGTTCTGAACTTGATACGTTGTTTCATCTTATTTTTAACTCTTGTACATTGCTCCTTTTATTTCGAATCTAGACTCGAGGCTCACGAGGTAGCTATTAACACAGACGTAAGAGCTCTTTTTTAATTGTTAGAAATGTCAAAAATGTACTATCTATTTATTTTTACGAACACCTCTTTCATCTCAGCAAAATAATTTGGCAAATTTAAATGATATAATACGAGAGTGGTTCAAAAAGTACCTGATTTTGAACACGTTCGCTAAATGACATCAAAATAAATTTGATACTGATTCATAGGTTATTGTTGTTTGCTCCCTCGAAAAGCTCTCGTCATCATTTTGAGTCAGATGTCACCATCGATGAGACTTGGATTCATCATTATGCAGCAAAAACTAAGCAATAATCAATATCATGGGTTGTTTCCGGTGAATTTCCTCCATCATAGAAGACAACTATCTTCTGCTATCTTATAAGTTAAGGGTTGAATTTTTAGCAAGCAAAGGGCGTCATACACGTGGATTTCTTAGAAATAGGAAAAATGATTGCTGGATAAAACTGCATTTCAGTTACTACATTCCAGTTTTCTGTTCTAAACACGAATATTTTTTGAAACGCTTTTATAAAACATGGAAAATATTGAGTATATCTATCAAGATTACATACTTTGTCATAATTGTATAATCACTATTAATAGAAAGTGTATCTCATAATAAAATGAGAAACAAAAATCCCATGTCTATTGTCATAATAAAATGCATAAGAAAATTCCAAGTTTGGATACATTCCATTCGTAGTCAATTCACATAATATTCTGTAAATATTTTTTGAAAAACCTGTATTAATACCTTCAACGCTTTATTCACACACACACACACACACACACACACACACACACACACACACACACACACACACACACACACACACACACACACACACACACACAGAGAGAGAGAGAGAGAGAGATAATATTTGTACATTTAACTTTGTTTTGCTATTTAAATAACTTTAATAATGAATAAATTTTATTTTAGATCATCTTTTATAATAATGATTAAATTCGATATAAACTGGAAATCGAGCACATAATCTATCAGCTGTTTATAATCCAGCAACTTGCTAAGACTTTGAAATTGTTCTGTATGTTATAAATTCTTCGAATTCCGATTCTATTTCTCGAATTTTCTTCTTAAACTTTTTGTTATCTGTAGGCAATAAATAGAATTGTACAATTGCTTTTATAACCAATACAGAATAGCCTCCGAAAACTTCGTATTGAATTTTTATTTTTCAAGTTAACCTTTTCTTCTTTCCCATTCAACCTAAAATTGAAGGTTACGCTTTATTCAATTGAAAACTTTACTTTGTCGCTTTTGCTATCAAAAATACAAAAAACAGCCGCATTCGCAAACCGGTTTTCTTCCATTCGAAACATCAAGACTTTTCCCTTTTTAACTCGAATTAATCACTGGCTTAAAAAAATTAAAAAAAAAAACCTCTACTATTCGTAAATGAAAGAAAAGACTTTTTAAAACTTGAACTCGAACTCAATTTTCACTGATTTTCCCTTCCCCTTCTTTTCCGCTGTCTTTCAACCGACAAAATTCGTTTTGTTCAAAATCTTCCAAATTGCACATCTATAACTGCAACTGACAAAAGGATATTCTGCCAACCGTAATTATCTAACTGTGACTGCACCGGAATTAAAGGAACTGTTCGAAATAATCGAAGTGTATTAAGAATGCGAGTAATTGTCTATTATGCTCTTGATGGTTAACGGACGTACGTTCTTTCATATATCTTTTTTTCCCCGCGACTTTTCTCGAATCTTTTTTTTTTGTTTTGTTACTATAAAGAAAGAGAAAAAATCACTTTGTTAGATTATAAAATTTTTCTTGAACAAGACATTCAGGTTCTGTGCCTCGTGTAAAATCGAGTTTTAAGCGAATCGTGATGACAATGTAATTGCGGATCGTGGGCTTGAGTTAGGGGAAAAATTATTTAATAAGTAGCCATTTTGTTATGACCTTTGCATGGTTTCCCACGAATTTCGAATTTTTTCTCCAACTTTTTTCATCAATGCGTGTGCTGGAGTTTTTAATGCGGAAAATTAGTGAAATTGAGACAGATATTACCGTATCGTTATTTTTCTTAAAATATTGATTTCCAGAATTTTAGGGGTCATTTGATCCGCATAAAATTGTGTGCTTTTAACGTATTTCAAAGGAAGAAACATCATCTAAAAATTGTTTTTGCACGGAAATGTCAATATTCTCTCACATTCGAAGGTTTACGTTTCTATTAATACAATAAGAATTTGAATTTATAATTTTATCCAGATTTTTTTATATCAATAATTTTATCAGGTATTATATATTATTATAGGTCACAAGAAAAAAGTATAAGTAGTTTCTGAATTTTTAAATTTTACAAAATCGAATTAATTCCACGAATTAATATCGTTAAATCAACGATTAATAATGTTCGAATGTTACTGTAACACGCGCAAATCCAAAAGAGGAAATCAGTATACTTCAAAATAAAAGAAAAGTTTTAGCTTTAAGAAATTGAGTGAGAAAAAGTTAATAAATTGTTTTATCATCATAATTCCTTCTCCATATAACTCGAACAACAGCTTGGTCAAAGTAATTGACGCCTCCGAGTAGATGGAAATTCTGTTGTAGGGTTTTGTTTTTTAAATTCCTTCAATAATTGGTCATGAGTGGTATGGAATAGTTTTCTCTAAAATATTTTATGAAAATTCCCGAAATATTCAAATTACTTTCAAACAATATGATAACCACATGAAGCAACATATTATAATCATTTATAAAAGTAAATACGTATGTGGCACTGAAAAATAGATTGTTACAAAAATATGAAATCATAGAAACATAATTGCATCGATTGAAAAAAATTGAGGGTACACAGTACAACAAATTTTGCATCAGTGACATCATTAGTCCAAATAACAGTAACAAACTGCATTGTTCATGGAACAGGATTGCTCAACCAGTCTGAGAAAAAGAGGACAGGCATTGTGTTTTTATCACATACATCCTCTCTAAGTGAGATAATGCATGACAATAGTGTAAAACTAAAGATCTATAACACTTGTCATCAATTTATATTGGTTTTCCTTCAGGAAAACATAAAAAAAACTTGTAAGAATCAATCTTCTGTAAAAAAATAATTTTAAATGTCTTGATTCTTAGAAAGGCTTAAATTGTAATGGCAGGAATTCAATTTTATTTCATTTATTTTTGTTTATTCATGACTAAATTTAATTCTTCAGGAGAATGGAAGTATCTTAATTTAGAAATATACTACCATTCTGAATCTTTCTTTGACAAGGAGAATATGGTTTATTAATTTCACAAGTGACTTCAGAGCATTATGTTTAATCCTTTCATAAGGACCAGAGAAATGAATATTTGATTTTCTTGCACACACATTAAAAGATAATGAAATTCTTCTGCTCTCCAAAAGATCACCTGGATTGAATTCTTTTCTCAGTAGAACGAGCCTCACATCTAATTTCATTCTGCTTATAGAAATCTCTTATTCTTTTTAAAGTTAATTTACGGTGCTTTGTCAACACATTCATAATATTTATTATGATCTACAGGGGGCTGATATGGCAAGAGACCAAACAACAAATAAGCTGATGGATATTTAGTTATTGAATGTTTAATCAAATTATATTCTTTTATAACTTAGATTAACAACTTTGTTCAAGGAATTTTAGTTGAAGAAGAATTTTATAGCTTTTTTTAGTCTTGTATATAACTATAGATTGATTACCACGATGAGTTTTACCATTTGTTTGAGGATGATGATCAATAGTTAATAAATGTTTGATATTATAATTTCTCAGAATTTTTTTTAAATTTCGAAGTAGTAGATGCAGTATTTCTATCAATTAATAATTTTTCAGGAGCTTGAAAGACTTTTTTCAATATATTTACAAAAGTTTCAGAATGTCAATTTTTTTTTAAGAGGAAAGTCTTGCAAATTGCTTGTTGCATCATCAGTTACAGCATGAAGAAATATTTCTGAGGAATTATAATAGTTAAAACCATAAACATTATCACCAAATATACATTCAAATGGTTTACTTGTTGGAGGGGCTTGATGCAGCAAACTAATTTTTTTTTTTATTTTAGCTTTTTTATTAAGTTGACATACCAGACTCTGTTTTAAAAAATTCAGTAATATTCGATGTAATACTAAACCAAGAGTGTTGAAGAGACTAATTTTAATTTTCTTGAGCACCAGTGTGACCAAATTATTCAAGAACTTGATTTAAAAATTTCAATCTTAATGAAAATGGTACAGCTATTTTATACATATATTTTTATTTTTACTAACTATAAAATCTTTGACTTCATAATATATAGGGCTACTTAAATTACCCTTCCTTTGTTCAGCTATGATTTCATTTATGCCAAGCAAATGAACTGAATATTAAAGGTAAGGAGAAACTGGATGCCTGAATAAAACATCTGCTTCAATGTGTTATTCGGGTTTAGTAGTAGATTCCTTTAAATATTTAATTTCATAGTCATACATACTTAATTTAAATGACCTGCGGAATAATCTACCTCTTAAGTCTTAAGCATTTCTGAGTCAAACAAGAGCCGCATGATCAATACGAATGACAACACTTCGATAATGAAAGTAACATTAAATTTATCTGAAACATATATTTTCAATTGCAAGGGAATTCTACTTCAGGTTTTGCATAATTGTTTTCATAGCCTCTTACAGTTGGGTGTAAAAATGTTTGATACATCAAGTTGTTTCAATACAACTCCAACATTTTTTTTTTGTGATGGATCAACAAAAACACGGCATGTTGCATCAGGATTATATAAATGTTAAACAGGTTTTATTATGAACATTTTTAAATGCATTTTGACATTCATTAGTCCAATTAAATTGCTCATCTATTTTCAACAACTGGCTTAAAGGGTATCTAAGCTTAGCATATCCAGGAATAACGTATTGTGTACATTTATTGAACCCAAGAGTCTTTAAAGTTCTTTTATATTATTTTTAGGTCTCAAAATTTTTAATAGTTTCAACATTAGTATTGTTAGGAATAACTTTGCATTTTGTTTTCAATTTCTTAACCTAAAAAGTTAATTTTAGTTTGGGCAAAAGCTTATTTGGATAACTTCAGTTTAATATTTTACTTTTAAATATTATTCTTCCCTTAATATTATCCTTGAATATTCTTTTTGAATGCATCGAATATTGTTTTAAGACATTTCGAATGTTCTTTTTTTTGAAGAAGAGCACAATGAAATAATTGCAAGCAAAATCAGTTTCACGTTTAATTAATATTCTTTAAGTTAATCTATTGAAAATTGCTGGAACTACTTTAATGTCAAATGGTTATCTGTATTATTCGTATAAGCCAAAAGTAGTGCAAAATACAATTTTTTTTCTATATCTTTAGCATAAATGGGTACGTCCCAATAACCTGAAGCTAAGTTTAAAGAGGAGAAAATTTTTGATTGAGATAATTTGTCTAATAAATTATCCATGAGAGTTAATTGTTCAGAATCTCATTTACATAGAGTATTTAATTTTCTGAATTATATGCAGAGTCTAGTATTTTTTCCTTCATCGTGCTTAAAAGTTGAGGTTACTGGACTAAATAGGGACTATTATTTACTTTTATTACTCCAGCTTGCATTAATTTCTCAACTTGACTCTTAATTCCTTTTCTTCAGTAGGAGAAGTACGATAAGTCAACTATTGGAAAGTCAAATTTCAGACCAATTCTTTAAGGTTCAACTTGGAGTTAACCTATGTCATACTTGAAAAAAAAAAGAATTTAGAAAAAAAATGGAATCATAACTTAGAATTATTTCTCATAACTCGCAAATATCTTCTTCTGAAAATCTCAGGTAGAACATTTTGACCCTCAGAAGTCTGATAATGGTTGTAACTTTTACTTTTATATGCAAGGAATATTTAAGTTCATTTTTAAGCCACTAAAGAGGCTATTGTTTTAATTGAATCACTTTTGGCACACCAGATCACTTTTCAATTTTTTTTATCATTTGCTTCAACTACATTTAGCTTAAATATATTCAATTTAACAATTTATTGTTTGCTTTAATTTTAATTACATGTATCTCATATAATATTCATTTTAATAATTTATCACTTACTTTAATTTTAATTCATTCAGTTTAAATATATTCTATTTAATAAATTATCGTTTCCCTTAATTGCAAAATCGGAAAAGTTTACTATTGTCCATTTCCCGATATTTCTTCGTTTAATTTAAATCGAATATCTAATTGAGTAATTTAAAAATAATTACTTAAAAAAGAGCGCCCCTTAGGTAGCTAAATATATTCTTCGCAAGACTTTGCATAAAATTTTTTCATTTTTCTATTATTTATTTATTTCCTTTATATTTTTTCCATTTTGACTTATTTGCTGATGACTGTAATCAATAATAAGTTTCAGTTGTGCTAATTCTAACAGTTCTAGAAGGAGATAAGGTAATACATAATCACTAAACCTGAAATGGAACCATTCTTTAAGTATATTGAACATGTTTTTTTGTAGGTAAATTGTATTCCGAGTTTGCTGTACAATTATGCCGAAGGCATTATTCATTTTTAGGTAGTGTTTTGATCACAAAATGATGTGGTTTGATAGAAATTATAGAGCCAGTATCAAGGACGTATGTTAGGGATTTGTTTTCATAGTACCAGGATACTTTCAGTTGTTATCAATTCTGGGTTTCTTCTTTTATAAGATAAATATGAGAAATTAGACATATTATTTGCCCTGCAGGAAGTCTAAATTAGCAAGTTTGAACCCAGTGATAGGCATTTTGAATAACTTGGTACTCACAAAATCTACAGAGAGTAAGAGGTAATTTATTTCGAAAAAGAATTTTTGGTCTATTAAAGGGTTTTAAAGTTTGTCATTGGAAAAGGCTTCGTGCACAGTTATTTTTCCTAAAATATCTCAGTTACCAATTTTAATATTTATCGATAGGAGTATTACATTTTTGGATTCCAATATTGATAGGGTTTTTTAAATATTTTACTTTCATTGAGTTGAATTTTTAATAATTTGATTGATTTTGTGAATACTTGAATGATTTTAATTAACCAAGTTCATATTTATATACATTTAATTATTCAACTAATTCTAAAATTATCGAACAAATATTTATGCCAAGAAAATAAATGTAAAATATATAATCTAAATTATTTAAATTCAATAAATAAATGTTATTATAAATAAATTTAAACTAAAATGTTCCTAAAAAGGTTTATCTGAAAAAGGAATCGCCATCTAGTGTCCAAGTTTTGAATTAAAATTATATATATATATTTATGTGTGTGTGCGTCTGTGTGCATGTGTGTGTATGCATATTTTAATTTAATTAATATTAATCATTTGTGAAATTTAATTTAAAAATTAATAGGCAATTTGCCTTTTTGCAGGAAGTGAAAAACGTCTTAAATAGTCATATTTTCAGAATAGAACTCCATATTAAAATATTATTTCCTATAATAAAAATAAAGACAACGTTTTTAAAAATAGAAATATTTATACAGCTACTCTAGAAAGGTACCTTATTAATATGAAACTTAAAATTCTATCTCTTTGCATAAATATTACTATTGATTTCATAACCTGTAATTTTCAATTGTGTATCTAAGTATTCTGTTTCATATTTATTATTGTTAACTTGGATTAGATTTTAATATGTAATATAAAAAATAAGTTAGGTACATTTTCCTAAGATTTATTTTAATTCAAAGCAAATAAGTCGTCTATATATCTATAAAGAATAAACTTATCTCTGTGGATAGAAGTATGTTATAGTAATGTAAGAAAATATTTGTCAAACTGTTACTCATAGGTGCTCCTTATGGAACACCCATAGTTTGTTTATATTTTTATCATTACATTTAATATAGTTTTTAATACGTACAATATTAATTAAAGAAAATGAAATTGTGTGTGATCATAAAAAATTAAATCATTCGTATTATAATTTCATCTAAGTAATTAAAATTATCTTTTATCTATAACCTATGTCTATCAAATTAAAGAGGTCTACAAAGTAATAACAATGTATTGTAATTGGATATATTTTTATTCTATATTTTTAATAATATTTAAACTATTTGTAATGATAGCATTTTCATTAAATTTATTAATAATGTCTCGTAAGAGTTTTGGTAACAATTTACCTGCTTGTGTAATGTTAGTGATATATCCATTAAAGATTGTTCTAAAATTAATGGGACCTTTATGAAATTTCCGAGTAATAAAAATCTGAAGAAATTTAATTTTATTCTTTTGTAATCCTATTTTTTTTTAAATTATAGCAGTAATTCTATTATTACTAGGTCACCAAAATTATTTTCTAACTAAGCATTATTCACTTTTAAATGTTTATTAATAATTAAATTACATTAATATTGGCAAATAATTGCATCATTAGTAGGATTTTTGTCATTATAATAAATTATAGTTTTTTTCCTTATATATACTCTTTCTTTTCAATATTAGCTTCAAGCTGAAAATATTTATTTATTAGAAGGTTATATTTGTTACCAACCACCGCTTAAAGAGTAATGTTATTGAAGTCAAACTATATGCTTCTAATCGAATCAATTCTCAAAGACCAGTCTTCGAATTAATTCGGTGTTCTGGTGAAAAGAAAAGGAAAAGGTTATTTGTAACTTATTTATGGATCTTTTGGGAAAGAGGAATTCTAAATTAAGTGTCGCCAAAGTTATTAATTTCATTACTTCCCCGAAACACATTATTATCGAAAAAATTGTTTTGAGAGAGCTTTCTATAAAGTGAAAAATAAGTTTAAAGAAAATGGTATTTGAATGGAAATTTTTTTATGAAAATATTAGCATAATCATTTATACGCACCTGGTAATTATTAGTTCAATATATATATTTTATTTCAGATTGAGGAACTGCTACGTAAACAATTAAGTGCGTAATAGATTTTAGGTTTCCCCCACAAAGCACATAGGGAAAAACAATTTTAAACTTTCTGCAAAATAAGAAAAGTTAAGGAAATATGGCAATTTTCAAATAATTACGAAAACAGAAATTAATTTTGATTCTGAGTTAGTTTATCTATTTAAAAATACAATTATACTTTGAAATCTTTATGTATAATTTGGCGATTTAAGAAAATTGAACATTTTTAAAGATATTCTACATTTATTATTTGGCATTTATAGTCACTTCTTAAGATATTGCGTTTCCCCTTTTTTTCTTTTGAATTCTGTATATTTCAGCTCCCTCATTTGAAACTTTTGCATTAGAGAAGATGCAGGATAAAAATATTTTTATCTTTGATGAGTTTTTTATAATATAAATTTTTGTGCCCATGAAAATATCATTATTAATATGTTCTTAGTAATTTTCATATTAATACTCTCCTTCTAAAATTAAGTTACAACATTAGACTGATATGACTGATGGTTTATTAACGTTGTATTTAGAAGCAACATGGGGGCTATTGGCGACGGACCTCGTCATTTTGAACTTCGAGTGAAAAGAACGACACCTAAGCCGGTACCATACTCTCCTAATTTTCACGTTTTTCCACCGTAATAACTATTAGCCCGGATATACGTAAAGTGCATCAGCCCGCTACATAGCGTTATTTTAATGTCATCAGGATTCGAACCCACGAATTGTGGCAATGAATTCGCCTCTCGGCGAATTCGAAAAATGTTTCCTGAAACAGGAAATGTGGATGGAAAATGAAGGAAATATCCTTTTAATAAATTGAACTTCTTTTAAATAAAAAGATCCTTTATAAATTGTTAAAGTTAATTACTAACAGCTAGATGAAATCAGGATATCAAGGGACTTATTGATTATAGGTATAAATGAGTCCATTAAAGCTGTATTTGTGAGATGTTGAAGAGGTACTTCAAATTTGAAACTGTGTTTTAGTTAGAAATATTAATAAATTCTCAATATAATTATTTACATCTTATTCAGAGACATCTCTAGAATAAATTCTTCAGTACCATTCATCACCGTTTGAATGACGCTGCTTCTTTTTCATGCTTAAAATATAATCTACAATTAGTTTATTATGTACTGTGATGCTAAATATATTTTTATCTGTATTGTAGGAAAATTGCTTCTTCCAAAGAAAAAAACTTACTCTGCCAAGAAGGAAAGTTCTTTTTTATAGAATACTTCTAAATTTAAAGACACAGCATGATAAATGGATTTATGTGCTATACCCACACCAGATTAGAATAATAATGAGACGTTTTACAGTTCAGAGATTGGATCATACTCTTAAAACGTCTCTTCATTGCTGAACTTCATAGTATCTGGAATCATAGTGTGTTTATGATAGGATTTCAGTCTCTGAAGAAAAGTGGAGCAACTTCGAACGAGATGGACAAGGAAAAAAAACGGAAAACATTTCTCTAATCAGAGCAAAGCTATTTTATTTTATTTCTAGATGTCTGAGAATTTTACGCGCAGAAAATACGACGCTGGTAACAACTCATTGCGTGAATAAAACTAAACTATTTGAAAGAATTTGGAATTTAAGACTATTGCCTGTTAAGAACAATTGAAGCGGATTATGCTCAGTTTAAAAATTATTCTAACTTTTAGGATAGAGCTCTACAAACTGACCACCACTACACCAAATGATTAGACAATTTAAGGGAAAAGAATGAAAAAATTAGTACATGTCATATTTTTTCAAAAAAATATTAAAAGATATAAAATCAGCCCTTAAAGGATTTTTTAGGCAAACAAAAGATCAGTATTTTACAGAGAACTTCAGTTGAGGAATATCAGTCATTTATTGTTTGTTATCTTTAGGTGAGTGAGATCAATATCCTTTGCTTATATCGTCAAGCGAGTGAAATCAGTTTTTACCTGATATCCAATAGGCTCGTTGCTTTATTTGACATTACTCACTTTCTGATCGAGATAGTTCTAAATTTATAATGTTTCATTAAAGAGCTTGCCGACTGAAGATTAAAGGCCGCAATATCTATATGTGTTCCAACATCCATCTAACCTATATGAGTTAAAGATTATTATCATTTATTGAATGTTACTTGATGTGCTCAAAAATACAAAGTGTCCCAATTTTACAAAGAAGTTAACTAATATTAAAATAAGAATTTTTAGGAATTTTTTTTACGTAACTAAAGGGTTCATCATATAGTTAGTATCCGAAATTCTCTGCATGTCCATTGCTCCTATATTATTATTTTCGAGCGTTTATAAATATAGGTTAGATAAAAAAAATTATTTAGATAAGTCAGGAACTGGTAGGGTAGTTGATAATTTTAGGAATTTAAGTATTTTTCTTAGTAGATAAGACAATATCTTTACTAATCGTAACGATTCATAGTAAGAACATGTTAGGAGAGGGGGGTGCCAGCTCAGGTGTCGTCCTCGTCACTTGACCGTGGTTCAAAATTACGAGGTCCGTCGCCAATAGCCCTCGTGTTGCTTCTAGTGCGACGTTAATAAAAACTAAACTAAACTCATAGTAAGAACAAACCGAACTATAGACTAATTAGTTAAAATTAAAATTTTCATAATATTCTTACATTCTTTTGTGCACGTAGTTTGCAACTTAAAAATGCTTTAAAAAATTCAAGGAATTGTATGAATAATAATATTTCTTACCTACGAATCGTAAAACACACACTAAAAATTTAATAAATCGTGTGAGAAATTTTGAATTTTGATTCACCAACGATTAATTTTCAATTATAAAAGAATTATGGACGAAACAGTAAAAAATCATTAATTATTTTCCAGATGATTTATGCAATTAAAGAATAACTTCTTTACACATTTTAACCATATTTGAAATGAACCGTTGTGTACAGATTTATTAAACGAAGATGTAGTGATATTTAAGAAACATCTCATTAACTGAAATTTGTAAATGTTCGTTGATGAATGCATTTAGTATTTTAACGCACAAATGTAAATGAAAATGTCTAGACATGGTTTATTCTTTTAGTTACGGATAGATCAGTCTCTAGTGTGTAGCCTTTCTTATAAACATCAGACATAAAAAATAATTTTCATAATGATATTGAACTAAAAAATGTCTAGATACGATTTCATACTTACTTGTACGAAAAGACCAGTCTTTTATGTGGCTGTTGTATAATCATCAGACACCTAAAACTAAATTTAATAAAGATACTGAACACAATTTAAATTATTTTAGGAAGAGGTGGTACTACGAGGAAGACATACGCCTTTTTTAAACTGTTCAAAATCAATTCTTTTACCGAAATTTTTTCATAGAGTTAAAAACTAGGATAGTTTAATACATAAAAACTTAAGCAGATATCTCATACCTTTGGAAGGAAAATATAAGGTAAGCTATTGGATTGCGGAAATTTAGAAAATGTAACAAACATTTTATGTAAGTCTAGTACTCAATGAAAGAATGGTATGCAATTATGGTAAAATTGTTTCTGTATCAATTTTTATGTCGGAATGAATAGTTCGACAAGTATAAAGTTTGTTAATGTGCATACAAATAAATGATGGGAAAAAAAACAAACTAGAATTTAATATGAATACAGAATTAACTTGCATATCAGATGTTCAATACGTAATAAAAGATTAAATTTATTATGTTCCGAGCGTCGTTACGAATTGCATAATTCAAGCATAGATTTATTTATTTATTTTTTTTTTTTACTTTTTTAGAAGAGTTTACTGACGGTGATTGGGGGGTGAAAAAGGAGAAAATGAAATAATCGCTTTATACTTTATCAATCTTTTACTAAACTTCTTTCTGCCCAAGAGATGGCGCTGTCAGTACTAATTCTGGCAGTTGGATGATGACTAGCATAATACAATTTTATATCAGTAGGAACGTTATTGATATATAAAACCAAATTACCATTTCATAAAAACGAATCATATACAACTAATTTCCTTGTTTGTTATATTTCATCTGAGAAATTAAGAATTTTGAGCGTGATAAATATTACAAATCTATCAATCACAATTTTTAAATTAGGTAGTATTATGATTCATTTTGGTGCTTGATTGGCATTTATAATTTAATACTTTCGATAAAAATATTATATAATCATCCACTTTTTTTGCTTGCTATTACTTAAATTAATTAATTGGGGGGGGGGAAATAAAGGTTTTATAAAATTAGATAAAATTTCCCGGGATACATAAATAATGAAATACTTATTAAGCAGAAAATAAGTGGTTACATAACTTCGAATACTTATGGTAATAATGTATTTCAAAAAATTTTTTAATTTTCACACGAAAAAGAGAAAAAAGAAAAACAAATAGTCAAATTGTATGTACAGCGCTTTTCAATTTGTTGACTTTACGCACACACAGTTATTCATTAACTAAATAGGAGATGATAAGCGTTCACTTAAATTATTAAATTATATCAAAATAACAACTCGTTAGACATCTTGCATTTGAATTTTTTTTATTTTTAAAACCTCCAAGACAGTCCTTTTATTATACGCGTACATCCTCTCTTTGACCCATGGTGGCCACTGTAGCCTAGTAATAGCTGACTTGTAGCCGGAATTTCATCGGGTCGAGGGATCGAACCCAAATGCCATTATAGACCCCGTACGTACGAAAGCTAATGCATGTTAAATTTGGTCAAGGTTTCCTATGGCGTGGAATGGAAGCTTGGAGAGAGAGGTGGCATCTCGGATATAATCCTCGTCACTTGACCGGGACTCAAAATTACGAAGTCCGTCAACATTAGCAATCGTAATGATTCTAAGTGTGACATTAGTAAACAATCACAATTATTCCTCGACCTATGCAGCTTAAGAAAGCAAACATTCTGTGATTTTCTAATGTATTTTTAATACAGTACGTATATTAAATGTGTTTCATAAAATATGGGCAATAATTATAAGTGCATTAAATGATTTTTTGTGTATTATGAACTATTTTTAAAAACGGTTTGAAACCGACGAGCTGTTAGCCGGAACAAGACTTTGTCTTAAGTCGAATCAAACTTCTTCGAACCCTTAAAAAAGATTTTTTTGGTTCTTTAACAAGAGTCTAATATTTTACTTTATCAAAATAATATTGTGTCAAAGCTCAGTTAAGTTTTAAAACTTTAAATACTTATTTTTATCCTCTAGTTTTAAACTTGTCAAAACCGTAGATGCTATCAGTAGTTTCCATTAAGTGTTGATATTATTTACCGATAGCGTAAAGTTTTGCTCCAGCAAAGTTTACAAAGAAAACGATAGTGAGTATAAACATATGAGACATTTTGAAACTCTTGGAAAAGAGATAATGTAACCGGAAGCTCCCTGTGAAAAATATCAAATCAGTAAAAAAGCTATCGAATATCTTGAGTTTGTAGGGGAACATAGTTGTTTTTTATTACATGAATCAAGATACAGTGTAAGTTCCACGTACAATAACGGCTCTTTAATCTGGCATTGGATAGTTCGGCACATTCTATAATTCGGCATCATTGTGCTGTATCGTGTAGGCCACGATACAGTACTGGCGCATTTTCGCCAGTATTTGACTGATTGATTCAATATTTATTAACATGCATCCAATGCTTATTTCAACTGTCAGTTTTCGTTTTAATGCTAACACTTTCTTGATTTCTAGAGGCTTACGTATTGCACTACACTACAAATGGGCACATACGGTGTACTGAATAGTAAAACGTTTTTGAAGCCTAGAAGGCGTTTAAGTATTGATAAAATTAAGCATATTACTGGAGGAGCTCATCACAACTTGCTTTAATAATCTTTGAAATGCATTCTTTTTCTTTTGTGATATGTTTTTTCAACATTATATGAATATTAAATTAAATTAATTAATTTGCAATTGCTAAATAAGTATAAATCGGAATACATTTTCAGATATTTATCTCATTCTACACAGATTCAGAACGAGTATAAACTCATGAAATACATTTTTTTAGTAAAAATTAGCATTTTTTTTTAAATAGCATAAGTTTTTCACTAGAATGATTTATCTTCGATATCCATTTGAAGCTATGCTGACTCTAAATTGTCCGGCAAAATTTCTAATCCGGCACGACCGGAGTCCCAATCGCGTCTTGATTAAAGAGAACTTACTGAATCGTGGTGACTATTCTTAGATGCTGAATGAACTTCAAAAAAAAAAGGCCATATGTTATACTTCTATTTTATTTATTATACTATTGTCTTGTTTTAATTTATATATTGTATTTATGTTCTTATTGTACTAACCACATCATATTTATCTATTGTATTGTGTTTTTACTATACTTCAAATTAATAATAGAGTAATTATATCAAATTGTATATAATTGACATGAATTTATCATTAATTTCACATATGTTAACCATTTTTTATAAATTTTTATGTAATTTATTAATAGGTAATATATGAAGAATATATATAATAGAGTTTTAAACTTATTTCGTAAAGAGATGAGTCAGAATATAACCAGTATTAAATTTAGAGAAAATAATGGTTGTTAAGTATTTAACGACACACACGCAAATGATGAGTGGACACATCAATTTTAATCTTCGTTTTGACTTAAACACAATAAGGGATGAATGATTGAAGAAGTAATTTCCAAAAGTAATAAATCATTGTTAACTGTTGTTAAATAAGAAAATAGATAATTTCATTACTCATTAAAGGAAATTCTGGTAAGGTTTGTATTGCTTTTGATCATTAATCTTCGGTCTATTGCAGTTGAATCAGATTTAATCCAATGAAAAGATCTTTAAGTGTTTATTGATAATTTTTTATGACTACCGATTTCTGTCTAGTCCACCAAATACAGACAAATACAACTCATAATTTTAAGCAATAGGAGGCTGACGAGGTCAAAATCTGAGTTCTTAAGCATTTCACATCCATGCTATGCCAATAGGATAAGTTTAACATGCAGCGTCCTCTTTACACAACGGATCTTCAATGGAAATAAAGCTCAAATCCGCGTCATAAACCTCACGGACCGCGAGCACTGGTTACTGTGCCTACAATTAAAAAGAAGTTTTGTTGGATTGTTATTGAATTCACGTCGCGGTGGAAGCAACACAAAAGCTTTAAGGCAAACCTTGCAATTGATAACCATAGTCAGAAGACAAAGGCAATGCTGCGATTCTCTCCTACAACAACGTTGGAAGTAAAAAATCCTTACTTAAGCAGCCATAAAAGATGTCTTTTCAGCCTGATTGGTAAGAGCACATTCTTTGGACCCTCTGGTCCAAGGTTCGAAACTCCGCTACCCCATTAACTCTCTCCCTCCTTGGGGTCGGAAAAAACCACCAGCCGCCGAAAAAATATTAGAGCTGTCACTCCACATGACATGAATTTCAATCTTTACAGTACATGAATCTCCGCAGAGTTCGGTCATCAGAAGTATGAGGCTTGAACCCGCTACATATTGGTTAGAGCAGGGATCAGAAAACTTTTTTAAAAAAAAATGCCGTATCATACTATCTTTAGGTTCGCAGGCCACATAAGCAAACTCGAAGGTATTTACATGGGCAATTCTATCCAGATAGCAACAATTACAAAAATGTTTCAATATTTTTTATTTGCAAGATATATTTTGCATAATATTTATTTGTACATGCTGACACACAAAACAAAATAATAAAATATTTCGATTCATTGATAAACAACTTACAGAACTGATGAAATTTTGAATTATTGTGATGAATGTAATGGGTCTTTATGAGAAAATATTTCATTGTACTGAAGTTTGAAATCAGTATTTCCTACCAGTAAAGCTGTTTGCAAATAGGCCTCTATTTAAAAATTATCTGTATTTCTATTTTACATATTTAATTTTCAAAAATACCCTTTCATATTGCTAAGCACTCTCGAATAAAAACATAAATCCAGGAGCATTTAATTTTAATTCGCCGTATTTATTTTCCTATAGATATTTATAGTATTAGATCTATTTCTTTGAATATTGTTAGCATACCTTCATTTTCCCTGCAATAACGCTTCCCTGCAATGGTAAAGATGTAAAGGGAAATAAATATTTACAAAGATTTCGTCAGTCGCCACCGAAAGCTTAAGGAAACTCTCGTCAACTTGGCGACCATTTTAGCAACTTAGATATTTTAGTGACAAAATAATGTTCATAAAAAAAGCTGGTTGATATCTCGATAAGAGCGAAATTTATGGATTTTTCTGAATTTTCCCTGTGACTTCACATCTGGCCGGAACAGCTATAAATACGGAGAAGTGCAAAGCTTGAGCGAATAGGTTGGGAAATGACCGAGCTAATCAGCAGGGAAGCGGCCTATATCCATCGAGACTACCTAAAGCTGTCGGAGTCCATGCAAATTATTACTTTGGAGATTTGTCTGTAGCGTGAACAAGCAAGTTGGTGAGCTGAATGTTATTGAAAGTGCTGTGTGTGACGGTCATTACCAGTACAGTTTTTGTTCCTGATGCGTCATTAATCTACATTAGTGCTGCGTTTTTTATTGTGCTGTTAATCTGTTTCAGCTTCTGTCTGTCCCAGCAGCAGTCTGTGTACTTCTTGTCCTGAATATTTGTAAATAAAGCGCCATTTGACGTTATTTTCCATGTTGGACTGATTTCACTCATACGCCCACACATGACCGGGATTATTGTGACAATATTAACTCACGCGCTAGATCAAAACTAGATGCGGACTATAGTTCAGCAACTCCTGGTTTAGAACATGAAAATATTACTAGATTTTTTTTTTCCTTTTAAAAAGTAAGGGTTTATTAGAATTGTTATACAGGATATACGTAACTTACTTGTTTTTAAATTTTAAATCACTATCAGATGGCAAGAACAGTCACTCAATATTAGTATTTTATTCTACAAAATTTTCTCATTTTGCCACTTACGGATTGTTGGGCGCTCAAATAATAATACGGGTGCAATGATTATGTCATTCAAAATATCATAAAAAAATTACAAAACGTATAAATTGTAAGTTTTCTATATATTTCGTTGTGTCTCTTTATGTAGGCATAATAATAATTCAATGGTGAAGGGAATGCTAATTTCTTTTCTAAGAAATGAGGGCTATTGTATTTATTTAATTATAACGTAATGCGTATTAAAGTATGTATGAAAAGAAGCTTTTCTTTCTTTTGTACAAAGAGTAATAAGTTCAATTGCTATATAAAAATCTCATTAAACTTCACTTCAATGAGTAATACAATAATTACTTTTATTACTTAACAGCTGTTTGTAAAATGATTGATTACTTTTGAAAATTACTTGTCCTAACTTGTTCTCCGAAACGCAGCTGGCACGTTTTAATCCTCAATACTTTAAAGGGCTTTTATGAGACAAATTCAATAATTCTGTCTTGGATTTTTCGATTTTTAAATACATTTCAAGATGTTTTTATTAGAAAAAAAAAGAAAGAAAGGAAAAAAAAAACTGTTATATTACTTCCGGTAATTGAAGTTAGATAAATAATATTATTCATAACTTTTACTGGGACAGATAAAAATTTCTTTCTCATACTTAATATATCGTTTGTTAATATTTCGCTCGACTGTCAACAAATTTGGAAGAGCATAATTTTATTTAATATTGCTTCTTTCTTCTAAGATGTTATTAAGAGAATGAAGATATATAACCTTTTCAATTAAAATGAGGTTGCAAAACATTTAGAGATATTTCAAGTCACATTTCTCATTAACCATGTGACAGCAGATATCTTTTGTAACAACACATATGAAAGTAGATTAATTAATGAAAATTATATATTAAGAACTTTTAAAAATATTAATATTGATAAATAAAACTGTTAAATTACAGATAAATAAATGGTATCATTTGTTAAAGGCAATCTGCTCGAAATCCTCAGTAATTAAATAATAATCGTTCATTACCATCATCCAATATTTTTATTTAATGTATAATCCCTCACCATTTTTGTTTCATTTTCAATAAAAAACCGCATTAAAAATACAAAACATACTCTATGCTTGTTCTGTCGACTAATAATTTAATGTTGGTGGCTTAAAAAACTTTTATTTAGCTTGCTGTGTTCATATGTACGAATATGTATGAAAAAATACGTCTTTCCAGTTCGAAATTTGCATTCGAATTCTATCATCTGATCGAGTTTGAATTTTCCATAAATGTATAACTCTATTAACAGTACAGTTTAGTTTCAGTTTAGTTTTTTTATTAACGTCGCACTAGAAGCAACACGAGGGCTATTGGCAACGGACTTCGTAATTTTAAACCACGGTCAAGTGACGAGGACGACACCTGAACTGGCACCCCCTCTCCTAACATCTACACCACGCCAAACAATACAGTTCATTAGGATACTCAAGCATTAAGCGGATTTAGGAGGTGGGGGATATTTGGCCTTAATAACGTCTAATGCTGTTAAAACTTCACACACACACTTAAATGCCACATAATTGTTTTTAGTCTAAAAAGTTTTAAACTGATTAATTAAAGAATTCCATTAATGCAAGTAAAATATATTTAAATTAAACTTTTATTTAA
This sequence comes from Nephila pilipes, assembly GCA_019974015.1. Lineage (NCBI taxonomy): Eukaryota > Metazoa > Arthropoda > Arachnida > Araneae > Nephilidae > Nephila > Nephila pilipes. Next base: position 10,724 of record BMAW01127683.1, on the reverse strand, counting down.
AACTAAAATGAATAAAAATAATTTTTTTTAAATGTAAAATAATAAGTTATTTATAAAAGCTTGGAGAGAGAGGGGGGCGTTAATACTTCATTTTACCTCATATATAAGTTAGTATCTATGGTACTTAATTTACCTTTATTTATCTAAGTATTTTAATTAAGAGCTTCAAGCTTATATAACCTACGTATTATTTTATATTTAGGAATAGTATTATACTTTTTTATTTCACCTTAAATAAAAACTTGATTTAAAAATGTTTTTATACATATATTTTTCTATGATCCATCCCCAGACACCAGACTTGTAACTTTTTGCGCGAACTCATTTTTCTCCGAAGAAAACTGAAGCCACAATTTCCCATGCAATAACACCTTAGCCACTGGCTGAGTACTAAATCGCGTCTCTTTCCAATCTGTGGAACGATAAACAGCGCATATCTGGATCAACAACTTAGGAGCGTAAAAATATCACGAGGGCTATAAGGGTGGACTGTTGGGCATCATTGAGGTTAATGGTGCGATAAAAATTCCGTCCGCGCTACATTTTTGATACCTGCACACCGGGGTACAATGTCTTAGACACTGAAATATGTATCTGAGGCAGGCCAGCTTATATCAATAAAGGTTCAAGGCTGGATGCCTAAGTGATACCGGGTGGTTAAGGAATGAATGGGTGTGAGGTGTGAGGTGCCTTTTAAGTCGTCCGCTGTTTGCGGAGAAATTCTGCTATTAATTCTGAGAGATTGATTTTGAAACTTGTTAAGTGATTTTCCTGTTCCCGCAGATTTGATTTAATAGTTTCCTCGCTTATCTGAATTTATTTATGGAATAGCAGTAAAATTATCAAAATCTATCAGTTTTGATATATTTCGTCCTTCCTTAAAAAATAACTTATTATACATAGTGTGTAATGGATATTGTTAAATTCTTCCATTTTATTTTTTAGCGTTTTTTTAAAACTTTTTAAGTGAAAAAAAGCAGAAAACAATAAAGTATTTTATATTCTGCTTTGAATAATATGTTATGTAGGTATAATTGGTCAATAAATTATTTTCGGGTTTATTAACCTCATAATAAGAGCACGATGAAAAATATTATTATATATTCGTAAAGTATACCTAAAAAAGTTTTTTTAAGAATTCAAAGTGTGTAACGTTGGGCTATTTGTAATTTTCTCATCATTAAACCTGAAGACTTTTTGTAATTTGAATTGTATAATATTCCAACTCCTTGCAAAACTGAATGAAACTTGATAAGGTAAATTAGATCAAGATAACGAATTTAATTAATTAATCGTTTATTGTAAAATTGCTTAGAAATAACCTCTGGTTAAAGTAATAAGAGTTAAATCAAGAAGTGTCTCATTCACTACAAGTGAGGTATTTAAATTTTTTATCTCAAATGCAAATTTCTTGCATTAACTTTTTCATTGCGTTTGTTTGAAAAATCATGTAAAACAACTCGCATATGAAATTGCTTGATTTAAAAAACATTTATAACGTTCATTTCTTTCTTCAGTTACCAAACATCTACCTCTCTTCAATACGCAATGTTATAAAGCAGCCGCTCTATCCATTATTTAAAAAAAATCCTTCTGAAATAACAGTCTATTAACTTAAGAAAGCACTTATCGAATATTTTTGGTAAACTCTGATGAAATTTTTTTTATCCTTCAAACCATCCTACATTTCTTCTGTAATATCACATTAAGATAAAATTTTATAACATGCTACTTTTATCAGCGTAATTTGGAAACCGCAGTTGTTTAAGACACACACACTATTAACAACTTTACTAACCACTTCCACCACATCTTTCTTAATTCTCACTTGCGTGTTCTTGACTTCTACAGAACATTCACTGTTAAAAAGAAACCTATCAACACGATGTCCCTTCCAAAAAAGACTGTAATAACACAGAAGCACTTCATGTCCTTAATCTTCCCATTTCCGTGTTCCTCAGCTGTAGGAACACACGAAATAACACAGTCTATCCATTCCTCGGCAGTATCTTTCACAAAGGTACACGATTCTTCTAGGAATGCTAATTATATTTATCGCCTTTAAACGTCCCCTGCTACCTGGTGTCAACTTTAATTTTCACAGACATGCTAAGGTGCAAGTAGTTAATGATTACCTTTTTGCGCAGATGGCCCATTAAGGTTAATAGTTCGGCTCCCGATCGTAAAATGGCAACCAACAGAATGGAAAAAAGGTATAAAAATAGGCGCGCTGTTTGGTTTGTTTTCGGTCGCTCTTTTTTCGGGAGAGATGTTTTGGTAGTGTCGAACAGTTGGCTTGGGACATTCACCTTGTTTGTGGATTCATGTATGGTTTGTTCTGGTCAGAAGGGGAATTCGTGTTAATATTATGTTTAAGGAATTGAGAAACGTCGGCGAGTCGTAATGACAGATGGGTGATACGTCTGTCAAGATAGGATAAATGTCTTTTTAAAAAACCAAGGTGGCGATATTAAAATGATAATGATTGAAGTTCTATGAGAAAGAGATGAAGGATTGTATTTAACTTTGTTGCAACATTTAGATTACTAGCGTAATTATATATTTATTTATAAACAGAGGAACATTGCTCTTGTTGAGAGTCTGGTAAAATGCACCAAGATAGCAAAAAACTAAAAGTAAATTTTTTTTTGACTATAACATGAAGTGTTTTTTAAGGTAACTGAAACCTTAAAGTGCCTCATATTCTGCTTTTTATTTTGATGTCATAAAATAAAACGAGATTTGCTGGCTCCATAAATGTATTATATAGAATAATTTAATAAATATAACGTCCAGAAATTGAATTTAAAATTGTAAACAAACGTGCCACGACAGAGAGAATAATATCTACATTTAGGTTTTTTCTTAAAAGGTGTGAGTTTCTTAGGATTCTAGAACTGTTTCTCCAAAATATACTACACCCATGAAGCTGTTTACTAAAGAGAGAATTTTTTATTTGAAATACTCACAAATTTTAGATCTGAACCAATATTTGAGTAAAAATCAAGAGATATGTGAATCATAAAATATTAAAAATATTATTCTAAATTTTTAAACTATATATATATATGTGGTGGTATGAGAGAGAAGAGAGAGATGAGAGAGAGAGAGAAATAAAGTAATTTACTTTGTTATTACTATTAGATTAATTTTTAAGAGAAATAACAGTCAGATGATTTCAGTTTCATGAGGAATTATTTTTATTTTTAGTAAGAGAGAATGAATTTCCACACGGGGCAATTTTCTCCATAGAACAGACCACAACTTATGACAACATAGGCATAACAGCAAGAGTTTAGCCAAGACAGACTGCTTTTTAATTGTTTTCGGTTTATATTCAATGGAAACCACTTAAACGACCAGAGGTCATATGAATCCGGATGGAGGGACTTCAAGATAAATCAAGTAGAACTTTAAAGTCCTGGTAGGGATCATCCCTAGAAGTCTGCTACGTGTAGAGAACGCTGACTCTTGTAGATTAAGATGCCGATTCAAATTAAATTACCAAAGCCAGTGCCTGAACTGGGAAGGAAATAAGAATACCACTCTTCTCTTTAAGGAAAGATGGAAAACTCTTAGAAAATTAAATCCATCTACGTTGCTAGAACATTTGGAATTAAAAGTTATGAATCCCATCTCTCTTACTCCCTCTCTCTCTACTTCTACATCACACAAAACAGCATGATGACAAATATATGCTATATATACATATAGCATATATTACAATATAAATACAGGCATGGATCACGTCCTGAGATCCTACCTAGAGATGGGCCTCAGCAAAGCCAAGTAGCAGGTCTTTCTAGAGCATAACTCTTTGTCTTGAAACTGTCAAAATTTTAAGTCGAAGTCGGATCAGAGAAACAGCTGGATTATCGAGGATTTGGAGTAAAGTCGTTCTGTGTAGCCTATTCGCGTTAAAAAGGAAAACGAGGCCTCAGTGTCCGTGATTGCATCAAATTGTTTTTTGAATTGGCTAAAAATACCATGTACTAAACAGAAACAATGGTAGATTGAAAAATGATTACCCGGACCTTGTCCATCAAAAGCAACAGATTTGTCGGTGGTTTGCCGATTATTTAACGTGCTCGCTGCGACTAAATGACGCGGAACGCTGAGGTAGACCTCTGGACCAGTTAAGCACCAGAAAATGATAACAAAAGTATAATGAAGAGTAACAGTGAAGCCCGTGAGATTGCTGAGGATGCGTACAGATATCATATGGAGGTATATTACTGAAAAGATTTCCTCATGAAAGTATTAGACAGAAAGGTTTCCAGTGGAATGTCGCGGATTCTTTCGATGTGAACATAAACAGCAATATACGATGATGATTCGAAAGCTGTTTATGACATATTTACTCGCATAACAAAAGAGTTTCTGTGCGTGTACGTGACCATGGACGATACATGGATTACATCACTACACTCCAGAGTCAGAGCAGTCACGAGCTGGCGAAGTAGCAACCTCCGAAGAAGCGTCAGCAGCTTCAGTCAGCTGTGCAAAGTCTTGGCGCTCAGTTTTTGGGATACGGTGATTTCCACTGACTACCTCGAAAAAGGTAATCGATCAACAGGCATGTATTATATTGACTTCCTGGGCGTTTGAAGGGAGGAACGATCTAAAAAAAAAAAAACTGCACAGTCTCGAGATTTATTGATCCATGTTTATATCGTTGAAGATACAGTTCCTTGAAAGACTTATTGGATTGAAATAAAATTATAATTAACTTAAAATAGTTTTCATTTATTTATTCCATTATATTTATTTCAATTAATTTACGCAATTAATCTACGGAAATAGAGTCAGATTCAACTCTTGCTGGTATAGCGATTTGTAGTCACGACTATCTTTCTAATTTTATAGAGTATAATTTATTTCTCAATAGTGCCTATTTTGACTTTCAAAACAGTTTTGTTTTTCTCGACGATTACAAGAAGATATATTAAAACTGACTTTTTTTAGCATAATGCTAAATAAGATGGGTCACTGGAACATATTTTGAGAAAAGAAAAATATCCCTCGGTAGTAGTATATATATGTTTAGTTAATATTTGTTTGTTACGACAGAATATTCCTGAATCTGAAGAACTGTTTACCGAAGCTACAGAAGTTACCGTTTTATAGAATTATATTATAAAGAAATGCTTTAAACTTATAAAATTATCAAATATTCACATACGACCGTTGACGTTTTTATCTTCAACTCAATAAAGACCCAGTACTAAAATAAGCAAATAATTTATTCACACTTGTCATTATTGTCCTCAGATGTTCGTTTCCCTATCCTATTGGTACTCTGTGTCATTCTCATCTCTGGTTAACTTGTCTCTTGGCAACCCTTCATCGAGCAGAGAAGGAGTTGCTTCACAGTTTCTCGTGCTCTGGACGCCAGATATTACTAATGACGCACCATTAGACAGGCAAGACGATATCATCAATCGATAACAGATCTCTACCCCCTTTTTCACTATTTTCCGTTTGTGACTTTGAAAGGCCAATAGTTTTCTCTGTTAATCGGCGAATACATGCTCACTGGTAGCTGGCGAAAAATATCAACTTTATCTTGCAGCCTCTCGACAACAATATTGATAATGTGAAGTAGGGGTTTTTTTGACGTCAATTAGATTCAGAAGGTCGTCATCTTCTCCAGCGACTACCATCATATCGTACTTGGATATCGTTTTTGTATCTGCTGGAGGTCATCATATAGAACATTCATAATCATATAAATTTTGAGTTATTAGCAATTTTTATCCCCAAAGTGAATTTACCTCTGTAATTTTGTAAACTGTAGCCATTCAAAGTAGGAATATCTTTTGTAAATACTCTTACATAATCTTAAATTCAGAATTTTCAACATACGATCTTATGCATTAATATGACAAGTTAAAAGATTATCTGTCTGATGGAGATGAAATAATATAATGTTTTATAGTGAAAATAGAAATGAACTCAAAACAGACATGAATAGAATTATAAACGAAACTCTCTCAGGAAATACAACTCAGATTTACTCAAATGGGGCCTTTTTTAAAAAAAATCTGGCAAAGGTTAGATTTGGACTCGTCTTCTCTTCATACTACAAGAAGATAGTTTAAAATAATTTAAATAAGAAAAAAAACGAAGTGAACATTTTAAGTTTTGAAAGGAAAATTTAAATTTATTGTTCAAACTAAAATAAACTTAGGCTTTTCGGTAATTAAAAGTATGTTTCTGGTAGAAATATTATTTTCTCTATATTTATTAACATTTTGCTCGCGTGTGTCTTAGATAATTATACGTTTCCAAAAATCTAATGCTATATTTATTAATCAGAATAAGGTAAATACCGAATTTCAATTAATCTAAAGGTATAAAAAGGAGGAATTATAGCTTATTTCTCCTAATACTTTGGGGAGGATTGTGATTTTAGAGTCCTTTGCTTGAGGTAGCTCCCCCCATACTTCATTAGAGATAACTTACTTTAATTAGAATGGAAATATTGAAGGATAGCGAATAATATTGATTAGATAATATTGATGAGCTGCGAATCCCTTAAAAATAAGATGAATATATATATATATATATATATATATAGAGAGAGAGAGAGAGAGAGAAAGAGAGAGAGAGATCAGAAAGTTTGAATAGCTAGGTAAGAAGTGCTCTAATGTTGGGATAAAAGAGGAATTTACGTGATCAGCTTCGTACTGTTATAATATTATCAGATTCAATTTACAAGTGTTGGTTCCTAACTTGGACCCTCCTTTGAAATCGGTCACATAAGAAGAGCTTGATACTCATACTTAAGGAAATTTGAAGAGGTCTGAGTGTTATTGAGCCGTATGTTAAAGGAATAAGACTGTATTTATTTTTTAAGCTGTTTTTTTGAAGATAATACGTCGGAAGATTCCGAAATTATCAATACGCCAAAACGCTTGTTTTAAAAATCTGTGCAAGTCATTAAAAACGAATAACTACCGAATTTGTTTTATGTTAGGCCTTTAGGTGAAAGAAAGAAGTAAACAAAGGAAATATTTGTTGCTAAGTGACAGAAAGATGAACAATAAGCAAAATGTCGTTTAAAAAAGTTGAAAGTAATGCATGATCAATCAGTGTTGCTAGCGAATTGAAAAGGAAATATGTGATTTAAAACAAAGAAAAAATTATTTGAGTTTATTTTATTTTTTGATATATAAAAGGCAGATATTAAGAAAATAATTTTGCTGATGATTTAGTTACATTGTTAAAATGCTTCTTTCTAGGGGCTAAATGGAAACGCTATTTTTTTCTCCGATAATAACATTTTATATTATTTAAATGCCGATTTTCAATGACATTTTGAATCAAATAAACGAACTTCATTTTAAATTATGTATTTTTGCATTTATTGTTGCATTTTGTCACTTAATTTAAAATATTTCTTATTAACACTCTAAAAAATAAAATAACTAAGATGATGTAAAAAAAAAACTTTTATTTAGAAGAAGAATTTTTTATTAAACGCTTATTTGGTTTCACAGAGAAAGAACTTTTACAGCGACTAATTTGAAATTTTTTTATATATGTTTATTTTCCTTAAAAAATGTCATTTAGAATTTTCTTTCAAAAGCATTGATTATGTTTCTTATTTGTATATCTTTAATGTAGTAAAAAAAAAACCATTCAGAAAATCATATGTCTTAAGATTTTTAATAAACGACCTTTATTTAACAAGTAAAGGAATATTAATGATATTAAGAAATCTGAATTTGAAAACAAAACAACTGTAAGCTTAACGAAGAAGATATTATTAAATATTTATGTTATGAAGAATTTGTCATTATACTTAATAATAACAATAATTCATAACATTCAGTTATTCTGTTCATTATATGTTTGAAAAATATTGTTTCTATAAATTATAAAATGCATTATTGGATTAGAATAAGTTGAGCTTAAAGTACGCATACTTTTTATTTTTGAAAAAAAAAAATCATTATTATGTCTATCTTTAGATATATGTTTTAAATTATTGAATAAATTGTTTGAACCTATCTGGATTTCATGTGCTTCCATGAATAAACAAATTATTAAAAAACCGTTCCTTTTTGTTTATTTTTATATGCCCTTACGTATAAATATAAAATGTGAATGATACATTATAAATAAAAAAATACTTGTTTAACATTTGAGTAACAAAAAACTGGACTAGAAACTAAATATATTTCCTTTGAGTCTGATTTTATTATAAATTTAAATAATTATTTTCTTTTCCGATATTTATTGATGTCACTGCCCTGTAGTCTACGTTTTAAGAAAAAAATATTTTTTTACCCTTTTTTAAAAAAAAATATTCTATTATTTTTCAAATGCAGTAGAACTAGTGTTCAGAAAAGTTGAGGAAAATCTAATTGAAAAGATATGTTTGATTTTTGAAAAAAAGTTTTTGGAACATAATTGCATCGAAGTTCTTATACATTTTGTATAACCTTACTTACAACTATACTTCTGTTTATCAAAAAAGACAGAAATCTTAAAAGCCTGTGCTTAGTCTCAAGCTCTACTGTAAAGTAATTTTGTATAAATTCGTAGAGAATGTGTGTTATGTATCAAGATGAGAAGAAAATATCTCCGTTGAAAAATTATTGATTGGACTATTTTTAGTTGATAACACTATCCATTTTATGCTATGAATTTCATATTAGAACACACACATTGTATAAATCTTGGAATTCATATTTTTTACATTGCAAATAAATCGTTATTCCATGTCATATATGATTCAATCAGATTCATAATAAAGCAGACAGAATACATCAACGGGGCATTTATTACTGTCATGTCCAAGTGCAATTTATGAAAGCTATGATTTCACTCATAGTATGAGTTTTACATTTTGATTTGGTATTTCCTGTATATGTATATGTTATGACGGTATAAAAACAAACATTATTACTGCATCTTAATACCTTGTATTGCTACTTGGTCATACGGTGATCATATCTCATTATCCAAAGTTGTTATCCAAAAGAAACAATTAAATATTTTTTCTTTTGAGTTTTATTATTATAGGAAGAATGAAGGATATAAAAAGAAAACCTTGTCTAGCCAGAAATAAATGTAGTTTCAAATATGATTTAATAATTACTTAAAGATCGTCATGAGTAATAATGGATTCCTACTTATAAAAAGAAATGTTTCCAGACAGAAATTGTAAGCTTTCGAATTTTTAGAACTATTATTAGAGGAAACAGAATTCTAGTAGTAACGCAAAATATATCTCGGCTCTTTTGTTTTTTAAAAATGTATATTTTTAATTATTCGTAGACTTTATTTTATGCTTTGAAATTTTAAGTATTTTTTTATGTTAAACTAGTATAATGCTTAAAGATTTCTAACGAATTTAGTAATTATTGATTAAATCATTAACATTTGATTATCATAGTCGTTACATTGCTTTTTCCTATTTCCATTGGTTTTAAATGAGCAGAAAAGAAATGACTTATAAATATATTAATATTAGAGATGTTCTGGAGTAACTTTTTCAAATGAAACTGATTTACATTTACGAAGAGTAACCAAATGTAAAATGAAGAAACCCTTGGTGAAGTGATATTTATAGAGGTAATGTAATATTTCTAAATATTTTATGCTCTTCTGTAACTTCTTCTATGTTTGCAAAATTAAAATTTTGTAATTTATTTTCATTCGCTTCCTGATGTGTTAATATTCTTAAATAGTGTAAAGTTGTGAGTTTTTCCGACGATAATATAATAATTTACTGTTTTCAAAACATAATTATCACTACCAATCGATTAATTTTAATTAAATTTTGATTCCGTGTGAGAGAGTTCCATCTGGAATGAATTTGAGAGTCACAAAGAGAGATTCCAAGCAATGGAAATGTTTACGAATCATTATCTTCGCACTGCTAAAGATAACGATTCATTGCTAGATAATTAATAATTCTTCCTTTTTCTAAATCACGGGGTAAACTAGTGTTTACTCAATAATTAATTTGCTTCGTCTACTGTATTTGAATAAATGACGATATTTAATTGCTCAGTGCTATTAAATAAAGATACAAAATATTTTGTATTGAGTTTCTTAAACATAATGCTGATTTGTCCAGTGCTATAAATATGAATTTATATCCTCTAAAAATATTTTTATTAGCAATTACCGATTATTTGTATTGAATATAATGCTATCTGAAATAATTTAGCAGCTGAAATGGAAAAAATTCTTAAGTTATAACTTCCCAATTTTAGTCTGGGGCAGAAGTTCTTATACATGCTAGAAATAGCTATGGAAAATAAATTCAAGATTATTAGTAGAAAAAAAGTAGTACAAATATTAAAAAAAACAAACTCAATTATATAAAAGGTTTTAGCAAAAATTCATGTATCAAATTCAGAAAGTATTTTAATTTTTAATGAATATTTTAAATTTTTTTTTCTTCTGATATTTACTCTTGCATTGTTTTCAGAGCTGCGGAGCGTTCGCTTTTACGATTTTGTTCTGACCTTCAAATTCTCTTATTTAAAAATTCTTTTCTTTTTTTTATTACTCTAAAAAAACGTGTTTCTTAAAAAAGATTGTTTTAAAATTTTATTTAATAATTATTTTCAAGAGCAGCTAGGGTCAACCTGAATCCATTAAATTAAGATTAATCATGAACGGTGTAGCAGTGATGACGAAATAGATTTGTCTGTATAGTGTCACATTACAATTACTTGACTGTTAGCTGATTATTTGTTATA
>BMAW01127682.1:12605-24778 GCA_019974015.1 Nephila pilipes | reverse complement strand
ATGAAATTTTATTCTAAGTTCACTATTTCTGGAGTAAGTTTGAACTTTCGCCCATGAAATGCTTAAATAAATGTTTCAGTGAACTTTTAATGAGATATAATATTTCTTCAGAAACATAGGTGTATTTCCAAAACATTCACGAAAAAAAAATGTTGAAAAAAATTTACAATATTTGTGCTAAACATTAACATCAACATATCGCATTCAAAATGTTCATTCCCAAGCGGGTGTTCTGTAAATCTGTTCCAGCTGACTAACAAAGGGGATCTGTTATCAAAGGAAATGACATCTTTAACCCTAATGTAGAAATGTATGAAGGGAGATAGTACAGTGAATACACTAGGCTCTATGGTGAGAACACTAGGCGACGAAGGAATATTACCCATTACCATATAGTACTACAATAGGACATTATAGTGTCTTTGATGTCCAAGTCTCTTTGCTTATCATTAGTCGTAAGCTTCCGATTAACTCAACTAAACGATAACAAATAAATAAAAAAACAGTTTTCACCTTGTTGAAGTTTAATGAAAATTATTTAGTTCGTACTGTAAACATATTTCAAAATAATAATCAAATTCCCGTAAGAATTGAAGTATAGTTATGCTTTCTAGACCAGCGGTTTCCATCTAAGCTTCCCCGAAAGGAAGAACAATACTTACTTATCATTCAGAGCTTTTATTTTTTGAAATAGATATAATAATAAGCATGTTTAAACACTTAAAGCACTAATGACGAAATAATACGAAAAAAAGCTGTAAATTACTAAGAATGAGAAATGTTTCAAATATTACAGAATAAATAACTGGATTGCGCGTTAGAACCCTTTTCCATACAAAAAACTATTAACTATGTTAATTCTCATAATGCTTGCCTTACAATTTTTAAAGCTGTAAAATGTAATTCAAAAATAATTTAATACCACATGTTGCATGAAGTAATGAAATATTTGAACACATATTCTGTAAGCAATATGGTATAGGAAATTATTTTGTGCAAGTAATAAAATATTGGAACACATAACTTTAATATAGTAGAACATTAGTACCTATTCCTAGACCAGAATTAATATGCTGGAACATATGAAATAATCATTTTTCATATGATCCATCAAATCCTTTTTATATTACATTCCTTTTCATAATTAAAACCAACTACAACTATCAAATCAAAATTTCAAGCGATGAATGTTTTTCTTTATCATAAAGTATTCAACTCTTAAGGGCAATGGAGAAAGTGTCACTCGTAATTTTTTTCGACCATTATCTTAGCTCGGTATTCAATTATCATGGCTACCAGTGCCGGGGAACACTTCTTGCTTAAAACATTGTTAACAACAGTAAAATAACTTAAATTGTTTTACATTACCATGTTTTATATACTTCACAAACATTGCTTAAAAATTGAACACAAATTTAAATGCATTAGAATAGGCTTAATTTTTTTTTCTCTTTCAGAAAGAAGTAAACTGAGGTAATAAAAATTGTTAAACAAAGACTACCAAAGGAACTTCTAATCTATTCAATGGTAGGAAAAATATTTTTGTTAACACATTTGCGTGCTTCCCCAACCAATAGCTTTAACCTCCAAAGTTAGAAAAACAATCTTTAACTAAATTCTCTGAAATATTTAATTCTATTGTGGAGATATTGTTTTTATGTTTTTATTATATGTTATTTAATTTTATTAGTTAACCCATTAATATCAAAAGTTCGAATTTTCTATAGTGCCATCAACTTTATCTAGCGATAAGAATTGGGAAAGTTTTTAACGATATCCAATTTTTAACGATTGCTCTAGTCTGATTACCATTTTTTTTTTCTTTTGAGGCTATAAAAAGTGTATACGATGTGAGCAGAATTTTATATTCCATTTCACTCATCTTATCACTTATTCAAATAAAATTCGTCACATTTCTCGAAATCACGATTGAAAAATATATTTTAACTCAAAATGTAATGATAATCCAATCACTCAAATATATAAGTTTCGAACTTAACAATGAAGGGGAATTTTTTTAACTTTTGCTTTGGATATCCAGTATTTCATATTAAAAGGTATTATTATAAAATTTAATCTGTTTCCTTAATACAAAAATTATCAATATAATTTTTACGGTTTTAACTTATTTTCTAAATATTTTCACAAGGACAAAAATCTCTTCTAATCAATTTATATAATTATTAAACTATCGTAAATTACGATTCTGCAGTACCAAGCCTGCCTGTGATGTATATTATCAAAATATGTTTACAAGAAAAAAAATTAAGAAGTGTATAAAATAAAGCAATGAACCCTTATAGTTTATTAGTGACTAATACGAGTACCACTATTTTTCAGAAATGCATATGTGCAATATAACTAGTGAAATGATGGCATTATTTCAGTTTAATTTCAAATACCTTATCAATGTACATCATTGTACAATATATTGTTCTACTCATAAATGATTAAAAAAGAAAAAAATGCTTATTTTATTAATATGGAAAAAACCCTCAACACCATTTAAGCTAAAGTTTAAATAAATAATTTTGGTAAAAACATGTATAACATTAAATTACATTTTCAATACATGTTGAAACATTTTATGCTACTAATTAAGGCACAAATACTGATAATTCAAAGTTTACAGTATCTTATACTAAAAAAAAATCATTTCTACTTTTATTTCCATCTTTAAACCGAATCTCAAAAATACCATTTCTGTACGAAACGTTCCGGAATATCAATAATACAACTTGAAAATTGAAAAGAAAACTATAACTTTTATCTACTCATCCAAAATTTCTCAATATCCTATTTCTTCTCAGCTCAGCAAAATCCTATTATTTTCAGTCGTCTGAAATCTGAGATACTTCTGTTGTCATTATTAACAAAATAAAAAAAATAATATTTCAACCGTCATAAAAGTTTCGTTTACTTCAAAAAATAGAGTATTGGATAGAGTAAAGCTGAATTATCGGTGAAGTCATTAATCTGAAGCATATAGATTGATATATAAGTACACCAACTGTTATTTGAAAGCTTTCTAATATGTATTAGATTGTTCTGTTATATTTCAGAATGTTTAATTTAATGCAAACACACATGCACACACACATACATACAGACATACACACACGCACACACACATATATATATATATGTGTGTGTGTGTGTGTGAAAGTATAATCAATTATACAGAAGCATTCCAATGCATTACATTCTAAATGAAGAGTACTTACTAAAGAAATATTAACTCTTATGTAACATTTCAAAATGATGCAACATTCTAACTGTTCCTAGTTCAGAACCTACAAATTATTAACTTAAATAATATTAATCGAGTTTATTGTGGAAGTATAATTATCTTACCAGAAATGGGGATATATCATCAAACTGTAGAATAGATTACAATACAATCCCTTTTAATAATTAGTTCCTCATTTGCATATTTTACATATTAAAAAAAACTTTTTGAAGGTTCGTATTTGTTTAACTATGTCACAAAATATTACGTTTTATTTAATTTAGAATACACTTACATATTCTGAATGATTTTTTTAATTCTTGGATGTAAAAACAGTCCCACTTGAATTAATAAATTAAAATTTATTGTATTCTTTAATTTAAGTTTAATAAAAGTGTTTGTGTTATGAATGAAGTGTATATCATCAATTACTTCTTATATTTCTGTTATAAGTATTATAAGTTTATTAAGATACACAGTGTTTGTTAATTAAATCTATGCATTATAGCACCTTCCATAACTGATTTTAAATGATGCTTATATAAATTAAAAGACTAAACTATGACGCATCAAAGCATACGGACTGATATGAGGAAGACAAACGGTAAAAATAAACGAGCTCTATTTTATGAAAATTGACAGGAACATGAGAAAATACTTTCACATTAGATTGCGTCGTGGAGGAAGATGTTTGTAGCTTTTCAAATTAACTACAAAAGTGAAAATAAATGCATTACCTAATATAATCAATGTAATTTTTCTTGGACTTAAAAAGTATGTTAAAAATCTTATGAGAAGAATTATCTTTTCAAAAAAATAATTAATGATGTTCTTGTAAGTGAAATATATCGTTATTATGCGATCCCTGATAAATTTATTTTAATTATTTGTGAAAAACTCCTACTGTTTACATATTTTTATATTTCCATATTTCTAAATCTTTTAAAGTAACATTTTCTTTGGATAAATAAAAGAGGAATGAAATCAAAATCTGTAGTGCTTTTCCCAAGTTATACATTCCTTTAGCAATATGAACTGACGTTTAAGAATTTTTTCAATTTTATAATTACTTCAGAATAATAAATTGCTTCACTTTTTTTCTCTCAATAAATTTCAAAAATTTGAATTTTGTTCATTGATATATTTTTTGCTTTTTGAAATATATTTTAGTTGCTTAGAATGTAATGTTGAAGTAATTTTCAAAAATAATATTTGATGCGTTATAAATTAAGAGAAGTAATTATTCCAAATAACTTTTAAATATTCTATTGCACATATATTTAATAGTTTTAACAAATAATTATTAAATATATTATTATAATTAATTATTATTATTAGTCAATATAAAGTGTAATCGAAAACAGTCGTTTCTAAAACAGTCGAATACGATTTAGGAAAAAATAACATAACTTTTTTTCCTGTTTAAATAGTTATGAAAAAAAATCATCATTTATTATTTTTTGCTATATATTGTTTCAATAATAACTTCTGTTTATTTTCCAGTAAAGTACTGATCAGAGAAAATTAGAATTTCCTACATAACCAAAAAAGAAAATTGATTCCACTGCAAGTCAACTTTTAGTATCAAACACACTGCTTTTTATCAACTTCAAATGATACAGTCACAAGCAATGCTTAAAAATAAATAAAAGAGAAATCCAATAAAGATGGAGACCAGGCGAGGAGAAAGTCGATCTACTTTAAAAGTTGACAGGGCGGGAAGCAGAAATCTTACCCTCAATGATAGTGTATGATCAATCCGACAGATGGCTCTCTTTCGGATCGTCTGTCCTATGTAATGTTTACTAAAATGGCAAAACTTTGGATGCTGATGGTCCCCTTGTTTCAGCTTTTTGTGAAACGAAAACTTGTATTATGTTTTCTTTCCTTATAAAAACATCAATATTATGTGGGGGGAAATTAGAACACTTTTTTTATGATCTAATCAGCATTTTTATAACATGGTTTGTAGTTCAATAAGGTAGACTCTAATAATGTATTTTAATCAAAGGCACAATTATTTATTTATCTCTCAGTAAAATTTTGTTCTTAAAAGGATTAAATGTAACACTCTGATTATTAAGAATGTAAGTTGGTACTTTCTACCTTAACGAAATTCGGGTAAGAGTCTTAAATGTAGAAAAAATTGCGGTTTGTATTAATCTGAAAATGACCTGAATCAATGTTTGTCATTATGATCTTAATTATTCAGCTTTTCATAATGGATGTGTCTTATTTTTTATTGAATTGTAATAAATATGAAATAATTTTGAGCGTAACATAGTGGATTGAACGTTAAAAAAGTAATTTGATTTTAACGATCGGAAATTTTTATTTTTGAAATTTAAGTACAACATCGTAGAATTCAATGTATTTAGAATGGGAAGTTCTTCGCTAAGTTAAGTTAATAATTGAAGAAAAATTTATTACTAAAATATGTACTGATGATTTAAAAGATAGCATAATATCAAATAACGTATTATTCAAACAACTTATAATTACTGAATAATTAATATTGGAGTCCTTTAGAACTAATAAATACAACTAACTGATTTTTCTTTTTAATTTTTTTTATAAATAACATGGAGAGTGCAAAAGTTACTATTCAAGTACGCATAATTTCGAATTATACGTGGGAATTATAAAATAGTTAATTTATTTTATTTATTGTTCTAAAAAAGGCTTCATTCCTTTCAAGGTAATATTCTTAGTATTTTACATTCTCTCCTCTCCTTAAAATTATATTTGATTAATAAAATGGGCAAAAGTCGGTTGTTACAAGAAGCAATTTTAAGAAATAAAAAAATCGCTCCTAATATTCATTACATAATTACTGTATTTAAATATAATGTGTAAATTAAAACGTGTAATACATATAATACATATGTAAGTTACGTGAATTAAAAACCAGTTATGATAATGCATAAATTTTGTATTTAATTTGCATTATTCATTGAAAAGAAGGAATCCCATTAACATATATCCATAAGTAAATTAAATTAATTAAAATAAAGATTTTTGAATTATTTTCTTAACGTTGCTCTAGCAGATTTTTTGGAATCTGAGTTAGAAATTTTGAACCTCTATATATTTACCAGAGTTGAACCCGTATTTAAACTTCCTCTCTAAGCAAGAGGAAGATTTAGTGTCTCGACATATTTAACGTACATCATCTCTGATATATGGTTATACCATAGTTTTAGTCTCCAAAACGTCTAGTTTTTAGAAGCAGCAGGACTCAAGCAAACGAATTGACTTAATCAACACCGCGCAAGATCGCAATTATGAAAATTTGGTTACCAAGCTCTCAGCCACATTTGAATCCAAAAAACTACATTTCCAATTAAATAATTTTTAGAAATTCATGCTCATAAGACTAAAGATTATTTTTTCAATAAAAAAAATAAATATTAAAATGTTTTGTAGCAGTTCAAAGGCTTAGTGTGGTACAAAAAGTTTTCGAATGTTTGGTTTAATTAAGACGCTTTGTTCAGTTCAAAAGTTGTTAGAATTAATATTGAAAGATATTGAGAAAGTTATGAAACATATTACTTTTTACATGTAATTACATTAAACAGCTTATATATAGACGAATGTTCATTTTTCATTCATGTAATTGTATAACATGAAGATTAAATGCAAATATAGTTCTTTGCTTTATTTTAATAATATATTTCGATGAAAAAGAAAGACAAAACGTTTCCAGTATTGTTAAAATATCTAATGTATATATCATACAAAGAAATCTAATGCAGATAATGTAAATGCCATTTGATTCTGAATGACCTTAAAGGTGAGAAAAATGAAAGAATTAAAATATGTTAAGCATTGGGACCAAATTATATCTTCGTTGAACAATTATTATTAAAATAACTTATAAGCTATTAAATCCTTCATGTTTATATGACGTTAATTAAATGTAAATTTAATATTAGAATCTGTTATCGCAGTTTGGAAAAGAATAACTATTTACAGAGATTAATGTTGTTTATGTCTATGAAATATCATTACATGGATTACTGATGTTATTATTAACTAGAAACAAAGAAAAAAGCAAATTTTTTAAAATAAATTTAAGTTTTTAATTTTCTTTCAAACTAATGAATGGTATGTGCATTTACGACTCTTATTAAAAAAATTTTATCATATGTTTAAAACATATTTAAATACTTTAAATGTTTATGTCGAAAATATTATATATAAGGAATATTGTAGGATTAACTAGAAGACATCCAGCTATTCATATATCTTAAAGATAAAGAAGTAAGTTTATTATTGCAATTTTTATATACTCTTTTTTGTATCTATGGAAAGACTCTTACATTCTACATCCGTGGTTCATAATACAACTGTTCATTCTTTTTTTATTCCTAAGAATACGCTTCTACAGCTCATTTGAAGACAAATACTGTGCAAGATTTCCTGTTCTTGATATTTTAAGTCGAGGGAAAATCGACATATTCTATTAATGATTATGCAAATAGTTTGTACAATAATCCTTGATTCTTAATTTCTTTTAAGTATTTTGGTATTCTTTTTCCATCCATCTAATGCGTTTTCCCTAGAATGTTATTAAACTGACTAAAAAATTGACAGCGAAAGTAATACTTGGTCTTGTGGTGACCGAACAGATACATTACAGATCCAATTAATAATTCGAAATATAAATTTTGCATATCCAATTTTTCTTCTTCATTCAGTTGAGACATGTCTTTGGTTAATTTAATGCTTTTATTAATGGAATTTGCTATAGAATATGCATCTTCGATTTTGTTCGAAGCTGTTTTTAACTTGTTTGACATCATTTTCTAAGCAATATTCCAACAGTAAAAAGTCTTTCATTTTGAAAGCTTTTACAAACTTACTAAGGATATTTTCATAAACGTTTTTGCTGCTTGTAAACATCATTTAATCATCAACATATACAAGGATGATTGCTTGAGATAAAGATGGGTTCATATGGTAAACACACTTGTCAGTATTTAACGATTTAAACCCAAGATATTTGAACTTAGTGTCTATGTTGTAGTACCGCTGTCTCCCTGACTGTTTGAGACCATAAAAAAAACTGTTTAATAAACCAACTTGACCTTTATCAGGAAAAATATGAAAATATTCATGTTGCTCCATTAAGATTTCTTCATTTAGATATTCATTTGCATATGCCGTCCAATAAGGATGGTTTCAACTGCGTAAGCAGCAACAGTTTGGATTGAAATTAATCTTGCAACTGGAGTAAAATTCTCATTGAAATCTATTCCAAGTTTTTGAGAACATCCTTTTGCAACAAGTCTCGATTATTATTTTTCAACAGTTCCATCTTTATTGAATTTTGTTTTTAGAAAACATTTTGATGCTGTAAAATTTTTATGTATATGTCTCGGCTCTATGTCTATGCAAAGTCTTTAATTGATGCATCATGTTCTTTCTTCATAGCATTTTTCGAAACTGTTTTGTTCAATCCAGTGAGAGCTTCTTGAACGCCTCTTGTAGATATATGTTTCGGAACAATTCTTAATTATGGAAAAATGTCCATATTGCTTTCTTGAATGACCTCAATTGTCTGTTCTTAAAGTCCTTGGCTATCCAAGAGTGAGGTGAAAAACGCTTCTGCCCAGAGTCCTGACGTCACAGCTTCTGCTTCTGTTTTGGAATCCGAAAACTTTGCTTCCCTTTTTGATGAACCACTAAGGATAGTTGACGTATCCTCGCTGAGAGTAGACTTTTGTTTTTCATTACGTAGTGTCATAAATTCCATTTCTGAAGCTGACAGGTGGTTTTCAAATTCCCCAATAAATCTCATATCTTGGCTTGCTATTACTTTTCGGTTTTCTTATCATACAACCTTCGATTCTGTAGAAAATCCGATGAAGTTATTTTCGTTTGATCTAGACTTAAATTTTCTTTTCAATCGTTTATTCAACACATGTGCTTTTTGTCCAAACATTTTAAAGTATGAACACTTGGCTTGATGCCAAAAAAAGAGTTCATATGGAGTTGAATTCCTGATGCTCTTCCTAGGCTAGCGATTACAAAAGTAAATGGAACAATTCATTGCTTCCGACCAGATGTTAGATTTTAATCCAGATTGAATTAAGAGACATCCGGCCTTTTCAACTGAAATACGATTTGTTCTCTCTACAACTCCGCTTTGCTGAGAGGAAAAAAAAAACAGATTCTTCTTGAGAAAAGTTTCGAATTCTGATCAACAATATATTTTAATCTATTATCGGTACGAAGTGTTATAATTTTCTTCCCTGTTTGATTTTCAACTTAAGCTTAGTAGCTTATAAAGGCTTTTTTTCAATCTACCTGTAGTTTTGAAGAAATTTATTACAACATATCTTGAGTTATCATCAAGGAAAGTAACAAAATAATATGACCCTCCCTCTGACGATACTCACATGGGTCCACAGACGGACATGGGTCAGAATGTACAAGTACAAAAAAAATTTTTACTTTTGAATTTATATTTTTTTTGAAAAGGGCTTAGTAGTTAAATAATAGAATTAGCAGTCCTTTATGGAATCTTTTATATCAAAATGTAATCCACGCACCATTCTTTCTGACTTTAATTTCATAAGATCACTTTCATTTAAATGTCCAAATTTTTGATGCCATTTTTTAATTTCTGTGACGATAGTTGCCATTTCAATTTTCGGTTTCACGTAGTATAATTCTCTTTGGTGATTACTGTAATAAGAGCAATTCCATAGGCTTCAATTTCTTTTGGTTCTTTTTCGAACGGAAAATTAACGGATTTATTGTTCATTGTGGCTTTAGATGTTATAATTAAGCTGTAGTGTAGTTCAGGTTAACATATAACATATTCTTCAAAAGAATTCTTCTGGAGTGTTCAGGATTTTGAACAGAAATGCTAGCCAAACAATTGCCGGTTCAATGGTTTTATAGACAGCTAAATGTACAGAAGGGTTTTGTTCTTTATTTATTTCATTGAATAACCTTTCATCGTTGCACATATGAGCATCAGGAAGTTGAATTTTTTTTCTTTCTGGCCATTAGTATAGTACATAGCCGACGATGCATATTCATCAGATTTCACTAACATGGATGAGTTGTGATTCGGAAATTCCTATTTACAGTCGGATATTTTCTTGTGACATTCGGATGCTTTATGTCCATACTATGGGCAGTAAGTACATTTTAGATTTCTGAATGACTTCTGATTCGCTGCTTTCTTTTGGTTACCATTCAAGTTCATTTTTGAATGCAGCTTATCCTTTCATAATGAAGAGTAGAGAGCAAACTGTGATGCAAGATTTATCTTTCCTTTTCTTCTTTCAAATTTTTCCGGCCATTATATTTTCAGAATTTCAGGATTCGGCTGTTCGTCTCTGGATTCAATGGTACATCGGAAATTTATGTAATAACCTGGAACGCTGTATGGAAGTAAAATGAGTAAGAGATCATCGGCAACATCAAGCTTCATTTCTTTCAGCTTATGTAATATGTTGAAAAGTTCTTAAAGATAATCCGATATTGTTTTTTGTGAAGGTCATTTTTCCAGAACAATAATTGTTTTAGAAACGGATCATTTTTTGCAGGTTCTTTAGACTGGAATAAGGCTTTCAACTTTTCTCCAAACATCGTTAGAAGTAGTTAAATGTCTAACATGGCAATGTTCACTTGGGCAGATAGACAATATAATGTCCGCACGAGCTTTTCGATCGGTTTCAGTCCATCGTATTTATTCAATCACGTAGGGAGTGATACCTTCATTAGGCGTAGCTTCGTTGTCGTTGACGTAATCACAATGGTCATTTTTTTTATCAATACCGTTTCAAATTGTAGTTTCCACTAGTCGTAATTATCCTTGTACAGCTTCCCTATAGTGTTGAGTGGTGATATCATGATAAGTTTCGGCTTTTTTTAGGATCAGGAATGCTTGATTTTTTTCCATTCAAATTCCGTTTTTGATAGATTCTTTAGTAATGTGCATTACTAATGGTTCACCGTGTCAGTTCAAGGGGCCATAACCATTGCCGAAAAAAAACGCAGTGAGAACCATGGAACAGATATGAAAAGCTTATATATTTAAAGAAATACATATATAAAAGAGAGAACGGTAGTGTGAGTGTAACTCTTGGAAATACAACAGCATCGAAAGTAAGAGCCAGAGTGACTTATTAGTTCTCAGGAAAATGACTTATTAGTTCATTTCTTAGACTTATAGTTCATTTCAATGACTTATTAGTTCATTTCTTCATATTTTCATTTCTTCTTGACTTCTTAGTTATTACAGAGTGACTTATTAGTTCTCCGTCGTTTCCGCGCATGAGCAGCCGGAGAACACATCGCGCTGTGAAATCTATTTAATGTTGGTGGAAGGGAAAGCAGATATGCATTGATATATATAGCAATATGTATATATATGCATATTTGATATAGCCTATATATATATATATATACGCTATATCAAAAAATTCGACGGAACAAAAAGAATTGCCCCATTGTAATGAGGTTTTGCAAAGACTTTTTGTCCGAAAATGAAAATAATAATTAAAATTTGGTATCCAATGAATGAATTGTATGAACCAATGAGCATCGGAACTGTGCAATTAGCAGGGGTGTACATAAGAAGTGATTCCATGTATAATGATCAAATTTTTTCTTGCATTGTGATTTAAGATATCTTCCAGGAGATCTACCAGGGAATATTGATGACCTTACCCGACAGTTTCAGCACATTTGGCAAGAAATACCTCAAGAGACCATCGAGCAGCTTTATCACTCTATCCCACATTGTGTATTAGCTAGCAGCCAGTCTAGAGGTGTGTCAACACGTTATTGAACTCGGTACTTTGTAACTATGTAATTCTAAGTCATTAAATATTTCAGAAATTTTAATTATTTTCTATGCTGTACATAATTTTTAAGTCTACCAATTTTTGTATCCAGCGGACAACTGCTTCTTGGTTTTTCG
>BMAW01127682.1:0-12505 GCA_019974015.1 Nephila pilipes | reverse complement strand
ATATATATATATATATATATATATATATATATATATATATATGTATGATTTTTGACTTTTACCTGATTTTACTTTTACAAATAGTACTAAACTGCAATGCATAATTAACAAAAATCAAAAATAAATAAAATTATTAAGACTATAAGGCTACAGATAGTACAGAATTAACCGACAATGAAAAAATTCAAATCCAGCTGAAACTAACAAAATTTAAAAGATAGAAAGTAGAGTATGGTAAGAAAACTATGCGTTTATTTAAATATAATTGAAAGAAAAAAAATCAAGAATACATGTTATGTATGAAAACTTTAATTCGGAACAAAAACAAAACCATACATTATTATTAAAATTTTAACCGAGTTAATTAACCAGAGATTCTCATTGAAAAATTACAGATTTTTACAGAAATTAATTAAGAAAGGCTAACAGATGGAAGTATTATAATTTAAAATATGTTCTACATTTTGAAAGGAGAAAGTATTTAAACTAGTTTCATGGATCAAATTATCATACCAATAGCAATTACAATATTATGAATGGTATTTATCAGGAATAATCAAATTTTAAAAACAAAAGACCAATTAAACTATATAAAAGGAAAAGAGAGATTTAAACAAATACATTTAAATAGTAGTGAATAAACACATATTTTAAAAATTAATTTATATACATTTATGCACATTTAAAAAGAAATTTAAACTAAAAGGTTACAATTTTTATATTCATCAACCAATTTGATGATCAAAATTGAATACCAATATAGTTCCATATTGCTCTGTATTTCAACCAATCATTGTCAATTAATTAATTGACCTTATAAAACTAAAGATTTATTTAAAAAAAAATTCTTATGCAATCAAAATAATTTAAAATATATATTAAATATCATTTGAAAATTATATACCAAGAAATAAAGTTAAATATTAAATTTTTACAGAAAATAAATTTAAAAGTCATATTATGTATAAAAAAAACTTGAAAATTCATGAAAGTGATTATTCTACAGATATGTATTTCCCTCTGGTATTAAACTTTAAATAAATATATATTAATATAATTTACAAAAATCTAAATTTACATAACTAAAAATTTAGATGAATACCATCTCTAAAATTATATAATGTATGTAAAACACATACACAAGCACTTGGGAGGGGAATTTTTATATTTAAAGCACATGCATTCTCCTATTCATTCCTCCATTAACACCTTAAGCTTCACCCTAGAAAATCCGAAAGAGATAAACTCATCAATGTTTCTAGAAATTTCTTTAAAAAAAGATCAGAACCAAGGAAAAAAATCTATCAAATAAATCTTCAACAAACACACAAAAATAGACTAAATTTAAGTGCATTTTTATGTTCACTTAATAAACCATTAAGAAGGCATATGGGTCATAAACTCACATCTGTTTTCAACAACTTGTGCTTTTATTAAAATAATATTTTGTTCCCTAACGACTCTGAAACGTTTCTCGTGTAAGCCAGAAATAAACTCTGTAGAATTTAATGAATGAAATACTCATTAAAAAGCGCCCGACACTTGCTTAATTGACTGTGTCGAAGAGTTTCCACAAACGCCGAGTTTTTCGAAAAAGTTCACTGTGGGAAGAATTTTTAAATCTGAATAGTGAGTCTTGCCTTTGGAGGATAACAAGGCCAAATCGATTACTTCCCGTATCAGGCAATTAATGATTTACTCTTATATTGATTTTTTCTTTAATTTAAACTAATCGTAAATTCATTTTAAATTAATGCAGAGTGCCCCAGGTGATTATAATAGGGTTACAATACTGTTGCTTTTGTTGGCAAATCTTTATTTTGTCAATGAATTTACTAAGTAATTATAATGGCTATTTTAAATTTATTGCATCTTCACTCACTATTTGATACGTCATAACGCTGTTCTTTACATTTCCAAGATAATTTTCTGTTTTGTTATTTATAATACTGTGATACACTTAAAAATTATTTATATTATCAATTTTTTATTTTTAAATTATTGCACCTTTATTCGTCCATTACTACTTTTTTTTTCATTCCCGGATGAATTTTCTCCTTAGAATTACTTTACATATCTAATATTGTAATACATTCATAAATTATTCAATAATAATTGAAAACCTAGATGCCCTCCATCATCTAAAAAAACCAGTTATATTTTCCTTATACCTCCTATTTACTGTAAATTTTAATTATTTAATAACACACATATTAAATATATTAGTTTATAAAAAGTAAGTTTTAAGAAAGTAACATTGCACTGCTTTTTTTTAATGTGGTATCTAGTTTACGTATTACAGCTTATATGAAATCGTGTACAGTATGAATGTAATAAAATGCAATGTAATAGTATTTGTTTAGAAAAAAAAAATTGAAAGTAATGATATTTCTAATATATATCTGAGATGTTTTCTTTTGTTCATCACAAGTAATTAAATCTTTTAAATTTCTGAAATATGTCAAATGAATAAAAATTCTTTTTTCTTTCTAAAATTTGAAGAAATTATATTTTCGTAAATAAAACAGCATCAATTACTTCAATGTATTGATTCACTTCGCTATCATTTAACATTTCTTTAAGGAATCATTCGTTTTTAAGAAAATGCTTCAAAATTTGGAAATCTGGTTACATTTCTTCTGAATACAATTGAATATTACCCACGATAAAAAAAAAGAAATTATTTTTTTTAAATACATTAGTAACTATTTTAATAGATCTTTTATTTGTGTATTTTGCTTCCACTTTCTGTTAAATTACAGTCTAAAGAAATAGAAAAAAATTTGGTAAAATATTTAGCAAATATATTATTGAATTATTATTATTATTATTGAATTACAGAATTATTAGATGAAAATATTGTTATATTATACGTTGTGTGGTTTAGAAAAACATTGAATAATGGTAAATCTTTTTGAAATATTTACTATTTTTTCTAATGGATAGAAGTTTTATATTTTACATATGTACCATTTAGACACTCCAAATGAAATATTATTTAAACTCTTTTAACCCTTTCGCTATCGAAGTTAGAAAATATAAATTATTCCTTGGGCCCACGGCTTGTTACCGTAAAGTGTCACGCTGTGCCCAGGCATATTTAAATATTAAGCCTAATTCACAAAACAATTCCTCTAAATTCGGATATTTTTTTAGAATGTTTTGATTTTTACATGTATTAATTAAAATCCATTAAACTTAATATATAAGAAAGAAAAAAAATTAAACAAAAAATATTCATTTGATTCAAAAATTTCATAGTGTAGTTGTATACAATTGTATAGAATATTAATACATTAAAAAATCAATCTTATTTTGTTATGTGGTATTTCACAAAATATTCTTCAATGTGTACTCCAGCGTTACGACTTAAACTCAAACGAATATTTTCTTCTTTTCTTCACATACATAATTATTAGATGTTCCAGGATCATAATCTAAATCAATAAATAGTGCAGATATATCAGTAATTTGATTTATATCTCCCTATATTTTCATTCATTAAATTTCGAGTCTCGAGTCTCTGTTAATACTTTTTTTTTTGCTATGACTGTCGTTATGCAAAATAAAAAAAACAATTGAATGAAACAAACAACACCTACAAATAAAGACTACTTCTCATAAACATCCATAAGTTCCCATTCGAACTTCTAGCAAGTAAGAAAGAAATAAAAGTAAAGGAGCCATTTAAATCATGTCATCATATTTAAAACGCTAAGCCGCAAGACATGCTTTTTGATTATACAAACAATTTACCCTCTCCAGACAGCCAGAAGGGAAATCTAAGGCCAAACCACCAAGGTCCACATTCGAAATATACTATTTATATATAAATTTCATAGTATTGAAACGCCATCTAGTATCACTTAAAAGTTCAAATGAAACGTTCTCAAGGAGTTTATCTGTATTGATACGTTGATCTGCAGCAGATACTCTCTGAACGTATCAATTGTGATACGATGGGCTCGGGGGAGTAAACGCGAGCATATCACATGTGATACGGAGTGAAAGGTTTGAAAGTTATGTGTGAAAAAAGATATTTTGTATTACAAACTTCTTTACGAAATTAAAAAAATCTGGCATTTATTGGACTAAAATTAGAGTAATTAAATTCAATTTATTAAGAGTATAGCACTTTTTATTATTGATATATCTAATTAGAAAGTAGAAGTTTTGTTTTAAATTAAAACTGATTCTCTGAAGATATTTTATTTTTAGAAAACATTAAAAAAATTGTTTATATACTGTTATTTATTCAATTATATTTCAAGCCTACTACGTAAATGTGTGAAGTGTACATTATGAGAAAATTTTCAACTTCAAATATTAAAGGGAACAAGGTTATATTAAAAACATATTCTATACTACGATTTTTGTACGAAACATTTCTTATTGTGAAAGTAATATTAAATTATTGCAACTAATTCCACTATATATTTTCACACTGCACATTAAGAAAAAGTTATTTCTTTTCAAGCAATATTGAGAGAAAAATTACAATAAAAGTTAAGAGAAAAGCATGAAATTTAATGAATATACAATTAAATGTTCATTTTCATTCAAATTAAACGAAAAGTTTTAAAGAATATTAAAAATTTTATTAAGTTACTCAATTTAGCAATAGGTTTTTTTTGATGGGTTACAATACAATTTAAAAATAAACTTCAATAAATAGTTGCTAAGTAAATCAATGAATTTTTTGTTGAATAATAGTAAAGATTAAAATTTAAAGAACATCATTTATTCAATTTATTTCAGTACATTATGTGGATGAATAAGATATGCGAGTGTATGAAAATGTTGTTGCTTTTTCTATTAACTGATATCACTTTGGATAATTGTTGATAATTTCAATTCCATTGAAATGTACTATATCCTTAGAAAAAGTAATTAAGATCATCTATCAAATCAATAAAAGTTTCAAACTGGTTAAATTGAAATAATAATAATTTAATTTAGAAAATGAATTTAAAATTCTCTACAGACCTGTTGAATGATTAGGTGTTTAAATATTTTATTAAATGATATAAATAAACAATAATAGAGCTAACGTCTTATATACACAATGATTTATGATAGAATTTATTTCAGATCGAGTAATGATCAATGGCATTAGAAAAAGGTCACTTCAGGCACATTTTCCTTGTTTGAGGAATGTTAAAATGACCAAATTAAAAAAAAATATCTAGTTAATAAATTGACTGGTCATATGTACACTACCATTCTGATTACTTTCATTATGTTTTAATTTAATTAAAGAGATATTTTGTCAAAAGTGTAATTTAGAAAAAGAATTATACGTGTGGGGGGCGTGGGAGA
The DNA here is from genome assembly GCA_019974015.1 of Nephila pilipes. Taxonomy (NCBI): domain Eukaryota; kingdom Metazoa; phylum Arthropoda; class Arachnida; order Araneae; family Nephilidae; genus Nephila; species Nephila pilipes. The sequence goes on along the minus strand of BMAW01127682.1, from coordinate 7,186 downwards.
ATGTACATTAATTTTCTTCATTTTGAAACTTTTCACATGTAGTTCTATATATATTTTTAAAAATGTTTTTGAAACATTAATAAAGTTTCCAAGAACATTCTTATTAAAAAACAATAAAAATGCTACAAATGTACTACAAGAAATTGACATTGTTTGATTAATCAATTTTTAAAAAATGCTCTCGAACAAGTTCATTTTTTACAATACGAAGGGAAAGAACATGCTGAGTGAAAAGATCCCCTTAAAAAAAAAGAGAAAAATATAATTTTCCGAACTGTGTTTTCGAAAGAATGAAAAATTAGCAAGAAACTTTAGAAGAAGAAAGATAACCATATGGCTGAGATATTATGTTCCAAAAAACAATCTTCCTTGTTTTAGAGTATGTTTTAACAATTGTGCGAGATACGTTATGCAACACTGGTGTTTTCATTCAGGGGAAAGTAATGACTGCTATTAAAACAATGACCAGAGCCGTATGTTTGTTATTATAGTGAAACAAAAAAAAATTAGATCTCAAATGCTGTAACTCTTCGTCTTTCATTATTCGTTGAAAACCATAAAAATGAAGTTTTTATGCCTTAAACTATAAAAGTAAGTCATGACTTCAATTCCTTTTTAAATTTCGTTTTTCATTTTTCTGATGTTTTCGAGTTGCAGTTCAAACGTTAAGAAAAGTCTTAAAACTCCATTTTTCATTCTGGCTATTGTTTGACCCCCTCCTCTATTTCATTATTTTTTGGGAATTCAGGATATTTTCTCTTTAAAAGACACTCTATGGACAGAAATGCTAAAAGTTTTATGTTTATATGTTCAAAATAGAGATGCATAGATCATTCCATACTTAAAAGGTAACATTAAAATGTTAGTATGTCTGCAGTTCAAATAAATAAATCCAGATATTTTAATAAGAGGTATATAGTTTTCATTTTGTTTGCCTAGAAGTAAAGAACTTCCTTTTTATTCTATCGACATGTATGTTTAAAACTCTTGAATATTAAATTATTCAAAAGATTATATTAGACTTTTAAGAATATTTATGTCTTCCTTTCTCTTATTAACAATGTATTTTCTGTGAGCAATTTTCTCTTAAATCGAATCTTGGAAATCGTGTTCCTCTTATCAGAGGATTTAAACTTTTCTTTATACTCATTTATCAACTAAATGTTTAGAAGTCCTATTTACTGCTATCCTGCACAAATAAATATATATATATATATATAACACATCAATCAATAACTCCCGAGACTAACATTGAAAACAACCTTTTTTTTGCAAATTTTTTTTTTATTCATAAACATAACACCTTTTGTTAATCACCTTTTAGGGTGATACAATCGTTCCAACGCATTTCCAAATCAAAATATATTTTTTTTTTATTAAATTTTTTTTTTTTTAAATTTTTTAAGATTATTTTTAAATCCAACTCCTTTCTCATTTTTTAATTTTTTTTTTTTTTTTTTTCGCAAGAAATCTTTTTTGTTGCAAGTAAATAGCGATAAACAGCTTTCTGAATCATCGACTCGTTGCTGTTTTTGTTCCATCGAAAGCAATCGCGGCACCCACTTGGAAAAAACCTTTTTCACTTCACTTCAAAAAACCTTTTTCAGTAAATACACTTCCATATGATATCTGCGTCATCTCAGCAATCTCACGGAGCTTCACTTTACGAACTTTCATTATAATTTTTGTCACTTCACTCACATTTTCCGGTGTAACGGCTTCCACAGGTCTACCCGAGCGTTCCGCGTCATTTGTGTCGGTACGACCACGTTTAAACTCGGCAAACCACCGACAAATCGTTGCTTTTGATGAACAAGGGTCCGGGTAACATTTTTCAATCCATTGTTTCGCTTGCACGGTGTTTTTACCCATTAAAAAACAATGTTTTATCAGAACACGAAACTCGGTTTTTTCCATTTTTTAAACAAACTACAAAACGACTTTACTCCAACCTCGATAACTCAGCTGTTTCTGGTCCGATCGACTTAAAATTTTGACACGTTTCAAGCAAAGGTTAGTACTCTAGAAAGACCTGGTTACTGGTTTACTACGAGCGCCATCTCTGGGTTAGTCTCGGAACTTATTGATCCATGTGTTAAGGGTAATTAAAATTTTAAATTTCATAATAAATATTCTATTGCTTTCAAAAGTAGACTTTTTATTCAGATAGTGCATACTTTAATAAAAAAAATATGAGAAAATTGTGTATTTTTACATATATATATACATTTAAGCTTAAATTTAGACTATACTGGGGATACATATTGAGCAAAAAAAGGTTTAACTGTCATAAGCAATTGCTTCTTTTCTTAAAAAGTGATCTTAGGCAGAGTGATTTTTGTCGGGTGGAGGGTTCGAGTCCTGATACCACCGATGATCCACCACAGTAAATCTTTAGCAGATCTTTGGATTAATTCCAATGGTTAATTAACTTAGATCAATCCCACTGAAGCACGTGAAATGTGTCAAAAATTGAATTATTCTGCTAGCCTGGTGTAGAATTTCATTCAATCGCGATGGGGGAGGTTACAGCTGAGGTACTTTCTTCATCATTCAACCGAGGTTAACATTATGAGTTTTGTTGCCGGAAGATCTCGTGATTTTCTGAGTGAGACACAAGAAAAACAATCAACGATCAATCAGACCGAAGGAAATTACATGTACATTTTGTCCCTTGTTGTGAAATTCATTTGAGGGGTGTTTTTATTATTATGAGAAACAACATTAGCTTCAGATTATTCGGCAGCATTAGCAGAATTTTACAGTCCCTCCCATTTTTGTGTTTCGTACATTGGTACACATGCTTAATCCTTACTAATGTCAAATATATACAAATATTTTTTCCCTTTACTTAATGCATTTTTGAAATGTAGTTGAAAATAATTTCGCATGGGGTTGAAAATGGTTGAAGACACATAGTGGTTTCATGACACTTAGGCTTGTTAGATCCAACGGGATAAAATGTTTAAATCCAAAGTAAGATATATCATTATTCATGATTTATTACGGTTTTCAGAATATTTTTACATAATTGCTATATATAAGTAGTTTCGCTCAAAACATCATATAGAATACATCTGCATATACGTATATATATTTGTTTTAATTTTATACGTTTGACTAAAGTTAGTAAAAATTTAAACTGGGCTATAAAGGCATTCCATTAATTATATTACTTTATTATTTATTTCATACCAATTTGCATATTAAAATCATAATATTTCGATATAGATTTCTTTTATTATTTTTCTATAGTAGTATAACCTTAATTGAAGAGAGAGAGAGAGAGAGAGATAAATGCAAACTTCATTCAAACACACTTCTTTACATGTTATTTTATCATACATTCTGAAATATTTAGGTGATAAACTATTTCATCATTATTGAATCTATATTCAATCACGTGGTTTTGCCCTTCTGAGCCAGTTAAGAATCAGGTCTCATCATTCACTGAAACCTGCTAACACACAATGTAAAAAAAGGGAATAAGTCGTTCTCACATTCACTTCCAATACTTTTGGTTAGTTTTCCATGCACTTTTCTTTAGTTTGTGTTCCAGTCGGCAGCCATATAACACGCACCGATTTTCGAATTTTTGATTAAGTATTGGAACTCCAACACAATCGACGCCCTACATTGTGGGCGATGCTGCATACCCGTGGGGATGACAATAATTATGAATTCCTTTTAATTTGCATAATCTAAAAGATAAAATATGAGTCTGAAATTGGCTATTTACGATTGCTTTGTTTGAGTCGGATGATAGTTTTATTTTTATTATAAAAATGTCACTTCATAATTAAATAACTACTCCACGATAATGTATGAGACTTGCAAAATAGTCAATTAATTTACAATAGGACAATATTATTCCAAATTTACTAAATTTCATATAATTGAATGGAAAGTAAATTAATCTGTGAGGATATTTTCATTATATGCTTTTCAATGCGTCTAAAAAATAGAATATTGTGAAGGAACTATTAGAATTTTAAAAAAATTGCAAGAATATCTCCAAGATTATTTCTTTTCATATATTTCCAAGCCATTTTGAAAAGTATTTATCATTTAAGTCGTCATAATCAGGAACATACTGTAATGTCGTCTGTAGGACATTATTAATACGCATTAATTTAATGCATAATACACAATGATATTTCATACGGCAGATCTTTTACATCACTTAATATTTTTGAGTTATTAATTTTATTGCTAAAATATTTTCTAGAAATATCAACAAACTATTTTAACATATTTTCGTTCTTCAACTATGCGAACTTTTCACAACCGAATTCTGCTTTAATATTGTTTTGAACAATGTCATTCCGGAAAGAGAATTTTCTGAAAAACTTTGCAATACCTTTTATCATTTGTATAGTTTCATTTATATTAGTTAAATCATTTCTTTCTTCATAAGCAATAAGGAACATAGCATGTGTTGTTTTATATATATTTTACACAAAAACACACACACACAGACACAAACACACAGACACAAACACACAGACACAAACACACACACACACACACATATATATATATGTATGTATATATATATATATAAGGAGTTCTCGAGAATAAAATTACAATTCTAAGGAATTAAATATATGAAAGTCTTAATATTTCTTCTCAGCAGTCAGTAAACAACTGCTTACTGACATAAAAGAAAGGAATTATAATGTAAAAAAGTAGCTTTGGGAGTAATGTGGGTTTTTAAATAGGTCATAAATAAAATGATGGAAACACTGCTTGATGCTTGTACACAAAGCCAGAGAAATGGAAAAAAAAATCGTGAGAAAATTACACCACAGCTAATTGAACTAAATGGAAACATTTAGAACGTTTATTTAACGAAACTATAGATTAGAGATATTTACTCTTTAGAAGTCAGTGGAAAATGATGCCAGTATAACTGCAATAGAAATGAAGCTTAAAAATGTTTGGATAACTTTATATCAGACTAAATGCAATAAAAGAGAATAATTGAGGAACTGAACTATTGAGCCTTTAGTCACATACCAAGCTAAACACAGTAAAGATAACTGAAATAATCGGAAATTCCTAGGTAGGCTTAAAACTCGGAATTTCTTAAGAAAGTCAATGAAGTAAAAATATTATTTTGGAAGATATTAATAGCGGGAAATTTGAAAACCTTTTGTTTCATTCTGTTACCAGAATTTTTGGACATAATAGTAGAATTTGCAAATTTAAAAAAAAATTCCACCTGTTAATTTGGTTAGTAATAATGATGAACTGAATGTTTCGCTACGGCAGTACTAAAACTACTTATTATTGCAATTAAGTTTTTTTTTATTGAATCATCAACTAAGCGCAATAGAAAGAGATGCAAAAAAAAAATTCCATTGGTTAAATTTAATATGCTTACTGTAAATATAACTGTCAACATGTCGTTGAAGATGGAATAATTTAGTGTCTTTGTGAAAAGATAAAAAATAATATAGATTTAAAACTTTATTTTCTAAATGTTCAAAATTCAGTTTATAAATTAAAATATCTAGGAATATTACTTTCGTGCTTGTAGTCTAAAAGAAATTATACTCACTTTAAAATTATACAAAAATTGTATGTATGTGGTGTCAAGATGTCTTTTTCCAATCCCCAAGGCTTGGACAAAGCGTAACCACGAAGATGTTTTATTTACGAAAAAAGGTCAACGACCGAATTTAACTTGAAGTGGTTCCTTTTTCCTTACTCCGAGGTGCAAAAGAGGCAATGATAACAAACGGATGAGAGAACTTGAGCGATATAAACATTTTCTTGTTCGAGGAGAGAACGGGGCGCGTTTCCTCTCATGATTTCTGTGCGGTTCTGTCCTAGGGTGAAACAATCCATACAATTGTAAATATAAATACATATCTGTATAGAATTAATAGATGATCATTTCAAGCCTATTACTTTTAAAAGACGTATTATTGTCTGCAAATGGTACACAGACCCTACATTTATAAAACCATTTCTTAAATCTTTTTGAAAATGTTTGTTTCTTAACCTTTGATATTCTTTCTGGCATTTTCCCAGAATTAAATCTCGGCTGCATAAAGAAAATTATATAGTTTTCTTCACTTAATCTTCTCTTTCTTTATTCACCTGGAGTTTTTGCAAATAATATAGAATCATTTGTCGATTAGTGTTTGAATGATATCACGAAACGGTAAATACTATGGATTTATGTTATCTATCGCAATAATATGCAGTAATGATTGCTGAGTATTAAAAGTACGTCCTGAGAGTAGAACCAAACAAACATGTAAATGCAGTTGATAATGTACTTAAAATAATGTACTTAAGTAATGTTCCGTTGTGTAAAATGCGTGAAAGCATATACTGTAGATAAATTTACTACTCGTATTTTATTCAGTAGCTAATATTGAAATAACTTATGAATACCAATTAATTAATCTTAGGCGTTAGATCTAATACTTAAATTTATACGTACACACATAAAAATAAACGATTTCTTAAATTGTGAATAGCTTAAAGGAAAATTAAAATTCTTGAGTATCAAAAGAAATAAATCACGCTTATAAAGAAATAAAAACTACAAGTGTAATTTCTTAAAAATTCTTAAAATTTAAATGTGATGAAAGCACAGTAAGCAAGCAGTACTTTTGGAATTGCAGATTTCTAATATTAAGAAAAGATGTTTCCGCATGTATCTCGTACAGGTTATTCAGGAAATCTCCTTTTATATGAATATTACTTATGTAATTAATCGAATTATTGTTAGCTATAAAAATTAAGTTCATTATAAGCTATTTTACTTGTTTTTAAAGTATTCCTTTTTGTATAAAAATTAATTTTGGGAAAAAGATGAGTTCACATTCCTATATCTAATAATATGAATCAAACAAAACTGAAAAACAATAAACAAATCTCCATTCAGCGATATTTCTTAGAAGTTCCTTATCCACAATTACGTAATATTTGCTATTTTTCAATTTTTATAGATACCGTTTTAAAAAGAAGAAAAAAAAGAACTAAAGATTCACTGCCAATAAATTGTTCAACTTATTATAACAATTAAAAAAATGTTAAGAGTATACATCTACCAAAATGAAGAAAAAAAATTCTATTAATCCGAGTAATTTATTTTTCAAATAGTAAGTGAGATACGTACCATGTGCCAGAGAAAGTGCAAAATCACGAAACAGTTAGTAATATATAA
>BMAW01127681.1:0-13580 GCA_019974015.1 Nephila pilipes | reverse complement strand
TATATATATATATATATATATATATATATATATAAGAAGTATATATATAGTCGGGAGTCAATTAATTTTATTATGAAATTGAGGCAATTGAGTTTTAAAAATGAAACATAATCTTTAAAATGAAAAACATTTATTGAAATTAAAAATGAAAACTTACTTTATTTGTTAATTTGCTCTGTAACTAATTAAATCTCTATAAAAATAAACTGGAAAGTATTTCAAATTGAAACAGAATTGTTTCAAGTTAAAATATTTTCAACTCTAATCAATTATATCAACAGACTTAAGATATAATGCTTGTATTAACCATTGTAAGTTTGTTAATAGTAGATTCGTTTAATTTTGATGCATATTTTATGTCCGTAATCATTTAAAAATGCAAATGTGTTTCTGATTTAGAAAATGGGCTTAGCAAATCCCCAAAATCATTTTCAGATGTTATTCTAGATTTCCTAATAATTTCAATTGTTGTTTATCTGTTTCATGTTTTATCTGTATGAAGAGAGAAAGAGGACAAATTTCGGATATGAGCCCAAGCACTCTGTTTTTTATACAATTTAACGATACATGATCAATATTCAATAAGGTTACGGTAGCATTCAAAATTAATGTAGATGAAACTATTTATTGCAGCCAATATGATGCATTTTTCGATTAAGGAATTAGATTTAGTGAATGATTTTTGATAAATGAATTATATTTAATGATAAAGTGAGTTGATTCAGATCAATTAACAGATACCGTGGAAGAATAATCACCTCTTTCGTCAAGACCGAATAAGCAGCTTCCGTCACTTTTTCCCTCTCTCGTCAATCTGTCCATTTCTTCTTTAAATCGGACCCCTCTTCGTGCCCATCTGTAAAATGGGCAAGCAGACGTACACGCCTGTAATTCATCTCCTGTTCTCATCTGGTCAATGATTTCCTTACAATTTCCTAAAGGTTGAGAGGAAGTATCATACCCATAACTCGACTGTCCTGATGATTTCCGCGCTCTCACAAGGTGAGAAGAGGATCTAAATTTGAGTAAGTAAAATAGAAACAAAAAAGTACAAAAATTTAATTGTTGGCGAATAAAATAAAGAACAGTTGGGGAGAGAATAAAAAGTTGGCCTCGGAAACATTTGAGTAAGAGAATTTCCCATGACTTTGTGTTTTTCATTCGATGTTTTGCCTGGATCTTTGCTGTTTCCAAGTGCCTCTACATCGTATGGTCATTGTCCTTGGCTATTGCAACTTGGTACGGTCCTAAATATTTGAATTTCACATCCTTCTATATTCCAAATTGAGTCCTTTTCATGGAGACTAAATCTCTACACTAGTAAGTTCTTGTATTTTCTTCATTTTATTGAAGTTTTTGCTGTTCTCTTCTGGCAGTTTAAGAGCATTCTGCTCGGAATCATCAGTTATCTCTTATCTCTCTTCATGTAATCTAAGAATATTATGCTTAGTTTCTCTTGTCTCTTCCTTCTCTTCCATTAAGTGTCTCGTCTTCTTTGCCAAGATTGTGTTGATTTTCATCTTTATCTGCTTATTTTCGTGATATGAAATACATGCGGTAATTTTCAAGTGATGCCTTCGTTTTCACCGAATTTGTGAAATTTATTTACATTAAGCACTGTATCTCTGTCAGTGACAATTTTTGAAGGTTCATCAAATGTGTTTTTGATAAAGTTTAGTTTCTCCTTGTGGCATCGCGAGTCGACATTGACTTTAAAGCTTCCTTATCTTCTCCACAAAGTAGAGATATTTATTTTTGATTATAAAAGTTTTGTCATCCTTTTCGATTTGTTCAGTAACTAATCGTTAGAGAATTTGTCATTAGTATCGTTTGAATTTAAAATAGCAGGTTTTTAGTACAAAGTTCACTTTTGAATTACTGTTAATACTTCGAACAAAAAACTGCAATGGTATTCATTTATTGTTTTATTATATAACACGCATTTCATTTCCACTTAAATTTTTTAACATCCAAATCAATCATAAATGTTCTCCACATTTTGTTCATTTTATTTTGTTAAATTGCTCAGTTATCAAGTAATAATTTGGTGTTACAGTAACTTTATAGTAATGTTTCTTCGGCAGCAAAAAGCATTAATTTTATTCTGTTCTATTTTAATTCAAGATATCAAATTTGTTTATATATATTGTCAATTTTATCAGACTTACTTCACTTCGGCTATCGATTATTGTATTGGTTCTCCTTAATTTTTGTTCTGAATTTTGTTTGAAGTTTCCTGGATTTATAAATTGATGTTTTAATATCATATAATAAAAAGAATTTTTTAAAATTTGCCCAAATCATTCACATTTCCGACATTTTAATCCATTTCTATTATTATGGTAGTCAATATTACGGTATTTATATTTATTATTAACCTCGCTGTGAAATATTCTGCAATTATTTTTGCTATCTTGCTTCATTTTTTCATATATTTTGAATTTTTCTCTAAATTTCCTTATAGATTTTGCTCTGTATAAAATGCTTTTGTTATCAACGGAGTGGGGGATACTTAGATCGCCTACAATGTAACCGAGCTGAATTACACAGGCAAATTCGACCTTTAATAATAATAATTTTAGTTTTCCCCACGAATTAATTCTAAATTCCCTTTGAATGAATAACCTATTCTTTGAATAATAAATATAAACTTCCAAGTGCGAAGTCCTTAAATCTAAGCGAAAAAAGTCCTAAAAAATCTTCTAACGTCTTAAAGAAAAACAGTTTGTCACAGAATGGTTTTAAAATCACACAGTTTTTCAGCCGTTGATAGGTTTATTCTCTCAAAAACTTTTAATTATAATCGCAACTCCAGTTCCAAAATTTGAGAGACTATTTACTGCTTGCCAATATGACACAATTTTATAAATGAATTAAACTAAATACTCATGAAATAGATGAGTTTGTACATATCATTTAGTAGAAGTAACGAAGGAATATTGATACCTTTCATCGAACAGACGAGGATACAGTTTCCATCTTATGCTCCCTCTCTCGTCTTCAAATCGGACCCCTCTTCGAGTCCGTATTTAAAGTGCCGACTAGGACACACGTGTGGTATCGCTCTCAACAGATCAATAAACTGTAATCGGTCTTCAGGTAAGAGAAAGCAATTTGAGATGTATTTATAGTTTAATCATTGTTTAACGTTTCATTTTAAAAAAAGAGGGTGATAGGTAACTACAGGTACATCGATCGCTACTCATTTTTATTAAAAATGCAAGAGGAAAATTCTAACTTAATACCTTATAAGCTCCAGCTATCTTGTTTTACATAACTAGACATTCTTTCACATAATATGACCTGTTTATAACTTTATTACCAGATCTACATAACAGGCCAATACAATTTAAAGTCTTACAACTTAATTTTTTTATTATTATTGATTACTTTGCGTTTTCCTCTTTCAACGATTGTTATTATTTTTAATTTATTAGAAAATCTTTGAAGGAGAGTAAATTTCAGAAAAACGTGTCCATTTTGTGTATGTTAGACCTCAAATTAGAATTCAGAAATTTTGTATACCTTGTAAGTTTCCTCTTATCCATTTGCGTAGTTTTTTCGGTTTCTCTTTAAATCTAATTGTTCGTCTAAAGACACTAAGTGGCTGCAGTAGCTTAGTGGTCTCTGTCACGGACTCGCAGCTAGTATTGTTTTCGTCAAGTTGGGAGCTGTAGCCCTGTTGCCATTAAACACCCACCGTGTAGTGGGACTGATGCACGTTAAATCTCTAGAGGTGTCAAGTCCCCCTGTTGGTGCTATGTGGAATTTTTGAGAGGGAAGTACTAGCTCAGGTATCGTCCTCGTCAATTGCCCAATGTTCAAAATTGTGAGATTCGTCGTCAATAGCACCCGTGTTGTTTCTTTGTGCGACTGTAATAAGTAGTCACAATCCCGATTGCTAAAGACACCAATTTGACATTTTATTGATGTTAAAGCTAATATAAAACTTTTACCACTTAATGAGATTAACGATGTTATTTGCTTACATGTTATGTTGATAAACATTTATCCGATTTGTTATTTTTGTCAATAAATGATTCATGATAAAGCCAAGTTACATAGAATATAAAATAGAACGTGTTTAGTTTTTAATATTTTCTCGCATTTTATTTGTGATAATAACGACATCCTTATTTTCTTTTTTTTTCCTCTTTCAGACATTAAAGAAAAGATTTTGGTCAAAAACCTATATGCATTCCTAACGATCATTCTTTCATATGTCCTTTTCACAACATGGCTCGGACCAAGAATGATGAAAAACCGAAAGCCTTTCCAACTGAAAAATTTAATGATTGGATACAATTTCGCCCTCTCTGCAATAAACCTTTATTTGTCAATTAATGTAAGTATAAATATGTATATATGTATTTTTTTGTTATTAAATTCGGAGATTTACTCGATTCTAAAATACAAATAATCTATATATGTATAAAGCCAGATTCTTATCTTTCTGACAGAAAATTTTGAGAATTCCTTCTCTACCTAATTATTAAATCTAAAACTGGAAATGATTTCATCAGGTATAAAAATTAATCTATCCGAATTCATTTTCATACATCTAGAGCTTATGGACAGAATAGACTATTTTAATCATTTTTTTTTATTTTAATAAATCATATACTTGATGTATAAAATATGATTCGTGTTTGGTCTCCTATAGTTTTAAATTATAAAGTTTAAAAATTCCCTTTAGATGAGAAGCTTCGTATTTACTTAATGTTTTCTCTATCAAGAATTTCAGAATGTAATTCAGCTAAAAGAGCAAAAAATAATGAAAGCTTCTGCGGTATTACTTTTTTTCTGCGAATTTTAAAAATATTTTTAAAGGCCAGAAAACTCATGAATGTATCATTAAAATAGGGGTAAAAATATTTTTAAATATCACAGAAAATTTTTTTAATTCAACGGAAGCATTCATTATTTTTTTTTCTCTTTCAAATGCACTTTATTACATTCAAATAGATCAAATAGTAAAAATTTGAGAACGAAAGTCGAAATTCCATAAGAATTGATATAAGGCTGACGAAATCAAAATGGCCAGTAGACGGTATCCTTAATTAAATCAAATTCATCTTAAACATCATAATAAAGTTCATACATTCAAACTCTTATTAGCAACGCAATCGGTTATTTGTAAAATGTGACAGAAAATCTCTCTCTAGAGTCAAAAAAAGGTTTCATGTATTTCATGAAAACGGATATTAATGAACAAACTATGAGTTTACTGTAGTGTTTTTGCCTCCATAATATTTGAAGATAATCCTTTTAATTATCAATTTATTATTATGAATGTTCAAAAACATCCATCGACTTGACTTCCTCCAAATGTGAGACTTAGGTTTAGGAATATCACATTGAGGTAAATATTTCTGTGTTTGTAATTCAGTTGATTATAGAATGAACTTTTTTATGTAAAATTCAAAAAAAAAATGTATCAAAAGGATGTTTTATTAGGTTTAATAGAAACCAAATACTAAATCTGATAGATTACCCAAAATCAATTTTTAGTTCAACTCAATATTAAGATTCAAGTAACAATTATTACTTTAATAAATAGCATAAATCGTATGAATAATGTACAATACACTGTAAATGCACTGTATATATATATATATATATATATATATATATTTATATATATATATATAGTTATATATATATATATATTTGAATTGAAACAATCTTTCTTACTAGGATAACAACTCAACAAAAATACGTAAAATAAGATAATTTCATTTTGGGAAGAATGGGCGGTAACTCCGTTTTGTAGTTTTTAAAATCTAGAATTCAATAAACGAAATGAATGTCTCAAAATTTATGTCATTTTCAATTTCATTAACTTTTTAAATATGAATTCCACGACGGGAGATTACTTGCTTACAGTCTACTGGTTTATATAATATTTTATTTTGTTGAATACTTCCAACTGTCTCTTTCTATCCAATTCAAAAATCCACGTAATAATCCACAAAATTCAATCGGTCTTTGAATTTTGAATCATATTTAAATGAAAATATTAATAACCAAATTCGCATCCCCTTTTTTACACAACATGTAATGGGAAGACTTTCAGCTCCATTCGGCTTGATATGTTTTAACATCTGTTACCAATTTTTTTATTAAAATTTCGAATCCCGAACAACTACATGTCGGAATTTGTTTCTAAAACCACCAGATTAATCAACGAAATGTAACGAATGCGTGAACTAACATTCCCAATTTGATTCATTGAATTAAAAGCGGCTCACTCAACCATTACACAAATTTTTTTTTATTCATGACTATTTAAAGTCATTAAAATAATCACATTTGAAGTATTATTTTCTCCGCTATTTAAAATGCCAATGTTTTTTTTTCTTTTCTTTTTTGTGAAATTCATGATAAAATAATGCTTCATAATCACCTATTTTATCGAGTATTTTTAGCGTATGCTTTTGATTAGGCTTATCTGAGTACTTGCTGGTACACCCTTTTTTTTTTTTTTTTTTTGCGTGGTGATTCGAAAAATATAATGATCCACCTCGAAGCGAAAAGTTTTATTTAATGAGGACCATTTTTTAAATAATATTTTGAGAAATCTTGAGTGAACCACAAGTGATTGTAGAATTTCGAGATTATTAATATTGTTTTAAAAAGAAATCGAACGTTTATTCAGTATACCAAAGGAATACAGTTTCATTAATATCCATAGATTTCTGGATGAAATGATCTTAAGAAACCCTAAGTTGATATTCTTCAATGCAATTTTCAAAAATTCTTCTAAAATTGGCCATTTACTTAGCATCTCTCAAGTTTCGCAATATTTCGTCCGAGAGCTATTGCAAAACTTTTGCTCCTCGCAAAGGAATAGCTTCAGCCTTATTAAGAAATAAATTTAAAAATTGGAAGAAAGTTAATAAAATTTGTAATTAGTTTTGCGAAAATAATTTCAAAAAGATTAGTTTTCAAATAAATCGATACTGCTGTCAACTGTTGTTGGTGATAAATGGTGAAATACGCTTTTTTTAAAAAAAAAACAATTCTCCAAATATTAATTTTAAATGTTTTTTTTTAAAAAAAATCCCCCTTTTATTTGGTGGGATTATCTGCTTACGACTTCTTTCAAACATCAGCAAAGCTCTCTCAAAAATTTTGGAGCGTTACGATCAGCAATGGGATTATTCATAAAGGACTAACTGACAACCACTCACGTTTTTATATAGGGTTATGCTGACCCTGGAAATACAATGTATTGAATCTAATTTTTCTTTTATGCTGAGGAAAACTGTTTTCATACTACGAAGACTTAGAAGCAAACAGAATGCAAATAGATCCTTAAATTATCTCTTAGCGATATAATCATCAGAACTGATCATTTTTATCCCATCAGACTTAGTGGAATCTAAAATGTGTGGATAGAAATTAAAAAATATATTTTATTGTATTTCCATGAATATCTATCACAGGCATACTACATGAGCTTAAGGTATTACACATGATCGACACAACCTGATTACCTATATGAATTGCCAGATGCTAGGGAACACGTAATCTCGTTAGTCACATTAATAATAGATGTGAGCGTATGTAGTTTTGTTATGTTATTTGCTAAATCATTCTTTCACAAGAAGGTAATTTGTAGCCCTCAGAAAATTATTTAAATGGTTATAAAGTAGAGGGTAGCTCATTAAAAAATCATTTTTAGATGTATCGTCTTACATCCCATTGGACATGGATCTACAGTAAAAAAATTTTTAATTTTACAACTGAATTGCTGAGTGTTATTTTTAAGACTCACACATAAGAAAAATGGATATTTCTGCTTGTTTATAATATATATCACATATACTAACTGATTTATATTGTAACTAATATATGTATTACTCATAACTTGATTTTGTTTATTAAGTCTGCTAAATGAGTACAGGTATACATTTATACAAATACTCTGGCATAATTCGTAAAATGTGAATAAATGTGAGTAAATATGGGTGAATGAGTTCGAAATAACTTATAGAGAGTCATCTATGTTGGTGAAACTTTGTCTTTACGCAAAACCTTTCAGTCGACGTCATCATGCACAAAACACCTGCATAAGTCAGAACGCGAATATACTGGCTCACTCGGCCTAAACAGTTCAGTTTAGATAGATTTCGTGCAATTCATATGCGAAGTAATGTTGTAAATGATAAACATTTAGAATAAGGGCACAAAAATGACAACTGACATGTTTTGTCAAAGGATGAATCATAAAAATGCTCGAATCCGGACGATCACAAACCGATATTACTCGATTTCTGAATGTGCCTCAGTGTGGTATCTCAAGACTGGAACAGAGGTTTCGAAGGGCGGGAAATGTTAACCGACGATTAGTACCAGATTGACCATGCGTCACAACCGTTCTCCAATTGATATATGACACTAACTGCATGACGTCAGAGAGACAATTGTGCCAGACAACTGGGTTCTGCAATCACAGCTTTCACAAGAGTACGAAACTCCAGACAAACTGCGTACAAGAAACTAAATCATGTTGTTCTTAATACCAGACGACCAGCAGTTTCCATTCCCTTCACATATACGCTTAAATACGCTCGTTTAAACTAGAGTTTAAAACAACAGTATTGGAGGGGTAGGAGTTTGGAACAATGGACTAATTCGATATGTAGTGACAATTCTCGCTTTAGTATGAACACTAATTCCCATCGGCTAACAATATGGCGAGAACGTGGAATTCTTTATCATTTGGGAAACATCACAGAAAGACTTCGTTTTCCGTCAAGGGGAGTTATGATGTTAGAAAACACTATGCTGGAGACCGAATATTCATCCATTTCCTTGAGGTAGGGTCTGTGACTGCTTATAATCACCTGTCTCAAGGTGTTCCAGTCCTGATTTCATATTTATGGATAAAAACGCGCTTTGTCTGCATGCGAGCCAGATTTAATGACTTCTTTGGAATAGAAAATATCCAAAATATGCCATGGCCTGCTCACTCATCTGATCGGAATCCTTTCAATCATGCATGTTCGTCTTATGACCAGTTTTCTTTCAAAGTGATTAAAATCGTTCTTTTGCATTATTTTCTTATTTTAAGAGTTAAACCGTTTTAAACTCATATATCGCATTTCCCGCCATTCTAACTTAGATTATTATTTTTTTTAATTATTCACATAATTACGAATTATTCTTAACTTTCTTGGACGCCATTGCATATAAGGGTGTAACTTGTGAAAAGAAAAATTCCAGTATCTATATTTTTAAAAGTGAGAGGGCAATTACCTCTACCTTCAGCACTAGCAGAATTGGGAAACATGTATTTCACAAGAGGATTTTTGTGTTGTGTGAGAAATTAATATCCATATATTCTATGTCGAACTGTTGCTGTCCCTAACACATGGTAAACCTACAACACATTAAATAAAAATAATCATTCGGCTTCCTATTGTTTCCATTATTTGTTCTCTATGTGTGTGTAAAGTTTAATTTGCCTTTTCACATTATAAATACAGAATATCTGATTGGTTCTTTAATATCTACAGTTTTTAATTTTAATTTTACCTTTCCGAGAAAAGCATAGAAGTTAAAAAAATTATTATTTTAAAGCATACTTAATATTTAAAGTGAACTTTTAAATAATTCTTAACGTTCTTTTTAGTACTACAGAATACTGAGAACTTACTGGAAGGATCGTTGCGGATTTAAGTCATCATCAGCATATGATAAATACTGGAAGGTAAGAATTTCATTGCTTCCTTCTCTCAATATTTTTACTTGAATAAAGCAGAGAGTATTTTTGAAAGAAAAAAATATTATTCTCGGAAATCAAGTTCGAAATGGATCTAACATAAAAAAAAATTCTTATCCTTTAGATTCTGCAAAGATATAAAAGATGATATACTGAGAGCAATAAAATAAATATGGTTTTGTAATAATGACTTTTTAAATATCGAATATTTTGCTTCCAAATAAATACATTCATTTTTTTAATAATTTTAATTTTTATATGCTATGCAGAGAGACATTTAACTTGACTTTTGATTCTCGTCGCTTTGTGTTCTTAGTCAACTAATTAAATTCCTACTATTAGTTCCCATTCTCCCTATATGTATTTATATATCTTGTTCAAATTTTCAATCATTAATAAAATACTTTTAATACAACCACTCAAGTTCAAATACATTTTTTGAACTTGTAATGGGTGCCACTTGATGTTAATACATTTTTTTTTTCATATTAATTCATCTATTAAATTTAATTGGTGAAAATGCAGTTTAATACCACTACTTGGCGCGATTTCAAAAATTGCAGAACTTGGCGATTTTTTTTTTTTTTTTTTTTTTTTTTTTTTTTTTTTTTTTTTTTGGCTGAACGTTAAATCCACGAAGCGGACCAGGTAGCCACATTTCGCAAAATACCCCCAAATCAAGGCTGGTTGGGTCGTCAAGGCTGGTTGGGCTAAACTGCATTCCAACCATTTAATTTACCGGACGAATTAAGAAATAAGCCAATGCTTCTTTTATGTCATTTGTCTTGCAATGGCAATGTTGGTAGAGCGTCGGCGTAGAATCTTAATGCCTTCAATTCGAAGCAGAAGTTTTTTTATTTGATTTTCAAATAATTAATTTTAGTTTTTTATGGAGAAAAAATTTCTCTTATATAAGATATTTAGCACGATATAAAATTAGGAATAAATACCGTCAGTGATGAAGCGTGTAGATTGCTGGAAAAAAATTTCTTTTGCCACTTAATATTGTGATTCTGTAATATATATGTACATATTTATATTAGTTATAATTAATTGAATAAAAAGTAATTAAAATAAAAAAAATCTTTGTTAACCTAAGTAGGAATTGACTTTTAAAAAAATTATATCATTTGTTATGTATAAAGTCAGATAGTGGTGGTAGATTCTTAGTGGCATAATTTATTCTCAGTAATATTATTCACATCCTGTCTGACCATATACTTAGAATGAGAATTAAAGATATAAGATGGTTTCCCATAAATGAAAAGAGATTATATGGAAGTAGAAGTGTTTTCAAATGTATAAAAAAGAATTATAAATATTTTTAATGATTATAATTACAGATGGCACTCCTGAAGTAATTGAAAAGGATTGGACGTTGGTGTGTGTGTGTGTGTGTGTGTGTGTGTGTGTGTGTGTGTGTGTGTGTGTGTGTGTGTGTGTGTGTGTGTGTGTGTGTGTGTGTGTGTGTGTGTGTCGATGAAAATAACACCTATGCATAAATCCAGTCCACTCTTGAAACACCTAGGTTGAATACATAATTTTTGCTTTCCCACAAGACTGAGTTAGTCATTTCAGGTCATCTTGCAATATCTATCTCAAAGTCTTTATTCCTTAGCAATAAACAATCCGAACATTATTATTGAATAAATTCAGTCAAAAAAAGCCATCAACGTCAAAAGTGTTGATCATTGCGTTTGTTTGACACTCACAGCTATACATACTATTTATACAATCGGATTAATTATCGAATTGCAGAAAGTTTCATATTTAACCACATTGCAAGACTTCTTGTAAAAACACAAATTTGAAAAATACTACGGATATGAATCATAATTGAGCATTAAAAAAAATTCCAATAATTTTTAAATGTAGTGAGTAAGACCTTTTTTAAGCTAATTAGTGAAAAATGCGTGTTTGAAGATTGGAATTGAATCCTTATTTTCAGCGACTTTCATAGTTCTGTTTAAACATTGTTCTCCTAGAGTCAGTTACTCGCGTTAATGGAGATATTACTGTTGATCATATTAGAATTATATGACAAAATTGCAGATTCTTCTCCTGTATTAAATTTTTAATAATATCTTTATTGCTACAGAACGGGAACGAGCATTGTGGAAATACACTATTTCAATCGGAATCATTATTTACAAAGCTTTATCATTTCACAACAGGAATAAAAACTTTATTGATATCCAGATCTCATATTGTAAAAGCTGCTTTTTCATCACAATAGAAATTTTGTTCTGCAGAAGTAAATTCAGATTAATCATTTTTATACCTCGACTGAATTTTGAATCCAATTAACAAAGGTCATTTGCTTGTCCTTTATTTTCTTGAGAATACTGTTTCATTGCAAGTGAAGTAACTCCACTAAATAATGAATAGGCGAAAAACTCTTATTCATTTGTAATAAGTCACTCGTATATCATTTACACTACCGAATTAATGCTTCGTCGTATCCAATTTTAAAACTACAAAAGCTAAGGGTTTTTTTAATTAATTATATTCGAAAATTTTATTATTTTTCCAATAATACATCAAAGCGCCATTAAACCAGTATTTGAAATTTTGCAAAATATAATTTTAAATATTAATAAATTAGGATCACTCAACTTATTTAAATTCCCATCCCAATCAGGTAAAGACCATGGACACCTTCTTTAATATACATATCCGTAAAATAAAATGAATAATAATAATAATAATAATTAGCATAATAGGAACTATGATTAAGAGAAATGATTTCTTCTTTCGTGAAACATTAGAAAAAATAATTCATTAATAATAGTTCATACTATAACTCATAAAATATAGGAAATTTCAAGAAAAGTTTTGTTTTTAAATGGCTTATTAGAGTGAACATTTTCATCATGATAATAAGAAAACATGTTGTGTTATTTCTGGTAGAAGTTCAGTAATTAAATGTGTTCTTAGTGACCGGTTCAGTTATCAATATTATTTTTTACTGAAATCTGTTTTTAATATTTTTGAAGATGCATCCATTTCATATATTGTTCTTCCTCCTGAAAGGTGGTTATTCTATTTGGATTGTTTTTCTTTACTTTCAACTTACCTTTTAATGATAATTTTACAATAATTATCTTCGATAAATGGTTCTTAAGTTTAAATTATACTTTCCTTTTGAAAGTTTGCACTTGTAACCTTCTATTGTATGTTCAAATTTGTATTGCTTTGTATTATTGGTTCATGCTTTTATGTATTAAAATATTTTGAGTATAAAAAAAGAAAAGCAAAATCTAATTAGTTGCTATTAAAAATACATTTTTTGTTCATGCAAGACAATGATGTTCAAGTTTATGGCAGTTTCTCCATAGACTCTAGCTCAAAAAGTACTATAACAGATATTTAACTAACTTCTCATAAAAATAATTGTGTTTTTTATTTGTTTTTATAAATTTTTTTCAGGAAGATGCTTATCTCTTCTGGGTGCTCTACTTAGTAAAATATGTAGAGCTTATGGATACGGTAAAGAATTTGATTTCAATATTCTTTTTTTATTTCATTAAATTTAGAAGCCGATATATCATGGAAGTTTAATGATTTTAAAAGATTTATTTACATAGTTTGATTCGTTTTCTCTATCATATATCACGCATACTTTTAAGCCCACTTCTTGAAGAAGAATTATAAATATCAAAAAGATCACAGATTTTAGGATGTTTCCTAAATTTTTGCAATAATAACTAAGATACACTTGAAAGTAAATTTAATGAGTAAATACTTCAACGAGATATAATCTTTTCTGAGTACGCTAAGAAGTTAATACATGTTTTTATTTTATTGACTGAATATTCATTAAAGAATTAAAAAATACGTTTGACTGTTA
>BMAW01127677.1:58736-77592 GCA_019974015.1 Nephila pilipes | reverse complement strand
TTTAGATTTGCTATGTGGATTTTAAAATCCCCGGCTTGGGGCAAGTTTTTTCTAGCTCCTCGCTGGTTATTTTCTCACTTTTTCAGCTATCTTTTTTTTATCTTGCATTTTTCATGTTCTCATTCCCATTTGTCTGTTTTTATCTATGTATCATATTGTTATCTTGTTTCTTTTGTGGATTAATACGGGAGACAGGTTTTGCCCAGTCTCCCATGATTTATTTTAATTACAGACCCAATCCTGCTCTTTTTTAAATTCTGATTTTCTTTTTGAAGTGTGCTATTTGTTATAATTGCTTGGTTAGTGTTTTATTGTTTTGACTTATTGTATTTTTGTAAACCTGACATATTCAGCTGTTTGGTCTTGTAACCCTTCCTTGTATATATATTATTTGCTGAATTAAATTTTTTAAATTTTGACATAAATTTTTATCATTTGTGTTTTTATTCATAATATATTTTCATATGAATATAATATTGGTGACACAAGAAGTACAAAATTTTAAAAATGGTTGTATTTATTATTTTTTTACATTATTCTTCATGTTCGTCAATTGCAATTAATATCCTGAAAAATGTTATCAGTTATTATAAATACCTAATTTGAAATTTTAAAAATGAAATTTTTAAAAAATGCTATTATTTCTAAAAAAAACCTACAGCTTATGATATAATAGATGGGTGATACATGAATCAATTTAGTAGCTAACTCATTTCTATTTCAGTTTCTTTCAAGATTATGATTTATTAGGTAATGATCCGGCATTGAGAGGCCGGGTTCAGGAGAATTACAGCAGGTATGACATAATTCCATAGGTCCACCAGGGAAGAGTCTGGGAACTACAGGTGTTTTACCACACCATTAATTTTTTTCCTATGGGAGTCTACTCCAACAAGAGATACGGAAGGTTTTTCACATTATTGGCATCTGAACAAGCCCATCTTGACAACGAGACTGTAAGAAGGTCTTGAGAATGCTTGGGAGGAAGGAGGACCAGTTGGAGGAGATTTCGGTTGATCTAGCAGGTGTTTATGGTCTGGAGAGGAGGAAGAGGGTGACAAATTACTATTTTCATTACAAACTGGAATATCAGGAAATTTTTATCTGAATATGGTTTCAATTTCAGAGATTTTTTGGTCAACTAGTAAGTTTTTTGGGGCTTCTTTAAGCAAGGCAGAAAGTGAAGCAGACTAACGAAGGAACTTTCTTTGTTTCATTTCAGTGCTATAAATTCAACCAACCCACAAATATTAATGAATCCCTTCCATTACCTTACTGTGTGTTATATATAATACATGTAACAAAATTAGGGATCCATTTTGCATAGAAGTGTAAATTTTTTTAAAAAATTAAAATGTAAAAGATGTGTTCTTGCTGGATTTTAGCATGCCGACCCACATTTTATTTTTTTCCCCTCCAAAACTAAATAAGCTATTAAAAACAGATCCCTAAAGAGTTGTTTAAATATCCTTGAGAATATTACAAAATTTTTTTTTTTTTTTTCATTTTAAAAAATTAATAAAGGAGTAGGGTTTTGAAATTTTTTAAAACAAATTTTAATTTATAAAATTGTGATCACAATGTATTCAAATTTTCATGTTAAATCATTTTCTTCAAACACTAATTAACTTGCTAAAACTAAATTCTTAAATGCATTAATAAAAAAAATTGTTCCAGAATACCAAGTCTCTTTAAAGGAAACCAGGTTGATTAAATCTGAATGTGTTACATCACAAGTATAATTATCAGATGAAATTTGCTCCCAAAAATCTTTGTCTGACATCTATTCCTTGATTTGCATGAATTCTACCAATTATTAATAGGAGTAATAACCAATAATAATTTTCTTTTTTAGTAATAATTACTTTTACATAATTATTTTATGCTCTTTCAATAAAAAAAAATATTTAGTCCAGAAAATTATTGAATACTTTTTAAAATTATTTAATCCAGAAATATACTATATGAATTGATAAACTTAATCTTATTTAAAATATAGAAATACTAGAAGTATTCTTGCTAAAATTATATAAATCATAAACAATTGTGGATCCATACAAAAAACGACTGGTGGTGGGGGTACATTTTTTTCCTTCAAATAGTTCATTAGACTTAATTGTGTTTATAATTAATACTTAAAAGTATTTATTTACCGAGGTAAATAAAAAATACTTTTAAATTTAATTGGAATTTCCTATTCAGGCATGTTATTTTACCAGTGCATGAGATTATGTTGGGAGCCTGTACCTTCCCCATCGATTCACCACTGTATATAAAGAATTACTTGGGAACCCACCTTTCCTATTTGAATAAAAGGGGTAATGTATTCTTGCCTCAAATTCTGAATGGCACAATATAGCCTTAAGGTAACATGGGAAAATGTGCTCATTGAATAATATATAACCTTAATATTATTCAATGTGATTAATATGAGAATGGTGCCCATTGAATAATATATAACCTTTTCATTGAATATGTGTATTAACAAAGATGCTGTTTTCTTATACAGTGATGCATCTTTCTCCAACATGTAATGAAGTATCACTCTTTGTAAAAAAAAATTTTTGTGAATTTACAGGCTTTTACTTATGTTGTTTTTTGATGGATTACATATATGATAGTGCAGATGTTGAATGTTTTCTGAAGCAATCAAAATTTTAATGAGTCGGAAGTTGTATTTATGACAATGAATGCTACTTAAACTTATAATTAGTTATAATAGCATTTTGCTTCATTTGTCTACTTTAAGATTACATTTGCTGTAAAAGAAAAACAATCATTCTTTTTCTTTATTTTTTTGTAACAGTTTCTTTTATCTTTTTTTTTTTGGAAAATCTTATTTTTTAAATAAAGTTATTTTGTAATCTAGTCATTTTTGCTTCATGCTAGAGAAAACTGCATTCAGAAGAACAAAATTGAAACAAGAGGAATAAAATATCATTAAGTAGTGTTTTATTCAAGATATAATTGACATAACCTGCACAATCAAAACAACATCTTGCATCTCTTAAAGTTATTCCTAAAATTTCTTTTCAGTTCAGATATGTTTGCCTACCTAATATTAAAAGTACATAATTATCAAATAAAAAATTACTACATACAGTTGACAAAAAAAAGTATTAAAACACAAAGAAAAGTTGAATTTAAAATAGCTTGTTTACATGATAGTAACATGCTCATGTAATGCAATTACAGCATTTCTATATTGATTTCATAGTTGTCTCTACTAGTTTGTAATTAGTTTCTTTAGAATATAAATGCAAACACACCTTTTAAATACATAATTAAAAGTTAGAGCTGTGGATTCAGCAGTCAGTTTTATTATTTGGTGGCATAAATTCTAGATAACAAGATAGAATAAGCTGAATTATACATATATCCAATGTTTATAAAGCATTTAAATATCAATTCCACTTTAGAATGGATATTTCAATACTAAAAAATTCCACGAGATGCATTAATAAACAACCCAATGTTTTTTTTTTTTTTTCAATGATAAAAATTTACGTATGCATTTACAAAATGAGATAAATTGCATCCAAGAAAATGGACAAAAAAAAATCTTCCTCGATATTTAAAACATTGTTTGTTCACAACTTTTATTCATTCCTAAGGCAACTTATTCAAAACAGAAAAACAAAGGTCAGTCAAACGAAAACTGTTTCAAAAGAAGATAAATTAAATCAATTATCAGAAAATTATTAAATACTGGTGGAATACATTAAACAATTGATGAAAATCATACACATAATTCAAAAACAAAATATTACTACATTATTTGCCTTGAATTGGATAAATCAATTAAAACAGCAAGCATAAAATTAATCCTTCAGCTTTTTGTAACAATTGCATTTAATTACACATTCATTTTGCAAAGTAGTATGCAGAAATGTTTTTTAAATTGCATTGTACATATTTCATTTCTTTAGTTCTTAATAAAGAGCAAAAGCCTGCTTTATAAATAAATCATGGATTGCCTTTAAGATTTTTTTTTGTTTACAAAGTACTTGTACTATAACAGAATCAATCTACGTATAGAATGCACGAGTTCTTTGTTTTAAAGCTTTGTGGTAACATCTCAGTCAGACAAAAATGTTTTCTGTATGTTTTCATCTATCTTGAAAATTTAAAATTATTTCAAATAGAGTAATTCACAATGAATAAAAAAAAAATTCTAGCTAATTAAATCAAGGAAATGTTAAAATAAACAGCCTAGCAACTACATTTTGGATAAATTAGCATTTTCCAAATGTATAAGAGTATTTTGATATATATATATATTGCTTTCATTATTTTCAAAGTTTACAAATGAGTGTGTTTTAAGATTCGACTGCATCTTTTTATAAATACGTGTATTACACATCATATGCATGCATATGTTTTATATTCATTATATACAAATATTATAAAGCAGCCCACTCATTATATAAATAATCTTGCTAAGGAAGCTTTTTTAGGCAATACAAAAACAAATAGAAATAATTTCTTTCCAAAACATTTATTCAATTGCAGAATTACTCAAGAGTTTCAAATATCCAATTTGTTTCTTACAGACACTTACTAAACTACCCAAACTTTGTATTTTTTTTTTAAAAAAAAATTAGATACAATATACATCACGAAATTCAGACTTTTTTAGTTCAAATAAATTAATAAATCATGAAAATCTATTTTCAAAATTAATGTTTATAGTCTGATGTGATTCTTTTCTTACAGGAAAAAAATAATTTCAAAACCTTTCCAAGCATTATTCTTACACTAATATTGCTTCACAGTTTTTGAAATCACAACAGCTAAAAAACTACTGAACAATCTCCCATACAATGCATGGCTGTTAGACGCCAGGAAAATCCACTCAACACCTCAGCGAAATTCCTCTAATCCCTGCGATTTAAGTAGACTCGTCCAGTTTTCGGTCTCCCATAGGGAATTTGGGCTGTGAACAGACGCTAGTGACATCCGTTGGTTATGTATAGATTCTGATCTAATCGTGGGTGTTACACAATCAATTAAAACGCGTGTTTTGCAGAAAAAAATTTCTCCAAGTCAATCAAATTTTACTTGAGCACCAGTCCCAAGGACACTTGATCTGACTTTTTGCCATGAACTTTTCTCTCTCATCCTTTTTTGTCTTCTGCTCCGTGCTTCGGCACAGTGTCATCTGTCTGTTATCCTTCTTAATGTTTTAAAATGAAACAAGAGTAAAACGATTGCTCAGGCTGGTACTCGAAGAATTATTTGACTGTTGTTGTCTGGAAATGGATGTCCATCTTAAAATTGAACCTTTCTCGAATTATATTCCGAGAGGCATGAAATAAATAAGATAGACACAGTTTAGTAGCTGATTGGTGCGTCATTTCATTAAAGTTATGCTCCTAGTTAATTTACAGGCAATGAAAATTTTCATTTCTAGAGGGTAGTAAAAAAAACACCATTTTTTTAAAATTTATCTCTTTTGCGAACCATTTATTTTTTAAAAAAAAAAGTTTGTACTTGATATGTTTTTGACGTTAAAATCGCTTTAATATTACGATTTGTTATTTTTTCTTTCTCTTTTAACTCATTTATTTTAACTGTCGGTTTACATATTCCTAAATTTGTAAACAAATAAATTAAATATATTTATATTAATTTTAAAGTGGTTATTTTCACATATTGCGGTTTTTTCCTCGTTTGCGCGATTGCAGCGCCTCTACATCAAACATCTTGATTTCTAGTAAAATTTGCGTCAATACTTTCAATTACGAAAAATCTCTCTACAAACTATAATGATTGAAATTACTAAAAATTTAGCAACAACTTGTGCAAATTGCTTACCACAAAAATGCAATATTAAAAAGCTGAAATAATACTAATCAATACATAACAAGTCAGGAGAAGGAAAAAATGTATAATAACTGATATACATCGGTTAAATTTTTTGGTCCAAAATCTCTGTTAGCCTTAAAGCTAATTTCTTAGCTCTTCACTCCAGAAATAAAGGACACATTTTTAGTATTTTCGAATTATGATTGACCTATTTTTGTGGGCTTCTTGTGTTCATTCCAGAGTTACGTAAGATTATTTTCCACAGCTTCGTAACACACGTATTAAATTTTAAGAGATTTCCATGCCTTCAAATGTTTGCAGAAATCGTGTAAAAATATATTCAATTACATTTTAAAAATAACGTGTGTAATAGGTCAATTTAAATAAATAATTTATGATTGCCATTGTAAGAGTAACTTAATTATTTATTTAGAAGCAGATTTTTGACGGTATGGATTTAATTTTATAGAAGACAAAAAAAAAAAAAAACAAGAGTTGATAACTATCATCAGGTTCATTGTAAGACAATGTGTGAGAATTATAAATAATATGCTTCATATCTGAGGAAGAATGGAAGTTTCGAAATAATCATTCACCAGTAGAGTAAGATACTGAACAGTGGCTAAAATAAGTAATAAAACAAAATTGCAGAAAATCAAAGAATCATTCCCTTCTTGGATTTATAAGCAGAAATTTGTAAAAACATGTTAAATACTGATTAATATATATTAGAACTTTGAAGAGAAAAAAAAATCTTTGGTAAAAAAATAGACTTCAAACTTCAAAGTTTCAACACAGATATTCTAAATACATTTTAACACTAATTTACACCAATATCTAACACAATTTCCAAATATAAAATTTCTTTTTGTATTTTTAGTACATTTAAATACAGTAAATAATAGCTAAACCAATGTGGAGATATTAATTTTGTCATGAATAAAATTACATCAGACTTATCTACAAATTTTCAAAATATTTGAGAATTTTTTTACAAAATTAGTTTTACACTTTATAATGTTCAACAAAGGGGGAAGGTGTATGGATGTTGCATTTAAGGCTTTTTCTTCCGATAATTTTTTTAAAAAAATGGGACCCAAATGCAGAATACATTTTCAGAAAGAAATACTGCTATACTAATGTAATTTACTGTGAACGTAACACATAAAATTGTTTATCGGAAAACGTTCTCATAATTTTGAAGTTCCAAAAAAATTACACAGTTTTTCACATCAATGGGAAATTGGATTTTAAAATTTCCTAAAATGAAATATACTTAATGTTTTGGTGCCTAATTCTTCGCTGTTTGACAGCACCATCATGTGAGGAGTGGGAAAAAACTTTGTCATAAAAGCTCGCATTTATTTATTTCCATAACCCGCAGATCTACGAAACATTTTTGAAAGGAAAAATTGATTGATTCAAGTACAATTGAGTTATTTATGATTTATGTTTCTCTCAATAGGATAGAATACGGTTTTGCATTTTAAATAAATTTTTAAAATTTGTTATTGATTATAACTGATTTTATTACTACACCAGATGGCAAAATGATATTCCCTCCCTTAAACAATTTAATCTCATATACAAGTGCTTATTGTTGCAATCAATCACAGGTTCTTTCTACATATGTTTCGTCAACGGAAATTATAATAGGCATCGGAAAGAGTTTTATATGACAACAAATTTTTGCTCATTTTTCGCTCTCCGCGAAAGATGAGGAGCGCATTGGATGATGGAAACGTCGCCGTTCCATTAAAATGATGAGGAAGCTCCCAATCAAAACAATATTCCAACTCACAAGAATAGTTGATGATATTCTAACCGTAGGGCATTTCCCTCAGTCTTGGAAAAATGCATCTGTCATTTCCATTATTAAGCCAGGAAAAGATCCTAACCTCCCTGATATCTACCGACCCATATCCCTACTACCGATCTTAAGTAAATTAGCAGAAAAAATAATTCTTAAGAAATTTAGCATCCATCTAAATAGTAACGATATCCTGATCCATGAACGACATGGTTTCAGGGAGAAACTTTCCACATCACACCACTGGTTCGTGTCGTTGAACACATAAAGGCCGTTTTAAATGTTGGGAAATCAACAGGTGTAGTTTTCCTAGACATACAAAAAGCATTTGATAGAATTTGGTATGAGAGTCGGCTCTACAAGTTAACAAAAATTAAAACAAATCCAATTTTCATAAAAAATTTCTACTCATACCTACAAAATAGAACTTTTGAAGTAAGAATAAATAACTCTCACTCAAAAATAACCAAGATTGCTGCAGGAGTAGCACAGGGCTCAATTTGGGCTCCAACATTATTTTCTGTCTACTTGAACCATATCCCCCAAAACATTCATACAATTCTTTGCATGTACGCAGAACACACTGAGATATTAGCACAGAACAAAAAGCCACTTTTAGTGGCTCGAGTACTATAAAAACACATCACATAATTTGATGACTGCTACTCCAAATGGAAAATCGTTCTGAGTGCTTCAATAACGGAGGTCGTCTTCTTTACACATAAAATAAAAAACACAAAACCTGATGTCACCTTCAACCCCCACAAAATAATTTGATCTCCTCACACCAAATACCCAGGTGTTTTCCTAGATAAAAAAAAAAAAACTCACGTTCGAACGACACTTAACATAAAGTGTTAAAAAATTTGGAGCAATTGATTTACACCTGAATTGCTCGGAATTCCAAATTAGCGTAACGGTGGAACGATATGGCAGACAGGAGTTAAAGTTCAATCAGGGTGAGGTACGGTAGCACATGCGCAGATATATAACTAGACATAAAGTTTTGGAGCTAAACTACACTTTCACCAACCGAGGGATTCCAAACTAATTTCGACATGCACGAAATTTCACATTAAGGGCCCCTTTGCCAAAATCTTGCCAGTCCTCCATCAGCGCTTCAATATCGAATTATTTGGTATCGCAAATCTCACCAAGTAAACTTAATTGGTAACAATACACAATATACATATAAAAAAATATATTCCGTTTGGCGTCGGTCATATCATGTTTGGCGATAAAGTCGCCAAAATTTACATAACCGACGGATAAGAGTAGATGAACGGATGAAAATTACATTTAGGATAAGACTTCCGTAAATCCGTTCACAGTGAGCGTCTACATCGCAAAATGAGTAACTATGCTAAATTTCAAGTCAATCGGTTGTATAGTCTTTGAGATCTCACGATGAGTCAGTCAGTGGTATTTCGCTTATATATATATAGAGAGAGAGAGAGATTCCGCCGCGAAATCTAAGTGTCTGTTCTGTGGAATCTCCTCTCATGCGAGTATAAGTTGTGAATTGGAGAAGAGTTTACCACTTGAACAGCGCAAATAGATATTAATTAAGAAGGGTTTTTGTTTTCGCTGTATCAAATAGGGACACATAAGTTCTTTTTGTAAAACAAAAGTAAAATGTTTGATTTGTGGGAAAAGACATGCTGATATTATGTGTTGGGAAGAAAATAATAAACATTTTAAAGATGAGAAACCAGAATTAAAGGAAGTTATTGAAAACACTACGCTTTCGAACAATAGTTGTTCTAGGGAAGTTTATCTTCTTACTTTAATAGTATATATTAAAGAAAATAATTTGAGGCATTTGATTAGGGTTATAATAGATATGGGTAGCCAGCGATCTTATATTACAAAATTTATCGCGGAAAAGATGAACTTGAAAGGGTTAGGAGAGGAAACCGTACACCATGGTTTATTCGGGAGAATTGAAAGCGTCGAAAAGCATCAAAAATACCATATTAATATTTCCAATGTCGATGGAAGCTATAACCTTGAGTTAGAAGTTTTAGATGAAAAGAACATTTATGCTTCCTTACCAAGAATGACTGATGAAAATTATTGGAAAGAATTAAAAGATCTAGGTATTATAATTAGTGATGCAATGATAAATGAGAAATCCTGTCTATATGAGAAAAATTCTGGCGAGATTAATTTGCTGATTGGAGCTGATTACGCAGGGAAAGTGTTAACGGGGAATGTAAAACATCTTTCAGGATGTTTGGTTGCTGTATATACACTCTTAGGGTGGACCGTAATGGGTAAATCTGATGTAAAGGACCCATTCACAAATAGCTCACAGTTAGTATTGTCATTACATGTAAATGATGCAAAAATTACAGATCTTTGGAAGTTAGATACTTTAGGTATTCACAATAGTAGCGAAAAACTCTCTAAAACAGAGACCCAGAAACTTGCTTTGAAACACTTCAGAGCAACAGTTAGCATAGGTGAATCTACTGGCAGATATAAGGTGAATCTACACTAGTTAGATGGACATCGTTCTTTACATGATAATAAAGAAAGGGCCCAAAAAAGGCTAAGGAATACAGTTCGATCCCTGAAATCAACTTATCGATTAAATTAATATCAAGAAGTTTTCAATCAGTTGGAAAGAGAAGGTATCATTGAACAAATTAATCAGAACAATGACATTTCTAAAGGTTTAGTTGTACATTATCTGCCACACAGAGCAGTATTTAAAGACATCTCAACAACTAAGGTGCGTCCGGTATTTGACAGATCCGCTAAAACTAGAAACTCTGTATCAATTGAAAAGGGTCAGAATCTTATAGAAATGATCCCAGTTATTCTAAATAGATTTAGATGGGGGAAATCGGAGTTATTTCAGATATAAGGCAGGCATTTTTACAAATAATGCTGAACGAGTCTGATAAAGATGTTTTGCGGTTTATGTGGTGGAAGGATAAAGATTCGCAAAAGACAATCACGTATAGGCATTGTAGGGTTGTATTCGAAATTTCATGTAGTCCCTTCCTACTTGTAGCTGTTTTGAATCATGTATTAGATGAGGTAGAAGAGCCTTTAAAAGGACTTGCAATGAAGCTCAAAGACTCGATGTATGTAGATAATTGTGTTTCAAGCTTAGTTCGAAGGTGTGTAAATTACGGAGTACCTCTCCCCAGAGTGGGAGATACCTCCACATCAGAAATATTGAGAAAGAGAAAATTAAAGGAAGTTCCATAAACTGAGAAAAGATAGAAAAGTGCTAAAACGAAAGACATATGCCCGCCAACCGGGCATATGACGCAAAGCCGGTTCCCCTCGGCCGCAAGGCGGTCAAGCGAGAGCTCCGGTAAGGCAACCTCTGTTTCCACCGTCCCAGTCCCGAAT
The DNA here is from genome assembly GCA_019974015.1 of Nephila pilipes. Classification (NCBI taxonomy): domain Eukaryota; kingdom Metazoa; phylum Arthropoda; class Arachnida; order Araneae; family Nephilidae; genus Nephila; species Nephila pilipes. Next base: position 66,605 of record BMAW01127677.1, on the reverse strand, counting down.
GAAGCGAGGCCGGGGAAGGTGGGAAAGTGTGGGGAGAATGGAGCGTTCGGATTGGTCGAGCGCTCAGAGAGGAGGAGAAGGGGAGAATCCGCCAGCGCATTGGTTTTTTCTCCGAGAGAAGGAGAGAAAGATGAAAGGAAAGTCCTTCGATACCGTTCGAACAAAATTAACTATTGTCGGTGACATAGCGGGTGTCGGAAGGTTTAAAATTATTTTAAAATGAGATGATGGCCCTGATAACGCGGGGAATGAAGTCGAAGAAAAGTAATTTTGAATAATTAGAAGGAAATGATTTTTAAACAAAATTTCAAAACAGGAAAATTTTGAATAATCTGGGTTTTTAAGATTTAAAAGAATGGTGAATGTCTATCAGTAATTACGAAGACTGATAGGCAGGTAGAGAAAGTTGAATTAATGGAGTAAATTTAGAATTAAAAAATATTTAAAGTTTAAAAATAAACAACAGTGTTAGTGGGTACCCAGGGGACACCACTAGTTTGTTGTACCGGATTTGCAATCCAAATGAGGTACTGAGGTTGCACCGTGTGAGCTCTTTTGATAGATGGAAAATTTTGGAACGTTTGTTCCAGGAGAGCTCTGGGGCGTTTAACTGCAGTTTTACGCTCCGGTTTGATGTTATAATTTGGTTGCGACCTCAGTAGCGCATTGGGGTGGTTTGGCAAATTTTTGAAAAAGTTTTTAGAGAGTTTTTTAATATACTCCATGATAGGTTCAATTTTTAAGTCCCTATAGATGACTTCATTCCTGACAAACCAGGGAGCGTTGACAATTTTCCTAACAAAGGAATTGGTAGAAATGTGCAATTTCTTAAGGTGAATCATGGCACTAGCCCCCCAAATTTGGGATGCATATGTCATGACCGGTCTTACAAGAGTTTTGTAAAGCAAAACTTTGTGTCTGATCGTCAATGAACTATTACGGCCTATTATTTTATTAACCTGGAAATGAGTCGCTCTGCCCTTATCGCAGACGTACTCAATTTGTTTTGAAAAAGTTAATTTTGAGTCCAGAATGCACCCTAGGTATTTATAATGATTAACCCAGGGCACTGGTTGGTCGAAAATTTTTAGTGGAGCCAGGTTAGGAGGTCTAGATTTTTGGGCGAACAATATGGCTGCACTTTTGGATGCATTAACTTTGATTTTCCAGTTCATGAGCCAGAGCTCTAACTGGGAGATATGGTGTTGTAGATAGGAGAGGACGACGGGCACACTCCTATTTTGAGTCAGCACAGCAGTATCATCAGCAAATAATGCTAACTTAGTATTGATAGTTCGCAAGTTGCGTTATCTTCGAGCGTCTAGGCCGCGCAAGCGGCCCTCAAGCTCGTATCAGAGTTCTTAGGTGAAGAAATGTCTGTTTTTGGCTAATAGTCTCTCTGTAAGGTAGAAATCGAGAAGTTGGGCTGTGATTGGTCGGCTGGTGCTGTACTGTATTCCTATTGGCTGGTGGTTGAATCCGGAGTAGATGAGTCTTGAGTTGGGAATTTTCCGGGATGTCTTGAGATGGAGATGTGGAGAGGCTGCTTTGCTATTGGTTGATGGAGGGCAGAGGGAAGTAATGCCATTGGCTGCCCCTGATGTGTGCTACTGAATTAGAAGTTGGAGGGTTTTGCTATGTCTGTGTGGAATGAAATGAATTTAAAAATTAAATATATTGAATAAATTGAAGTTAAAAGTTGTTTTATTAAGGAGGTTGATAGGAGTCAAGTAGAATTCTTCTAGGTCTTTTTGAATTTGGCTGGGGGATATAATGTTCAAGATTGTTCATATTTTGATTTTCGGTAAAGGGGAGGTTTTGAAAGAAGTTTATTGAAAGCTTTTTGATATGTTCTTTGAAAGTAGATATTTTAAGAGCTTTTCTTATTTCATCATTCCTAATATACCATTTTGCTTTGGTTATTGTTCTTAAAACTGAATTTTGAGATACTTCTAGAATATTTAGGTTCGTGTTACATGCAAAAGCCCACACAGGACAAGCATATGCTAGTATTGGACGCAAAATCGAGGTGTACAGAAGCAATTTGTTCTCTATAGTCATTTTAGAGTTCCGGCAAATTAAGGGGAAGATTTTACATTTTATTTTCCGGAACTTATCTCGCATTTGTGTTATATGTTGTTTCCAAGTTAAAGTTTTGTCAAGGGTAACACCTAGATATTTAGTTGTCTGAGACCATGGGATGTCAGTGTGATAGAATGTGGGTCGTGGGGGTGGTAACTTTTTTCTTGTGAAAAGAACTGCAGCTGTTTTATCGACATTTATTTTTATTTTCCATGTGTTAAAAATTTTTTCTAATATTTTAAGGTGATTATTAAGTGCTTTTGTGACAGTCTTAGGGTTTTTAAAAGTGGCAAGAATTGCTGTGTCGTCGGCATACATATTTAGTGTTGTGAGTGTGTAAGTGGGGATGTCATTCAGGTACAAATTAAATAAATGGGCCCCAATTAAAGAGCCCTGTGGAACTCCCGCAGAAATGTTTCTGGGGCTTGATAGTGAATTTTGTACTTTGACTTGAAAATCCCTGTTTGTGATGTATGAGTGAATTAGATGTATTAGTGGGTTAGGAAAAGAGTAGGTGATTAGTTTGTAGATGAGTCCTTCTAACCATACTCTGTCAAAGGCTTTCAGTATGTCTAGAAAAACAACACCTGTGGTTTTTTGTTTTTCTAGTCCTGAGGAGATTAATTCTGTTACTTTAAGAAGGGGGTGAAGTGTAGAGAGTTTTTTAGTGAATCCATATTGGTTTGGTGTTATTATATTATTTTGGTAAATGTGTTCTTTGAATCTGTTTAGGATTACAAATTCAGCTAGTTTATCTATGGATGAGAGGAGTGATATTGGTCTGTAGCTGTCTGGTGATTTTGGGTTTTTGCCTGGTTTTAGTATGGGAAAAATTATTGCAGTTTTCCAACATTTTGGAAAATATTGCATTTTTAGTATTTTGTTAATTAGATAAGTAATTATTAGTATGATTTTAGTTGGAAAGTTTATAAGCATTTTATTTGTTACTCCATCTTTGCCAGGAGCTTTTTTAATATTTGCCTTTTTGATGTAGTTTTGTATTTCTTCTGGCCAAACTGGTTTAATGGAGTGTTGGAGTGGTGTGGAAGTTAGGAAGGTGTGTATTGTGTTTTTTACTGTTGTGTCAATGGCTGTGTCTGAATTTGGTGGTCTGTTGTTTTCTTTGAAATTTTGTTCGAGTGTGTTTGCAAGTAGTTCAGCTTTTTGTGTGTCAGTGTTTGCAGTTTGATTATTGATAATTAAGGGTGGTATACTGCATCTTTTATTTTTAAGAATCTTAGTTTGTGTCCAGAGTGAGTTGTCTTGTGTGTTTAGAGATTTAAGTTTATCATTCCAGCTTTTGTTTGAGAAATTTTGAAATTCTTTTTTAATTAAATTTTGAGTTCTATTCATTTCAGTTTTTATTTCTGGATCTAATGTTCTCTGATATTGTTTTCGTAAATAGTTTTTGGTTTTTATGAGGTTTTTGATGTAGGATGGGGTGTATCTGATGTCTTTGTTTGTAACTGGTGTGGATGCCTTTTCATATGCTTGATTGATTTTGTCTGTGAGGTCAATAATTTTGTTTTCAAGTTTGTTTGTTGTGTTGATATTTGTAAAATTTGTTGGGTGAATGGTTTCTATTAGTTGTTGTCTGAATTTAGACCAGCAGGTGGAAACTGCACGAGTATTAATTTCAATTGATGTTTGGAAGTTAAAATCTAGGAAAATGGGGTTATGATCTGATGAGAGCTCGGGTAGTGAGACAATTTTGTGTTTGTAGTTGAAATCATATATTAGTGCAAAGTCGATTGTGTTTGCAGAATTTGTTCCAAATCGTGTGTGTGTTGGTGGGTATGCTATTTGAATGTCATTTTTGTCTGTGTAGCTTTTCAAGTTTATACCTCTTGTTGAGTTTTGGGTGCAGTTCCAAGCGTTGTGTCTGGCGTTAAAATCGCCAAAAATGACACAGCTGCTGCTGGTTTTTCTGAGAATTTCTAGGTCATTTATGAATAAATTGTTGTCTGAGGATGGAGGTATATAAATGGAAACTATTGCAATTGGTTTTACTTTTGGTGGTTCAAAAATAATGGTGGTTGCTTCAACATGTTGGAGTGGTGGGGTTGTCAGGCAGTGGTGGGGTAGTGATTTTTTTATTAGGATCATGGTTCCTCCTGAGGAGTGTTGTGTGGATTGGTTTGCTCTGTCATTTCTATATGAAATGTAATTTGGGATGTAGAATTTGTTTTCTGGTCTCAGATGTGTTTCTTGTAATAAAAGGATATCTGGGCTATGCTTCTGTACAAAATTTCTTAGTTCTAGAACATGGGAGAGTGCCCCGTTTGTATTCCAGGAACACAAACTGAGGCTAAGGAGTTTAAAGCGTGATTCCGATCTCATTGTCTTCATCCATTAGCGCTTCAATTAGCGCGTATTTTTTATTTTCCGCACCTTTAGCTGCTTTGATGCTGGGTAGATGTTTGATCAGTCCTGGGAGCTTATTAAAAATTTCACCTAGATTTGCAATGAGTTCAATTGCTTGGTAGAAGTTATCGGAGTGATAATTTTCAGCAGGTCTTGGTCTGTTATCTGTGTTGTAGTGGTAGTCACGGTTTCTCCCTGTCTCAGTTTGTGTTGTGATATCAGAGTCTCGTGGCGCCCTCTGTTGAGGGTTATTTGCTACAGCTGCTGCAAAGGTGTGATTTTCTCGGATCTTATTTGTTTTTACTGTGAATGTGTTCTTCTTTTTGGGTAGTTTGGGGAAGGCGGAGCATCCTCCGTACGAGGCCATATGTCCGGTTTCGTCGCAGTTGATACATTCAGGATTACTGATCCTTTCTTTTATTTCGCAATCTCGAGTCATATGTGTGCATCCGCATTTTAGGCAGCGGGGTGCCATGTAACAGTTCTCAGCTGAGTGGTTGAAAAAGTTACATCGATAGCATTGGGTTACCCCTCTGCCTCGGTATCCTTCTACTCTTATTGTCATGAAGCAGAGTCTTGTAATTTTGAATATTTTTTCAGTTTCTTCTGTTCTAGGGAGGGTAATTAGAAAGATCGGTAGTGGAAGTTTAGTTCGTCTATTTTGAAGTTGGCAGATTTTTTGTGGGTTAAAACCAAGTTCAATTAATTCTTCTTGGATATCTTCCATATCTGTGTCCCGTGGGAGTCCTTTCAGGCAAACTCGGATTGGACGTTCTTGCTTAGGTTTTATGACATAGTATTCTGCTGTTTCGGTTTGTCTGAGATATTTGATTAGAGAACGATATTGTTCGGGGGTATCAACGTATAGTTTAATATACTCTCCCGAAAGTTTTGTTCTTAGGTTTTCATAAGCTAAAGTGAGTTCTTTTAGTTGTTGCCTGTAGTTTTTAGTTATTTTTAGCATTATAGGTGGGGGTAATTGGTTTTTGATGGTCATTTCTGTATCATTATTTTTATTCTCGTTTTCTTCTTGGATTGTTTGAGACTCTGATATCTCATTTTGGAGTTTTAGGTTTTTAAATTTGTTAGAGGTTTCAATTATTTGAGGAAAATGTTGCTCGATAATTTTCCTTTTTGCTTGTTTTCTAATTGGTGGGGTTTGGAAACCTTCATTATCAAAATTAATTGTTTTTGACCTTTTTTCAGGAGTGATTGGAAGTTGTGTGTGTAGGGGGCAGCCTGGTATGGGGCATTTAGGAAAAGAGAGATACTCACCCTCTGCCTCTTCTGCTGCTTTCTTGGCTGTCAGGTAAAGTCCATACGCTCCTTTATAGAAGTCGCTTTCACGGTCCATATATCTGGATTCTATATGGCATACATGGGAGTAGGCGTCCTCGTGTTGCATTTTCAGGATCCTCAGTCTTTCGTTCATCAGTCTCAGAGTCTCGCAGGTTTCCTTGTCCTGGGTTAGACTTGGTGATGAAGGTCTTGAATTGTTGCATTCCATTTCCGTGGCCATTATCAGGTTATCTCGTTCCGGGGTCGTCTCCGTTAATAGGAAAGAAGTTAATCACCTTCGCACAATAGCACTGAAAAGTGCTACTTGGGCGATTGAAAGTCTTTATGTTAGTTATGCTCAGCGGGGAAAGAACGTCCGATCACGTCGGAATCTCATTCACCAGTAGTATTGATAGTCTGGGGTATGTCGTTCACATACAAATTGAAGAGGGCGGGGCCAAGCAAACTTCCTTGCGGGACAGATGATTTGATTGGTCGAGCAGTGGAGAGGGTGTGTGCTACCCGAACTCTAAAGGAACGGTTCGAAAGATAGCAAAAAATGGTTTTGATGAGGTTTGGATTAAAATTTAATCGCATGAGTTTATAAATGAGACCAAGGTGCCATATTTTATCAAAAGCCTTGGCTACATCCAAGAAAAGTATACCCGTGGTGAGTGATTGTTCGTAGCCGGAGTGAATCATTTCAGTGACTCGTAGTAACTGATGAATGGTGCTGCTTTTAGGTACGAAGCCACATTGCTGCGGAATAATTATGTTATTCACAGAAATATGCTGATTCAGGCGACGAAGAATCACAAATTCGTATACTTTACTTAAGCTACTAAGCAAAGAAATGGGTCTGTAATTTTGAGGGAGATCTGGTGCCGATCCGCTTTTATGTATCGGTACCACCACGGCAGTTTTCCACTTGTGTGGAAAGTAGGAGTTTTTTAACATGCAGTTAAGCAAAAATGTTAAAAATACTATATATTTATGAGGAAAACATTTGATCATGCGATTAGTAATACCATCTGCCCCGGGAGCTTTTTTGGGATTAATTTTAAAAATGTATTCCAGAATTTCCGTCGGTTTAGTGGGTTCTATGGGAAAAGGGGTGGGGACCGTTAAGCGGTCACCCTCCCGATCAGTGTCCGCAGCGAAGGGTGCTGCACTTTCGTCCTGCGGCGGCTTTACCGGTCGGGCTACGGCCGGCTCGGAAAGAAAATTGTGTACAGCTTATTTGACCTGCGCCGAGAACTCAGGGTTTTCGACGTCCAGGTTTGGGGAAAACTGTTTTTCCAGACTATCAGCAATTACCTCTGCCTTCTCAATGGGGTAAATTGCAGTGCTGCTGGCTGCGCCCTTTAGGGGCGGAATGTGTTGAGGAGGTCTTCTGAGGAATTTAGCTTTACGCCAAAGTGAGTTATCCTCTGGATTTAGGGCTGCGATATCTGCATCCCATTGTTTTTTAGAGTGAATTTTTATCTCCCTAGTTATCTCATGCTGGAGAGTGCGGAATTGATTAAGATAATCGGGGTCTCTAATTCTTTGCCAAAGTCGCCGCACTCTGTTTCGCTGCTTTATTTTTTCCTTGATTTCAGCTGGGAGGGTGCGTGGAGGGTTTTTAAATTTTGGTTTTGAGGCGGCAGCATATGCCTCGGATAAATTTTGATTGAGTGTGCTTATTGCATTCTCAATGTCATCATTGCTGTTAATTTTGATACTAGGAATATTTTTATTCCTCAATATAAATTTAAAATTATCCCAATTCGTGGATAATTGCTCTGGGATTTTAATGAGGGCAGAGTCAATTTTGAAATTTTGAACGACCGGAAGATGATCCGAGCTCAGTGCGTTGAGTGTTCGGATATTATAAGAAAAGGGGATGTTTTTAAGAATTGCTAGATCAATAATGGAACCTTCCGATCTATTGGTGGGAGTGCGAGTAATAGCCTGAGGTGCGGCTATTCTCACATTTCGCATACTATGAAGGGTGCTAAGCAGTAAACGGCCAAATTTATTTGATCTAGCATTGTTCCACGCTACATGTTTAGCGTTTAGGTCGCCAGCAATGATAACGTTATTCCCAATGTTTAATAGTTTTTTAAACTCCTCCACGGGAAACCTATTATAAAGCCTTTTGTG
>BMAW01127677.1:26446-58636 GCA_019974015.1 Nephila pilipes | reverse complement strand
TTTATATAGACGATAGTTGGCGATCTGGGGTTCGATGCCTGGTTGAAGCACGGTTTCTTGAACCAAGAAAACATCAAAGTTTTGCTCGTGAACAAAATCACGAACCTCCTGAATTTTTGGGCGCAAAGAGTTTGCGTTCCAAAATCCAATCTTAAGTTCTTGCACATTCGGGCTATTGAATGTTAAGCTTAAGTTTTAAAGAAGCCCACAATAGGCTTCGAAAATTATATATGTTCGGTCAATATCCGTGGATGCAACACGGAGGGCAGGAAGTGAATTCCTAAATGCCGTGACAAGAGCACTTCTATTTACGCTCGTGTCTGCGATCATCTCAAATAGATCCTTTAGCATACCGGCGTTGAAACGAGCATCTCCGGTAGCTGCAGGAGGGGGAGGGAGGGTGGCGCGCGGACGCTCCGTGGTTTCTCCCCGCAGTGCTGCCGAGTACTGCAGGGTCGGTTCTACCTTCCGATACCCGGAGATGTCGGGGCGGGGAGGTGGGGGTGGCTGCTTTCGGATTGGCTGCTTGGCGTTGCCGGTGTTGTTCGTTCTCTGGTTTGTTTTGTGCGCTTTTGCTCCCTTTTTCGTGGATTTTTGGGAGTTAGCAGGATGTCGTGGGCATCTACGCCAATTTGCGGCGTGTTCGCCTGAACAATTAGCACATTTTAGTGGGTCGTCATAGGTCCTGTCACAGTCTTTGGCAGGGTGGGGACCGGCACATTTTACACATCTCACAGGGAGATGGCATACTTCCGAAGAGTGAAACCAGCCTTGGCAACGCCAGCACTGATTATATTTTTTCCCCTTGTAGTGCTCAATGTGCACTCTCGTGCCGAAGAGCTCATTGAAGGAGAAAATTTTTTCCGCTTCAGGGGTGTTTACTAATTGAATATAAAAAAGAGGCATGGGTGCTTTAGTACGGAATTTTGTTAATTGGGTGATTTTGTGAATGCTGAATCCTTCCTCCTGGAAAGCAGCTTTGATTTCATCGCAGTCAGTATTGGATGGAAGACCACGGACAACAACTTTAATAGGTCGTTGCTCCTTCAACATGAAGGATTTAAATTCAACGCCTGATTTTTCAAAAAATGTTGAAAGCGTTCTGTACTCGTCCGCGGAGTCGACCGTTACTTTAAAAAATCGGCCTGTCAATTTTGACTGGACGGAGGGGGCTCGTAGTTTTGCTAAAGTAATTAGAGTCCTCCAATCCCCCTTCGGGTTAACGAAAAAGGGGGGGATTTTAGGAGGTTTTGGGGGTGTAGCAGCCACCACCGGGTCGAGGATGTTCACATCAACATCAGGGTCTGGTGTTGGGGCGTCATCAATTTTGTCTACGTTAGGGTTAGCCTTAGGGGCTTTCCTAGTAAGGTGTTTAGGGGGAGAGATAAATCCCTCACTATCCCTTGTGCGTTTATTAGATTTTTTCCCCTGTGAGGCAGAGTCAGATCTGTCTTGGCTGAGGGGTACAACAGCTATTGGCTGTATGACGTTAACTTGAGTTGAGGCAGTTTTAAGAGGTTTCTGGGTCATTGCATCCAGCTCTTTTTCGCTGGCAGGGAGTTTAAAAAGAGGTATGTCGCCCAAGTTGGCTAATACCTTATTTAGGTTCTCACCTGCTCTGCGGAGTTCGTCGTGAATTCGGAGAAATTCCGGATCATCCTTCTTTGTTAGTCCTAGTTTCCTGGCCCAAGCAGCATATGCATTTCGGCCCTGGATGGCTCTCCTGGTTGTTGAGTAATTTTGGACGAAGAAATCTTCATCGAAGACTCTACTGGCTGGTGAGGCAGTAATGGCCGCGCCTTGATCAATATTTTCGGTAGTGTTAAGTTCGTTTTGCTCCATGGCAAACTCTGTCCTATCGGACCAGTTATTCTGTGCGTCCATCTTAGACGGAGGCTCAGACGAGAATCTTCAAGCTTAGTGTTCCGAACTGAATACTTTCCCAGCTGAAACCACGTGACTCCCGCCAGAGGACGCTGTTGTTTGGAGTGAGCAGCGTAAAAACAGAACGAACTTTAACTTGAACTAAGAACGAGAGAGAACGCTTTTTGCTCTACTATGTAACTTGTGTTGTGTCTTATAGTGATGTGTAACTGTTGTAATTAATGTCAATATATATTTTTATTTACAAGGAAGTGCAGAGTTTTCATTTACATAAGATGATGAGTTTGTTTTGTTTACAACTAAAGATATAAAGCACCAGCTCCCCGGAACGATAGAAAAGGTATGTAAAATTTTGATATTCTTAAAGAATAAGTACATACCTAATCTGAAAAAACGAGAAACTTAATTTAATATGTTTTTGTTTCTTAACGCTTAGACTCTGTTTCGGAGTTAGAACAATTTAGATCAGAATCTCAAAGAATTCTGAAGACAGCTGAATTTGAATTATGTGTATGGACAAATAATTACCATTTTGAGTTAAACGAATTTGTACTAGAAAGTTCAGATTACGAAAAAGAAGTAATGGTTTTAGGTCTTACATGGAATCTGAAAGACGACACTATGTCTTGTGAGTTGATTAATATAGAAAACGAGGAGAAACCAATTACCAAAAGGAAAATTCTGTCAGTGTCACACCAGCTATTCGATTGCATAAGGTTAACGTGCCCCATAACGTTAATCCCTAAATTTGTTCTTCAGGAATGCTGGAAAGGGGGAATCCGTTGGGATTCAAAATTGCCTGAAGATATCATTAAAATGTTTAAAAAAGGGAAAGATGAATTACCTGAACTAAATCGGGTATAATGATCAAGCCCATTCAAAAACTATGCCATTAGAACTGGATGGAGAAAACGACACCAACAAGGACAAGGTTCCAGACACTCCTGAAGATAATCTAGAGACATTCCTGACACTATTCCAGCTGCTACCAGAGCTGGAAGCATGGTTCGACCCCATCCTATTACAGACCATAAAGTGTTGAGTTTCGGTTCTATGTGCCCCGAAACTCAAAGGGGGAGTGTTCAGAACTGTATACTTTTCTGGCAAAAACCATGTGACTCGCGCCTGAGGAAGCTGTTGATTGGAGTGAGCAGCGTAAAAACAGAACGAACTTTCATTAGAACCGGAGAAAGCTTTTTGCTAAACTATGTAACCTGTTTTGTGTCTTATAATGATGTGTAACTGTAGTAGTTTTTGTATTTAATAAATACATATTTTTATTTAGAACAGAGCTCAGTTTTACTTCATGGATGATCAATTTGTCTTTATTGCAACTAAAGCTTGAAACACTAGCTCCCCGGAACGACAGAAAAGGTATGTCAAATTTTGATACTCTTAACGAATAATTACATACCTATTTTGAATTTAAAAAAGAGAAATTTAGTTCATTTTTTTTTTGTTTCTTAATATAATCAATAGGGTCAAGTATTCTTTTCGGATGAAAGCAAGTTTAGTCTGATTTGCGTTTCTGGACGCATACATATCTTGCGAGAGAGGAGAACCAGAAGCATAATCGAAAGAGACAGGTTTGGTGATCTCGGTACTCTCGTTTGGAAAGGCATCATACTTGGTTACCGTACTGACCTTCTCTTTTCCGGAGGTTCAGTCACCGCTCTGACTTGAGGGGATTGCATGACATTCCATACTCACCCCTTCACAAGAAATGCCATCTACAGGCAGACTTTAAGCACGGGAGATAAAAATCCTTATTTCAACAGCAAACTTGCATAAATGTCCATACACCGCAAGCATATTTTTAATATTGTTAATCTTAGGCAGGACAAATGGGGAATACTTTTAGAAAAGATACCTAATTTTATTTTACTTTAGTCACAATTATCGAAGATCCTACATCTTATGGTCTTATTTTTTCAGTCGAACAAAGAATTGAAATCTTTTTATTAGTTACAACCAAGTATATGGAGGGCAAGATTAATGTATCAACACATATCTTTTACTCCGTATACCATAAGTCTTCAATCTTTTCTAGAAGTCAGATCTTAAAAAGTAGTCACTGTGTTTGTTTGATACGCTAAGTATTCAGAATTACATTTTTTCTTGAAAAGTTTACAAAGTGTGATTCATAATCTTATTACGTTTGTAAGCATTGTTAAAATATGTATATATTGGAGTTTCTCCCTTCGATTTTTAAATACATGTGTGCGAAGAACATAAACTAATTCACAAATAATCGGAGACAATTTTTCTCTCTTTGTTCTATAACTGATATTGGGAGAGTTTATATATATAACTTTAATCTCTCTCGTACTTTTAAACTTTTTTATTATGAATTTTCAGTTGATGATGTTAACAAATCTATTTATTAATTTTTATTGACATTTTCTAAAATAAAAGAAATTCAAGTGTTTGTCAAAATATAAAGCATTTGCGTCTTTTATTGCCTAATGGATAAAAATCTCATAACTGATTAATTTTACCATATATATATGAATATGTGCCTGCACCTTAGAGACCGGAAATATTTAAATATATGTAAAATTTGGATGAGTAAAATTGACCTCATCTTAAAGAGACAAAGACTAGTACGAATAAATACTTTTGTTTCCCCTTTGTTTACAGACAGTTGCGGGGGCACGGACCCGCGGGAGGCGGTTTTCGTCGAGTTGTGGGTTCGAGCCTTGATGCCATTAAAGATCCACCGTGTAGCTGAGGCCCGTTAAATCTGTCGAGGCTCAAAATCCTTCCGTTGGAAAGGTGTAGATGTTTGGAGAGGGAGGTTCCAGCTCAAGTGTCGTCACTTGACCGAGGTTCAAAATTACAAGGTGATTCACCAATAGCCCTCGTGTTGTTTCTCAGTGAAACGTTAATAAAACCAAATAAATAAATCAAGCAAAAAAAATTTTACTCCCAAATAAAGGTCGACCCGAATATCGACAAGATTTTCCCAGCCAATTTCTTCATACATGGAAGTCTTTCAGCAGACAAAAATTTATAAAAGTCAACTAATCTTCTTTCTCAGGGCGATGTCAATGAATGCTCCTCACGTGCTGGGACGACAAGGATGCAATAAGAGAGCGAATTGAATTGAGGCTCCACTTTTGACCTTGGTTCTTCAAACTCTACGGAGGAGCCCAAATCTTATCAGAAACACTTACGGGCACTTGTTGCTTTCCTAGTAAAAAGGAAGAATAGAAACGGCCTTCTCTTGCTTGCCTTGCAAATAGAGTTTTGTTTTGAAGGATTTTATGCACAGGAAAGAGTTCAAAGCTAATTTTTCTGACAGTCATGGCGGGCCACACAAAAACCCTTAGCGAACTGCTATTTGCATACCTTGTCAAATATACTGGTAAATCATAATAAGGAAATGTGTATGACTCACAATCCTATGTCAAGCAGCTCCTCCTTGAGGGGGGGAGAAGCTTGCTAGCAGATTCTCCCCCCTCTCTCCTCACTTCTCAGCGAGAGCGTTTGACCAATCAGAACGCTCCTTTCTCACCACGCTTTCCCCCCTGTAAACGCTCAGTCGAGTCAGACACTGGACGTTGGAGACCGCGAATTATAGACGAGTCTAATTTAACAGTAGGTGAGATAAGCTGTCTTCACAGATCAAGCTGGTTTTTCGCTGTCTGTTAGTAGGGGGAAAAAATCCCTATATATATATTTCTCTCTCTTGCTCTTGTGACGTATGATAGCTGGGAAAGAGAACATAAATAGAAAAAGAAATATTTCATCACCCGGAAGAGTTATTACATGCAATGATTTAAATGAATTAAAACATTTTTTTGCAAGTTATGTATGGACTTTAAAATAATTTTTTGAATTTCCTATATTAGAAGCGTAACTTTTTTAGAAATGAATTATGAAAGGATGAAAAATAATGAGAAAATTTACAACTGTCGGGATATTCGGGAAAAAGCTACAGAAAGGAAACCTATGAGGAATAATTTAAAGTTAAGTTTAACAAAAATATAATACTTATCTAAATTAGAGTAAAATTTTAGTACCTCTCAAATGTGATTAGTAAAACTTGCAATTAAAAACATTACATATTTAATCAATGATTTTTACATGCACAAAAAATACGTTGGGTAAGCTATATGTTAAAGAACCAATACATAAAAACTGTTTTTAAGCAATTTAATGTATATTGTTGTAGTTTTTAGATTTATAATAACTATAAAAATAACTTTATTTTAGTATACGAAATAACTGTTAAATAATAAAGAGTTATATTATTATATGTGTTTGATCAATTATTGCGAATTTTAATCTAATTATATTTATATGATCAACCCTCACGAAAGAAGCGACTTTTTGTAAGAAATCGACCATAACAAGAATGTCCTAATGCAAAAATAATAATTATTTTCGTGTAAAAAAATTGGAAAATAAGCTAAATGTTATTTTCTTTATTAAAAAATAAAATAATTCAGAATGTTTTTTTTTTTTGCAAATGTTATAAGACTTTACTCTAATTGTTTCCTTGGAAAAGTTCATAAATTGAAGTTAAGTAATCCCATTAATTTTCATTTTTTTTAAAAAATTACTTAACTTCAATTAAATTTCAAATGAACAAAATAAAAAAATAAACACTGTCTTTGCTTAATGGGAAGAAGCTAAAACTAAAATTAATAATTTTAATTGTGAGAAAATGTCACGATGATAAACGGATGATGAATTAAATAATAATACTCGTTCGTTGTGTTTTTATACCACTATTTAGTGAATCTGTATTCAAATAAATGTTAATGGTAAAATATTTCATTACATTTCTTTGAGATTTGCATTTCTTAAAAAGTTTAGCAGTATTCAGATTTGTGTATTAAGTAAGCAGTATTTCTGATCCTTGTGTAAAAAAGATTTGTTTTTCTGGATATGTACATGCAAAGCATTTTATCTAAAGTACGTAACTAATGGAAATATATACCATTCTGAACTATCATTTTAATAGCAATGGATTTTAAATGAGAGAAATAAATTTGCTTACATTAAAAATGCAATAAAGTATTCGAAATGTGAACAGATATCTATAGTAAAAATGTCAGATAAAAATGCTATGGAGTTAGATTTTTTTCCAAAAGCAATTAACATTTTAGGTTCTTGGTTTATGTGACCATCATATGCTAGGTAAAAATTTCAATTGTGAACATACGAGAAAGGTTTTAATATTGAAAAATGAATTATTTCAAGTGGAGTTCTAACGTGTACACATTCCATTTCCCTAAGCAATAAAATAATGCAAGTAAGTTTTTTGGATGTTGCATTCCATCAGTTTGTACTAAAAAAAACTTAATTTTTCTATATCCAGAAACTTTAGAAGATAATTGTTACAATTATCAAGTGTTCTTTTTATCATGTCTCTAAAGAGACGGATGGTAATTATCAATATTACAAAATAAGAGTTTAAAAAATCTGTGATAGATTTCTCTTAGTGATGTAAATAGGACATAATTATTTTACCTTGCTTTCATTCCAAAATTTTTAACATGACACAATGTTTTGATAACAAGTATATTTGCAAGCATACTAATTAAAGCATATACATTTGAAAATAATAGGTTTTTTTCCTTCAAAATATTGTTCTTCTTATAAATATACTACTTCTACAAAAGTTAATATTGTTAAATAATTAAAAAAAAATTGCATGTGTCAGAAAATGCTGACTAAAGTGCTTTAATGTTGTTAATATCTTACTCATGATTTGTGAATTTACATTTACTCAAAAAAAAAAAAAAAAAATTGTCAGCACCAAGCCCTTTTTAAACACAGTAGGGAAAAATAAATTTAAAGTTTTGAAGTTCAGAAAAATAAATTAAAGACCAAAAATATTGCATTCATTGTTATATATATTATTCAGGTTAAATAAAGTATTTTGAAAACAGACTCCATCTTAAGTTGCATAGTTATTTTTTACTATATGAACAGTAAGTGGAATGAAATTTTCCAATATTTGTCAAAGGCGCAATCAGTTTGTTTCTGGATCATATTATACTGTTTTACTAAAACAGAAGTTAGTGTTAACGCATATAAATTGGTGCTTTACAGTTATATGGATCATTCAGTGAAACACAACATGTTAAACATGCCAAGTTTTCTTCTGTCATATTGAATAATATGTTTCGACAATATCGGATAAGCTGTCGTCAATCCATAGTTTCTAAAACCGATAGAACCCACATTTATTTTATATGCATATATTGAGAATGGTCATGCAATTAATACAAGTTAATAAAAGAAATTCAATTTGTTCGTCATTGTCAGGATATTGTGAAGCCCTTAAAAAATTTCAAGTATTGGGATTCTTTGATTTCAATTTATAAATTTCATTCTACCTTGCAAAACGTCAACGCCAAATTAGGAGAAGGAGAGCAGCTCAGTTGCTGGCTACTTACTGAAAGAAAATTGAGACCCAACCAACACCATGTAAATAATTTTTAATCTTAATGTGTTAGAATTTACATTACAGTAGAATATAAATTATAATTGAAGGAAAATCCATCATTTCTTCTTAGAATTGAAGGAATTTATATCAATGTAAATGAAAAATATTTTTTTTTTTTCAAAATTACATTCCTTATGAAAAATATGTGCCATTAAATATATATTTTCTTCGTCTATTCATTTTTAAGAAGCATTCCAGAATATTCTTGTTTTTAAATAAAGTATACAATTGATAAGTTAAAAAATATTGATAAAAATATGAAAAATAATTTTAGGCATAGCTGATAAATATTTTAGTTAGTACTAAAAAAGTTTCTTGTGATACTTTAACCACAGGATATTTTTAAATTGTTAAGTATTATTCAAAGTTAATCAAAAATCAAACTTATAATCATATAGCTTAATACCCACAAATGCTATTTGTGCACAAAATGTTCACAACATATATAATGTATGGTTTAACATTTTGTTATGTATATTAGGGAACAGGGAAGTACTTAATACAGTTTATATATAAAAATTTCTTATATAATTTATTGATACAATGTGTCAAAAGTTTTCCTATTATTAGCACAAAAAACATTAGAAATAAATTTTAATGAAGTTCTTAAGTTAAATAATACTTTTAAATATATATTTCAAAATGTATATATTTTTAAATTTTAACAAGAACTTTTTACACAAAAATATTTATTAAACCCAGAAGGTTTTGATGGATAGTAAATAAATAGTAAGATGAAAAGAAATAATAATAGAAAGTAACAGAAAGTTTGATGGATAGTAAATAAATACATTAAACATTTGCAAGAAATTTTTTTATTAACCACCGAAATGCTATTAGCACAGTATTTAAAGTATTTGGCAAAATTTTACACTGGACTACATTCATGCAACATCACGACCATGTGGAACAATTATCATGTAATACTTGCCAATATAAACAAGTATTGTATTCATTTGTTTAGCACTGCAATTGTGAAATGTGTTATGCTTCATAAGCTTAACTGTTTAGATGCCGAATTATGAAGCAGTTCGAATTTGTACTAAAATTTGCTAAATTATCAACACTTATAGATCCCTTATAAGTAATCAACAAAAAAATTTGAAGAAAAAAAAAATTATACGTATTCTTTAGATCCCAAATGGGAATATTGGCGTTTGATGAGTATTTTTCTTATAGATTTTCTATTTACGAAAATCAAACAAAAAAGCATTTAAATAATAGATAATGGAAATATCTGACAATTTCAAAAAAATTTACATTTGTTTACCTTCTTTATTTTTTACAACTTTTTGATAGAAGTTTATCCAGAACATCATCTCCTCCCATACCTTTATTGTAATACTTAATAAGAGCAGGTTGGTATCATGAAATTTCTTTTTCGCCAATTTAGAATATCGCTTTGTATTTGAAACAGGCTTATGCATTTGGTGATTAGAGGTAACTGTCACAACTGCACTGTTATTCCATCAGTAAAGGAATACAGAGCCATCACTACTGTAATCCATTGCTCCTCTGCTCTCTTTGGCAATTGTGTTATTATCCACAGTAAAGGACATAGCCTGATGTAGCTACTTTGGACTGTACCTGTAGCTCTAATTCTAGAATCTGCCAATTTTTTTAATAAATTATAATATGTGAAAAAGTTATCAAAATAGATTTCGGGCCTACTCAAATCTGTAATTTTGGAGAGTGGCTGTGTCACACCATCTTCACCCTGAGGCATTCCTGGTGACTCATTCTTTCTTCCAGAATAAATTTCCATTGCATACGGATATCCAGATGATGAACATAACATCCATATTTTAAAGCTGAATTTAATTGGCTTACCTTTTATAAACATACTACAAGTGTGATGTCCATAATACGGTACCATGGATTCGTTTAGTTTTAGTTTTTATTAACGTCGCACTAGACGCAAGGTACCATGGATTCACCAATGCTCAATTTTTTGTCGAAAGTTTCAAACTAACGCAAATCCCCTCCCCCCAAATTCTTCATAAATTGGAGCTATTTTTCCAAGTTTATCAATTTAGAATTCACCAGTGATCCAATAATAATTTTCCTTACGCACCCAATGGTAATCACTCAAAAGGACAATCCTAGAAACTGAGCAATATCTGTACCATCAATAGTAATCATATCTTCTTTCTGGTTATCCTATATCTTTTTCATGCATGCTTATGTTCCAATGTACTCATTTGGCATACTTTATTAAGCATGCATCATATTAACAAGTGAAAATGGGTTTTTTTAGAACACAGCAAACAAACAACTGTAAACAAAACTACAGTATGGTTTACAGTTAACATAGATATATTGTTAAGAGATATACCAGTAAAAATACAAAAACTGAAATATAAATTATGAGAATCATTTTAAAAATTAACACTAATTAAGTTCATTTAAATAAAATAAGTTTAACATTTATTTATTCAAATAGAATTATTTATTTATTCAAATAGAATTAATTTAATTTCGTCAAAACGATGCCAAGCAATTTTCAGCTGATTTTCTGAAAACAGCTTGACAAGTGCAGCACTCTAGTGAAAAAATAATGATTTGTTGTTGTCTTCACATTACTCCCTTACCAGTAACTGAGTTAACGATAATCAGATAACCATGGTAGGAGTTTGACATATACTTAAGTACACACAACATTCAATGATAACTCTACATATTGCATATTACCCATACAACTCTTCTGTGGATAATTGTCTAAAAGAAATAAAATCAGTTAGTATGGACAAAATTTCCATGCATATATATTAAAGACACATACACACAAAAATCCGATGACATTACTGAATCCTAGTTACATACCATATGGTATTGTTTACGCACAAAGAAATTTCAAGATAATTAAAAAAAAAAAAAAAATCACTTTGTATTACAAACAAAATACCAGACAACACAATATACTACAAATCCATATATATATGGATTTGTATATATATATATTTCCTAACTTACATTTACATACTCAATGTGTTATGCTTTCAAAGACATGAAATATAACACAAAGAAATTTTGTAATCAGTATGTGTATGCTGGTATTCATAACAGTAATAATCAATTCATTCAATAAAATTGGATCGAATGCTAACAACCAATAACACAATTTATACTTGCAGAAATAAATCATAGGAATATAACTAGTTATAAAGGATATTATTATGTGGATACACTTAATATATAAGATAATGTGTATGTTGTACAGAACATATCATGAAAATGGATATGTTGATGTAAAACACAATACAATAAAATTCAAACTATCAACTTGCATATTTTGGAGACACGATGGGCACAGTAAAAACAATGATTAATATGTCTAAAGCTATTATACATCAGACAGACAATGTTTCCCCTTCATCTGGTAATCATCAATCAAATGTCGATCAAGTTTTTTAGCTCTTGTAGTATAGGTAACATTCATATCAAAGTCAACGTTCTTATTTACAATGGAATTATGCTTCATATTACGACTACAACTTGATCATTCCATTTTAAAATTCATAAAGAATACTTCGTCTAACAATATTTCTGAAATAAAACAATAATTAATCAATGAAAAAAGATATACAGATTAATTGAAATAGCCTATAAGCAATTTCGATTTCCAAATGCTAGATGTAAACAATATGAAATGTTAATTTCATAATTTCATTCCCATTCTCTTTCGCAAAAATTCATGAAAAATAATCTGAAAATGTGTTGAACATTAAGCTTATAGATTATTTCATTAAAAATATAACTGTAAAAATTTAATACATTGTAATATTTGTTGGTTAATACATTGAGAATTTTCAAATTTGAATGAATAATCAATATTGTTACAATCCAACAATGTTGCAATGTTTCAACTTTATCTGTGAAATAAAATAGAAAAGCAGACCACATTTACTTAATCCTGTAATATTATATATCTCTATAAATAAATATATTCAATGGAAAAGATCATTGTACGATATCATTTCTCAATTGGCACCACTTTCCACGTTACCCAGGAGGTATGGTGCATGAACGCATTACCCTTTTTATCCAAATAGGAAAGGCGGGTTCCCCATGAGGTCTATTTCCTTTTTTTATCAAATCAGATTATCAAACCGCAATACATGAGATTGCAAATAAGGTAAACATATTGCATACATGCATGTAGATTAAAATCAATTTAACCCAGATATAATGCATAAACATTATGAACTAATCGAAATACTTAGCTTTATAAAAACACAGAATACAGCTAACAAACTACTGGTACCAGATGGTCCTTTCTCTTGACAGCTTTACCTGTAAATAAACCAGACTTTTGAAAAACAAATATTTAAAACTTTCATCCATTAAATTGTTTCAAAGATATATAAAATAGCTCAAAGAAATGAAATTTATGTCAACATAAAATCAAAAGAAAAAGTTAAACATTGCAGATTAGAAAATCCTTACGGAAACACTGAATGAGAAATAATATGACAAAGTACAAGAAGTTAACTTACGTAGCGTGGGCATGCTTCTGTTTTTTGAATGGCCTGGATTCTTGCTGTTGCCGCTGAGATCTGATATTCTTGTTAGGAGGAAAATTTTCAGCACTAGGTGGAAACGATTTTAATTTCGTAGTCATTTTATTTGCACACGTTTCTAAACAATCTTTCACAAATTCCATTTCTTCATTTGTGTGTGCCTTAGCTTTTAAATAATTTATGATTTGAGAATATTTTTCAATAGCTTCTTTTGTACTTTCAGATTTATCACTAATATGACATTTTTCCTTTTCTTTCAATATTGCTTCCTTCTCCTTTTCTCTCATCAAACGATTGGAATCTTCATCTATAATTAGCACTGTCTCATCTATCACTTCTGTCAACATGGAAGGAAATTTTTGGCAAACGTAATGAATACAAATGATGAATTTCACCGCGTAATCTATGCAAGAGCAAGTTAAGGTATGTATACAAATTCTCCTTGCTTTTATTTATTTCATACGTATTAATATAATTTTTAACATTTTTGCTGACAATCCATTTCATTTGTGCTCAACAGTATAATTTTCCATTGCATTAACACTTTTGGAGTGTCGTTCACGAATTACTGCTATTTTTGAAGTTAACTTGCCTCTTTCTATTGATATAATTCTTCCAACTAACTTCTTGTCAATGGCATTGAGTACTAGAGAGAGATCTATCAAGCCGCTGCATAATTTTTCCTTGTCCTTCTTCATATTTTAGATTTCTATGCCACCTTTCTAATTTCATGTTAGTGTTCACTCCACAGCCAACCCTATAACAATATGCCCACTTTTCTTTTCTTCCTCCATAAAATTTCAAAAAATAATTGATAAATCCTTTTATTGCGTCGTTTTCTCTATGTTTTTCTACAAAACATTTAAACATATGTTCAAAAGTTACTATATCTACCTCTCTCATCAAATTTCTTAGTTCATCCTTTATTATATTCTTCAATTCAGAATTGTTTATTTTATTATTCAGATTTCTGTTCCAACTATGTAAAACATGCCAACTGCAAAGCAAATTAGTTTCTACTCGACCAAATATCTTCGTCCATGCATTTGAAAATGCAGGATCGTCATCAGACATGAATATTTTTGGTTTCAATGATGGCAGTCTTTCTTTTATTCCTTTAAAAAAAAGTTCCAAAACCTGACAACATACCCTATTAGAGTACAATATCGCAACTGGTAAACCTTCATGATTTTCATCATTTACCATTAGTGTAGTTAACAGGAATCCATACTTGTTTGTGCCATGAGTAGAGTCTATCATCACCAAATTTTTCCCATAAATGTTCAAAAGTTCTAACTGTGCCTCAGTCATTACACCTAAAATAAAATCCTGTTCCTTGATCAGCGGATCATAATCAAGAACATTACCGATTGATTTGTACACCAACACCGGATTGTAAACATCTTTTTTCAATTTATTCACTAGCAGATCAATAGATAGCATATCATCCTTGTGTAAAACAGTTTCATCAACTTTAAAACTATGACTTACATTACGCAGATCCTGTGTTGTTAAGAGCCCTAATCGTTTAGTTGGGAGACATTGTTTTCGTACATTTTCTATAATTTTTGTTGCAGGTACACCAATTTTCATGAGAGATGCCAAATTTTTTCTATCATCTTGATGAATTCAGAGTTTACCTACCTGCATTTCATGACCAACATGCACTGATTGGTACTGAACTGTTATTATGATTTCTCCTTCCTTTTGTTCTCTGGTCGAATGCATGTAAGCTGGACATGTCTTTCCACACTTCACAGATCCACCTATTTTCACATGGCGTTTTCTATCTGATGATTTAAAATTTGCAACACCACTCCTGTGACTATTATAATAAGTAAATTGCTTGATAGCTACTTTCTTCCCACCTCCGTTTACCACAAATGATGAATTCGTTTTTATTTCTTCTTCTTTCTTCCAATTTAAAAATTCTTCATTGGTATTAAAAATATGATTTTCGAGTTGAAGTTGAAAATCTTCATGACAATCATTATAATGCTTTATTAACTGTTTCATGGTGCGAAATTTCTTATCACATATTGCGCACGTTCTATTTCCTTTGTAAACATCAGCAGATAGCCCTGAAAAGGGCTGTTGTTCTTCAGATAGCCCTGAAAAGAGCTGTTGTTCTTCAGATAAAACTTCCATTTTTTACTAAAGTGATTCAATTTGAACAGCACAAAAAAATCCTTGTCACTACAACAGGAGTTCCAATTCAAAATGGCGCGTTCCGCTCCAGTCCAATCGAATTCGACAGGGAGAAAGTTTTTCCCTAATTCTTCCACATTCCCTAGCTAACTGCGTCGTACCTACGCTTTCAGTAGACTCGTCCTGTTTCATTGTTTGGCTTCGCGGTTTTCAACCGCTAGTGAGTCAGACTAGCCGGGGAAAGTGGTCGCCTATCCGGTTTTCCCGCTCGGCCGCCGAGTCGGCATTGGTTTAAGCGCCTCATTCGGTGGGCATGTTGCTCGCATCAATTTACATCTTTCTTTCTCATTATTTCCTACTCAATAGCTCTGATGTGGAGGTATCTCCCAACTGTGGGAGAGGTACTCCGTAATATTACACACTTCTGGCTTCGAAACAACGTGGAATTTGGACGATAAGCTCTCATCGGCATGTGAATTTTTTTTAATGTTCCACGAATGACACATTTATTTTCCGAATTACAAATTGTTCAATTTTTCAGTTGTACCGTTAGTTCGAAGTTTTTTATTTTATTTTATTTTATTTTTTTATTTTGTCGAAGACAATTTACAAATACATCGACTAGAACCACTACCAACGATTGATTAATCAAAATATGATAAATAAATGCATATGCGTAGTAATTAACACTTTACAACAAAATGAAAGTGGGAATAATAGTCTTGCCTGAGATTTTCCATAAATAAAAGAAAATCTTGTCAATAAATAACTTTAAAAATGAAATGGATACAAAAACAATAAAAAACTTTTTTTAAGAATTTATTTCCCTCGAGAAGATTTTTCTTATTAATTTATAAAAAATTATGTAATTAAATTCTACGAAAAGATTTTTCAAAGTAATGAGAGAGTGAAAAAAATTTCTTTACTTGAATCCATTGTTCGTTTCTACCTATGTATGAATTTCCACAGCATTTCATATCTAGGTATAAAATGTTTCTTTGCAATCCCTTCCTTCTCTTGGAACGGGGGATAAAAAGAAAAGGCGGATCGCTTCATGATTTCATTCACGTTCGTACTCTGGGTTCATGCTAACTTTCTCAATATCGTTCCAATTTGCATGAATGTACTCAAAACGATTTAAGGAAAATTATTTTATTTATACATTGCTTTTTATTGTAATAAAGTTCGTGGTGTTTAAAATACTTCAGCACGCGAGAGAAATTAGATAATTTCGTGCACCATCAAACCTAGAACACATAGAACCAGCGCTTCATAAAGGGAGTGCTTTTTCTCCATCTGAAAGTGAAAAAGTATGATTGTAACAAGAAACACAGATTCAGTTGAAAAACTGGTTTGAAGTAGGAGAAGGGAGGCAAGAACGGAACGCGAAGTTTTGAAAGAATAGGCCGAAAGAGTGTTTATACTAAAGCTATATAAATGAGCGATCGCTTTAAAATTGCAACTCGCTACAGTGTGTTAGAAATTTGAGATTTTTTTTAAATCTCATGTCCTTACGACGTTGAATTATTACAACTCACTCAGCAATCAGATAAGGTGTAACTGTCGAGGAACTACTGAATAAAACAAATAATTATAATCCATAAAACGCAATATAATTTAGGAAAAAAATACATCGGATTTCATCCAATCTACTGTAATTATACGGAAACAAAATGACAAATAAGACATTTTAACCATATGCATTGAACAATGTTACATTGAACACGTCTTATTGCTACTTCGTCCCTTAAATATGAGAGCTTTTTCAGGCACTAGAGGTGCAGGAATAATAGTTTGCCAAATGATTAACCTCCTCAGTCCTGGCGGAGCCTGACTAAAAAACACTTTCAAAAAAGGCCGTCAAGTTAAATAAAAGGCATCTTTGGAACCCAAAATAAGTTAATTTTCTTGTTAATACATGGTAGTATTGAAATAAATTATTTTTAGTGAACATTTTTTATTCGAAGCTTATTAATGGTAAGATGAAAATGGTGTTTTTCGAGAGAAAGAAAATTGCACCCTTGCGCATCGCTAAATGTTCGTATTTTTTATTATTTGTATTATAAAAAATTATTAAACACACTGTTGAATGCCTTAAGCTTGTTGTTTATATATAGCATTATTAATTTCTCACTCAAATCTTCCCACTTCTGATTTAGAACGCTGTTATTTCAGTGTCGCCTGTAGGAGACATTGGGTCAATGGCTATCAAAATCACTCGATTTCAAACTATCATTATGGCATATATTTCAGCTCCGAATGATATTCTTTAATTTCTAACTGAATTCAGCTAAAGTAGATATTTAAGGGATACAGGAAAGAATCTGTTTCTGTTAGAAAATGAAATACAATTAGTGATCACTGTAATTATGTCTAATTTAAAATTTCCCATTATTCGAAAGTATTGGGTAGAAAAAACTATAACTCCCATACTCAGGACAGCATTTCTTGGAAATGCGAGTTTTCAATAAGAAGCCACTTAAAATTGAGAAATTCTTCAATAGTATAAGATGAAGAGAGAAAGAAAAAACGAATGATAAACTTTGGAAACTAAGAACTCTTGTGCATACAGTTTGGACAGGAATATTTTGCGATTCAAATTTTACATAATCTCATTTTACATTATGCTCATTATTATGAGATGCACATTAAATTAAGATTAATAAAAGATTTGAAATTAACATGATAATATCACTTTGTCTCGATGTCTCCTCCAGGAGACAATTTCTCAAAAATAAAAATTAAAATAATTTTTTTAACATTTTTTTTCAGTACTTTTTCCTGTATTTAGAACCGATTGATACAAATTATTTTAAAATTTATGGTTCAAAGTTGACCTTGGGTTTGAGGAGGATAAACAGGTTCAAGATACTTATTTTAATCCTAAAACAAATTTGGTAAATTGTCCTTTGATACTAACAAACAGCTTTAATTCCCCCGACTGGTAGGTGAAGGACAAAGAAAAGAAATTCTTTTGATCTAAATGTAAAACAAAATACATTTTTACATAAAAGATAACTGTAGCGTATAATTTACATCTAATGTTTGCATCTAATGTGTTTTAAAAAACAAAGAAGACTGAGTCCATCCTTCTCCCTTTGAGGTTTTTTTAAGTAAATGTGTGAAAACTATAATGTTCAATTCATTGAATATATAACATTTTCATTTTAATGTGTAAAACTGCAATGTTCAATTCATTGAATATATAACATTTTAATTTTAATGTGTAAAACTGCAATGTTCAATTCAATGAATATATAAAATTTTGATTTTCAGCCAGTGTAATGGCAGTTTTCAATCTCATATGTGTTCATGCAACTATAAAATAAAAGCACTGCCATTCACAGAAAGGAAACAAATGTCACAACACAAACCTGATCTTATGACCATTTATTTCTATCTCCTCTTATACTACAAAAATGAAGGAAGTTTTGAAACTATGCAATGCAGCGAAGACAGATATCTTTCAAATAAACAAAAGAAAAACCCAATTTCTCCCAGAATATTACCAGTTCTGTATAATAAAGCTTATTTCCTCTTCAACATCCAAACACAGGGTTAAAAAAAAAACGTCAAAAATCAAGAGCACAACAAACAACACAAAATTTCAACCGAATATTATAAACCAGTTATTTAGCTCCTATTGTAACACTCCAACGTCTTAAAACTAATCCGCTATCAAGAATTTCAAAAATTAATATCGCAAATGGTAATTTTTAACTTTTTTCCCCCTTTATTAACTGGCCCGTCTATTTTACATCACAGTCTGCAACAGTGACTTCAGAGAATCCACTTTTCCATCAAAAATCAGTAGATAGCATTACGAATTTAGCTAAATATTCAAGAATCAGTATAGATTTTTGTTAAGAGGCAAATAATCTTCCTAAATTCGCAGTTTTGCGTACTTTACGTACTATATACAATAACCAGAAGAGTAAGCAACGATTAAGAAACAGATTAAAAGAATAAGACATGTATCAAATGTACTTTGAAAGTCATGGTTAAGATTTTAATTTAAATATGTAGTTTAGTTTTCAAAAGATGTAAGCAATTAGATATCTGCAATAAAATTTCATGACATCATAATTTTTTTAAGTATTTGAAATATTGCACTATTTTTCAGGATTCTTTTCATGGCAGATGGCTTGACACTTTTAAGCAGCGTACTTGCAATTTTGCTATTAGCGACAGTTGATATTTGCTACCTTAGATTTTATGTATATTTGCACATTTTCTATATTACCTAATTATTAACTGCACATAAACCTAAAAATCATTTAAAAACGACAGTAAACAGAAAAGAATTATGTTCGTAATCAGAGGGCAGATCATACATTTTCGACTTGTAAATTTCAGATAAAATAAGATTATTTTTACTTCTACGTACACCAAAATAATCACAAAATAGTCTCACAGATAGAACTCTTTTAACCCAACAATAGCTTTCTAAAAGAAACTCTTCCAAAATAAAGCGATTGCCCACAGAAAGTTTATATTCTTCATTTTGAAAAGCGAAAATCAAGATGTAAAACACGAAGAAGCATCCGAGAAAAGAACGATATCACCAAGATATTTAGTAATAAAATGAAGTAAAAAAAAGGATAAATTATTAATACAAGCTGTGATTAAAAAGATAAAATTTCCATTTTATCTACTTTGTCAATTCAATCATAAGTTCAAATACAAATGCTCCACCCACAAAAAAAAAAAAAAAAAAAAAAAAAAGAATTCAATCGATTGGAGGCCAATTCAAAAATCAGATAATCAGTCAAGGTGCATAAATATTGTTATTCACTGACTCAAAAATGTAATCACAAGGAACACTCATATTTTACTGAATATCATAAACAAAACAAGCCAGTGTACACGATTATAAGAACCGATTCGGGCATATAACTACAGGATATCGAGATAGGATTGCCGACTCGGATATTGAACCATTGTTGATACCTTACAGCAATTTCACACCCCCAACTGCTTCCAGAGTTTTCCAATTTCTAACTTAGTTAAAATTTCGGTTTTCCAATTACCGATACGATGTCCTCAGATAAAATCGTCTGTACCGTTAATCGTGGTTTCAATTGTGTTAATTCTCAAATTCCAGACGAGAGAGAAAGAGATCTCGAAGAGATATAATTGAACCTCTATATTTCAAACTTACATACATCGAAAATCTCTTGACATCAAACTGTTTTTAGGTATGACGAATGTTCACCATAAAAATAATGTATCAAACAAACAAGTTCGCAATAAAAAAAATATATGTTCACCTTTCGCATTCAAGATTGCCCACGGATTTCGTTCATAAGAAAAGATACAAATTCAAAAAGGAAATAAAAATTGTTTTACATATTTCTAAACTACAAAAATCTCTGCAAGACCTACAATTCTTCACCAGATATAATATTTCTTGAAACGAGATTTTTAAATTGAAGTCGGTTTTGTTTTCGGTTTCTTACAGTAAACACGGTTCCTATAGATGGAAATATTTAAAGGTGAAAGAAAAGTTCAGCCAAAAAGACAAGGTAAGCGGAAAGAGAAATAAAGATGCAACAAAAAAGTATGACAAGTCAGAGTAACAACAAATAGTGATTCAGTTATTAAAATCTATGATAGTGTTGGAGGAGATCGAAAACGATTAAAAGTCTATGAGACGTCTTCGACTCAGAAAAATGTTCCTTTTTTTTGCCAAGTTCCCCATTTTTTAAAATTAAAATCATATATCAACGTTGACATATCTACATAGTATTGTGTATGTTTAAGGAAAGGAAATCACATTGAGAAATATAAATAATTATGTATGAATCAATAAACTAAGAAGAAATTGTGCCATAAATCGATAGCAGCGCCTCCATTTGAAAAGAAATATCTGGTAGACCTGAATATTAAATGGGAGTGGGTGCATCAAGCCACTCCCCTTTATTTTGATTAAATTAAAATGCTGTACTAAAGATGCTATAAATACTTATAGAGTGAATAAAAGTTTTATATTAAGTAATTTGGAAGTAACTATCGATGTACACATTAAATATGAATAGAGTTCACATTCATTAGAAGTGAAGCAGAGATTCTGAACTAAAAAAAATCATCAATATATATATATATATATACATGTGTGTGTGTGAGAGAGAGAGAGAGAGAGTGTGTGAGTATATATATATATATATATAATGTGTGTGAGAGTGCGATTATCTCACATAAAACTAATTTAACTTTCTAATTTTTTCCACTCTATAATTCAAAAGTGAAGAGTTAATATCAGTTTTCTGATATAGTTCCAAGCTATCGAGAAATATTTATCACAGTCAAGAAAATCAAGCTGGTTTTTTATTCTGATGAAATCGTTTCAACTTCTGAGAGGATTGTTGGATTGACTAGATCAACTGGCTCGTGAAACCGGCTCTCTCCGTACTTTTAACTAAATCAGCTGAAAATAACATCGAAGCAGCTCTTTTCAGAGCTATTCGGCGAAGATATTCTATTTTCCCGACTCTCACCCTAACCGACCCGGCACCTGAAACTGGAACAATGGAACTAAATATGGATTTATCTTCTCCATCTTCATCCCGTTCTCAATCTCCTATTGGAGATGTAAATCGGGAGTCATGCGAGACACTACAGGCCTTACAAAGACGGATTCGAAAACTCGTCCACTACCGAGACGAAGTAAATATGCTTATCCAGTCCAACCGAAGGAATCCTGACCATGACGAATCTGACGAGCAGTTCCGCTCCTATCTCCTACTCCACTCCAAGGCCCAGGATGATCTGACAACAGCGGAGGGTGAGTATTCATCACTTCCTACTTGTTCTGTCCCTGGCTGTCACATTCACACCACTCTACCTACCACACCAACTAAAAACTTAAATTTAAAAAGGAAAGACGAAGACGGCTTCGTCACTCCCCCAAATCGAAAAACAGCTAAAAGACAAATAATCACCGAATCTACTAGAATTACAACCACCCAGAACAAATTCCAAAATTTAAAAATCCAAGTATCAGATAACACACAAACAAACGAGGTCGTCCTCCCACCCAAGGAACGACTCCCTCCACCAATAATGTTAAAAATTAACAACTACAAGCACCAACTTCAGGCCATACACTTTGTTATCCCCGATCTTCGCACAAAGCTCTCAGGGGAATATATCAAACTATATGTAAACACCCCAGACGAATATAGAAACCTAGTCCAATACTTGTCCACCAGAGCCGAGTACGAATACTACGTTATTCGCCCGGTACAACAAAGACCTGTGAAGGCCATAATTAAAGGACTTCCACGGAAAACAGATACAGAAGATATTAAAGAAGAACTACTGGATTTAGGTTTCAACCCCATCCGTGTAGTACAACTTACAAACAGGAGAACCAAGTTTCCGCTTCCGGTCTATCTTGCTACTCTGCCGAGAACACAAGAAGCCGAGAAAATATTTGAAATCTCCAAACTGTGTTACATGAACATCAAAATTGAGGGTTACAGAGGTAGCGGTAAAGTTACACAATGTTATCGGTGTAACTTTTTTCACCACTCGGCAGAAAACTGTCACATAAACCCAAGATGCCTGAAATGTGCAGAACCTCATCTCACCAGAGACTGCCCAATAAAAGAAAGAATATTAAACCCCGAGTGCATTAATTGCGACCATCAGGGACATCTCGCCTCATATGGAGGCTGCGAAAAGTTCCCAAAACCTCCGAAAAAGCAAAACATAATCGCCAAAGGACAAAACTTGATCAAAGAAAACTTCACTTTTGCTAACGCCGTTTCCAAAAAACAGATGGCGCCACAGGAACCAGAAACAAACCCACCACCACAACAAGAAAAACTTACCACCAGCTCAAACAAAAACAATAGAACCAAAGCAATAAACCTTGTAAACAAGCATATGCAACAAAAGAACAAAAAGCAACAAATAGAAGAAGAAGAGGAAACACCTGACTTATTTCAAGCCATAGAGATGTTCCAAACTCTAACAGAAATATTCAAACAACTCCCAGGACTTCTCAAGAACATTTCCAAAATTAAAGCAGCAAAAGGCAAGACAAACAAAACCTATGCTTTAATAGAAGCTCTGTTGGACAATGATGACTAATTCTATAAACCAATTAACAATAGCTGCACAGAACAATAGATACAAAATTTTCGGCTTAAGCCTTTGCTCATGGAACGCGAACGGCTTAAGATCTCGTATTGTTCAGCTACGAGATTTTGTACAGAAGCATTCCCCCGACTTAATAATGATACAAGAAACACACCTGAGACCACGAAACACTGTACACCTCCCAAACTACACTGCCTACAGAGACGATAGGCACACGCAAGAAATTGCATCAGGAGGCACCATGATTTACATTAAAAACTCCCTTGCACATCACCGCCTAACTACCCCACCACTCCAACACATAGAAGCAACCATAGTTATTCTCACCCCACCTAACCACTCAGCTGTCACCCTCGTCTCCACATACATACCCCCGTCATCACACTACTCTAATTTCACACAAGATCTTGACACCATCTTTAACTTAAATAACAATTGTGTCATTATAGGTGATTTCAATGCGAAACACCAAACATGGAACGCAAACACTAACACACCTAGAGGGGTTAACTTATATAATTATATTAATCAACACGACATTACACTAGCATACCCACCCACACCCACAAGATACGGTCACAACTCAGCCACCACCATAGATTTTGCACTCATAAAAATTTTTAATTACAAGCACACCATCACCTCCATACCAGAACTTTCATCAGACCATAACCCAATAATTCTTGAATTTAATTTTACCCTTACACATCACATCAACAAAAGAGCCATCACGACAAATTGGAAACTCTTTCAACAAGAAATTAACAATAACATAAACATAATTAACTACTCTAACATCAACAATAGCACACAACTTGAACAAAAAATTAATGACCTCACAAAATGCATTAATAATGCACAACAAAAAGCCTCCACACCAATCACAACAAAAAACGAAAGATACACACCACCCAACATTAAACAACTCATTAAACTACGAAACAAAACCAAAAAATTATTTCAAAGAACACTTGACCCCAACATTAAAACACAAGTTAACATAATTCAAAACCAAATCAAAAAAGAAATACATAAATTCACTCAAAATAGCTGGACTCAGACCTTGCAAACACTTAACATACATGACAAATCCATATGGAAAATTACTAAATCCTTCAAAAGCAAAAGAAGTCACATTCCCCCACTAATAAACAACAATAATACTGCTGAATCAGACATTGAAAAATCTAACCTCCTAGCACACTCACTCACACACAACTTCACAGAAAACAAACGCCCTACAAATTACATAACTGAAATTGATCAAAAAGTACACACTACCCTACAAAACTTTTTTAACAACCCCCCACCTCACACACACATTGAAACTGTTTGGCCAAATGAAATTACTACCTACATTAAAAACATTGCAATAAATAAAGCCCCTGGCAAAGACAATATCACAAATAAAATGCTCAAAAACTTTCCACCTAAACTAATTTTCCTCCTAACATATTTAATTAATATAATACTTAAACTACAACACTTTCCTAAAAACTGGAAAACCTCAATAATCTTTCCTATCCTTAAACCGGGGAAAAATCCCCGCCTACCTGATAGCTATCGACCAATAGCATTGCTCTCTTCCTTAAGCAAACTTACAGAATCTATCATACTGAAAAGAATCAACAACCACATTGACGCTTCCGATATTCGTAACCCTAACCAATACGGCTTCACAAAAAATCTCTCTACCTCCCATCCTCTAATCAAACTAACAGAGCATATCTCATCCGGACTTGAACGTAGTAAATCAACAGGCGCGGTCTTTCTAGACATTCAAAAAGCCTTCGACCGCGTCTGGATAGAAGGTCTCACCTACAAACTTATAAACTACAACTTCCCTACACCACTTATAAAATTAATTTTTTCATATCTCACAAACAGAAACTTTCAAGTTAAAATCAATAACACACTTTCACAAACTCACTTCACAAAATATGGAGTAGTTCAAGGATCTCTTATCGGCCCAATTTTATACAACTTATACTTAAATGACATACCACAATATACCTTAACCATATTAAACATGTATGCCGATGACACAGCCATACTGGCGAAATACAAAAACATAAAAACAGTAACATTCGCACTTAACAAACACCTAAAAATACTTGAAAACTATTATAATGACTGGAAAATCAAGATTAATGTCGAGAAATCAGCAGCAATCTTATTTTCCAGAAAAAGAATTATTAACACCGCACCCCCAACCTTCTACAATACACAAATACCGTGGTCTCAACAAACAAAATACCTCGGAGTAATACTAGACAAAAAACTTACATGGAAACCACACATTAACTACTCGCGTGAAAAATTCCGGAAAGCAAAATGCAGTATTTTCCCCCTAATCTGCCGGGATTCTAAAATGACTACTAAAAACAAATTGCTTCTGTACACAGCTGTTCTCAGACCAATTATCACTTATGCATGTCCAATTTGGGCGTATGCGGCAAAAAGTAATATTAATCTACTCGAAAAAACACAAAGCTCAACTCTCCGATTAATTACTAAATCTAGATGGTACATCAGAAATAATGAAATCCTAAAAGCTACTAAAATCCCCACTTTTAGAAAACATATCCAAAAAACTGCCAAAAATTTTTTCTCCACTCTAAACCTCACCAATAACATCAACATGATTAATCTTGAAAATTACACCCCAAGAGAAAACATTAAACGACCCAGAATAGTACTTCTTGATTCTTACAACCCTCCTTAATTTTCTCACATATTATATTCTCTATAATTTAATTTAAACAAAAAAAAAAAAAATTATACACTCGTAACTTAATAACTTCATTCACAAGCCGTATACGCCCCCTAATTCAAACACATCAGCCAAGGGCAGCCAATAGGAAAGCTCCCCTCCATACCACAGCAACCAATAGGAAACCAAGATATCAGCGCCACCCCTGACCGAAACCTGTACGTCCAAACTGCTAATCTTACCAGACATCAGAGACAACCAATCAGAGCACAGCTACTGATCCCATCAAGCAGAATGTTTTAATCTTCAACTTTTAAGCCAAGTCTTGCAATAATAATACCGACCCGAGCTTAAGGGCCGCTCCGCGGCCTATGTGCTCGAAATACTTCCCAGCGTTCCCAGTTCCAAGCTATCCTTTAGTTTATGCAATCACGCTCTCTTAAAATCTGCTCAATCAACTTTCTTTTAGTCATAAATCAGTAGGAAAGAATCCCTACTTTTCCATTTTCTAAACTTCATCACTTCATAGGATATGTATTAAACAGCCTCTCTCTATCTTTAGAGTAACTCTACTTTCGTTAGCAGAGCCACTAAAAATTTACAACGTTAAGAAATTATGTTGCAGAAGCATCAGGGTTGAATCGTATCGAATCAACTCAGTCACGAAACTTTAACAATTCCAATTCAAGTTCAGCTAATTCCTTTAGAATTACATTACTAGCGATGAGAAGCTGTATCACAATTTTGAATATTAAACTTCAATGAAGACAGTTTGGACCACCAGGGAGCGTTTTGACCGTTTTCATAGCGTTAGCTTTTGTTTTGTTACTTGAAAGTAAAATTAAAATGCTTTAAAATATAATTTATCGAGCGAACCAATAAATGTTAAAAACTGTTTAAACTGGAAATATGCTTTAGAATCACAAGTTCTCAGAAATTTGAATCACGACCAGAATATGAAATGTCAGATAAAAACACAAAATGAAAAGATTTTCATATTTGTCGAGTATTAGTAGCATTTTTTTTTTTTTTAATTTTTGCGTCCATAGAGGCTTTTTATATATATATATATAATGGTCGACCTGAATACCATATTCAACTACACGTTACTCAACTGAGGCACTCGTCATTACCGCGATAAAGCATTTTAAATGGAAAAAAGATAAAGAAACGACGGGGAAAAAAATCCAGTTTTCGAAATCAATTAAAAGAGGTGAAGAAATTTTTTTTCCCATCATCAATTGGAATAATTGAAATTATAAACAAAAATAAGTTACAAATAAATAAAATACTGAAACTGATGTAATAATTCATTTTCTCCCATTCATCACATTTTTTAAACTGCAACGCAATTCGAAACGTATATTCGTTGCTTGGACTTTTTTAATGGGTTTTCTTGTATTCACATTGTTACTTTGTCTGGGTCGAAACTTTTAAAAGTTTTTTTTCTCACATTTTAAAGCGCCTAATTGAGCTGAAAACACTTGTTTGGATGACAATATGATAATTAACCTTAATTAATAAAAATGATTGATTAAAACTAATTATTTAAAGAATTAAATTTTATGCCAAGTCACCAAATCCATTGCTTTTAATTGAGCTAAATATTTTTACACTTATTTATTTTCGATGATAAATTTAATAAACGTCAAATAATAAAATAAATTATTAAAACTAATTATTGAAAAAAATTTAATTAAACTCTACGTTCTCTTTCGCTCTTGAAATTTAAGATATAAAAAATTGTGTAACGCAAACTGTAAAGTTTAAAGGAAATCCAATGTTCAAAAAACTCGTTTTATACCGGTGTCATTAAACTTTAAGCAATCAAATTTCCATTCCAGATGGAGCTTTGGGCAATTACTTGTATGATACACCCCTTTCCTCAGATGCCTGCACGACACCGATAATTTCGAATAAGTTTTCAGCGGTTTCATTTTTTGAATATCTGTCATTCCCTCTTTCTTTTACTTAATTAAATCTATCAACTTTCAAAAATTTAAATGAGTACTCTGAAATGTGAGTGTTAACTTGGTGTAATTTCATTTAAGTCATGTCTGGCAAAGTTTCTCTATTTAAAAATCATCCGCTCCCTTCGCAGTGGGTAAGTATTAAGTTTTGCGTATTTCTAACAAATGTTACTTCGAAAACGAGATTAATATATTAATAAATAAAATTAATTCATTTATTAATTTTTTTAGGGAGCGGATGATTTTTAAATAGAGAAAATTTTCCTGACATGACTTAAATGAAATAACATCAAGTTAACACTCACATTTCAGAGTACTCATTTAAATGTTTGAAAGTTGATAGATTGAATTAAGTAAAAGAAAGAGGGAACGACAGATATTCAAAAAATAAAATTTAAAAAAAAAAAACCCAAAAATTATTGAAATAGGAATTGCTTTTTTCGAAATTATAAATATAATTCTAATTCGAATGGAATCAAAAGAAGTTAGCTAATAATATTCTCATTTATCAAAAGCATTCAAATATACATGATTCATTTGCTTGGATTGTAAATTACCTTACGGCATAATAATGAAGCCTCTCTCCATGCTCGCAGTTTTTAAGCAGACTTGATGGATCTGAGTTTAGAGTACTTCTTGGAGGCGGTTTTTTTCTTTTTTTATATATATAATTTATAACATATGTCTGATACCTGCTTTCACCACTAATGAACTCAATTTTCAAAACTATGTTGTAATACATATCCCCGAATTTCTTATTGGATTGAAGTGAAAAACAAAAATTTAAGTATTTTATTTCCTTTTCAATTTATGTATTACCTTAAATCATATGTAAACTGGAATCAAGATGTGACTGAAAATAAATAACAATATTCAGAATTTTATGACAGCTGTGAGTTAGCCATTTTTCTAGCCACCCAAGGGACCATTGTTTTAGGTGGATCACTTTTGGCGTACCAGATCACTTTTCAATTTTTTATACCTTGCTTCCATTTTAATTACATTTAGCTTAAATATATTCAAGTTAATAATGTATAGTTTGCTTCAATTTTAATTACATGTAGCTGATTTAATACTCAGTTGAATAATTTATCGTTCGCTTCAATTTTAATTACATTTAGCTTAAATATATTCAATTTAATAGTTTATGGTCTTCTTTAACTTTAATATCGGAAATGTTTACTATTGTCCATTTCTCGATATTTTCTCGTTTATTTTGATTCTTATATTTAATTGAGTAATTTATTAATAATTATTAAAAAAGAAGCACCTTGGGTAGCTAAATATGTTCTTTTCAAAACTTTGCATAGAACTTTTTAATTTTAATTATTTTTGTTTTTGTAAATGTTTTTATGCTATTTGCACGTTTTCTTAAAAATGTAATTTTTTTTTTTTGTCATCTGACAAAATGCCATATGTTCTTGCTGAAACGGCTTCGAGTTTCAAAACAGCGCCAAATTTTATAAATTTCCCACACATTTTATTAGCCCTCATCAAGAACTCAGCCATTACAACAGAGAGAAGAAATTCTCCTCTAATTACAAAAGCTGCAAGTCACCCAAAAAAATTCTGGACCGAGTCAAACTTGGGAAAATTTTCCCGAACAAACCTAATTGCCTCCTAATAAGAGATTCGAACTGTGAACATATTACTTGGAACCCACATTCTAGGTAGCACTAACAAGGCCTTTCCTTCTATTAATATGCTAGAGACCATAACAACTCTATCCAAACTCCGAATCATCCTACAAAAATTAATGTCAGAGCAGCCAACTCCACTATCGATCTTCCCAAGGAACTTCACAATATTTCAGCAGAATCCATCCAGGAACTTTCGAGTGACCATAATCCTGTTTTTTTCAAAGTGGATCTCCTAGATTTCAGCTCTCTAGCCCAAGATATAATTCAACTCACTAACTGGAATTTATTCCAAAGGCATCTCTCCGACTTCATTCCTGGAAGCCCAAAAATTTCCAATAACTACTTAAGAAATAGAAAAAGCGATAGAAGACCTCAACACTCGCATTTCCACCTCCATCAGCGCCTTCAGCAAAGCAAAAAGTCTTCCCATATTTCAATATACCACCCCACCCTCTTTACTACAAAAAATTAAAAAAAAAAGAACAAAATCAGGAAAATTGTCAAGAAACCAAATTCCTCACTTCAAAACGATGCTAAATAAGATGCAGAAGCAAATCCAAAAAGAAATGTCAAAACTGAAGAATGCCAACTTGGAAACGCTGCTCCGGGATGCATCAGCTGAAGATTAACTCCTTAAAAACCAAAACCTTACCAAAAGAACTTCTTACAAAAACACGGTCGTCCCACCCCTCCTAAGCCCTACTGGATTGGCACCATAGGCAAAACCAAACTGCTCACTGGGTCACTTGAGAGTTCTTTTCAAAACACTAGAGAACCCTACAGCAATGACCAAATCCAACTGGTTAAAGAAGAAATTGCGAAATATTTCGCCATAAACCGAAACATCCATCTACCTCATCACCTCAAGAAACCAAGGAAATTATCTCCCACTCACAAAAGCTCCAGCAAAGGATCGCATTAAAACATAGCACTCAAATCTCATCCAACTAAAGCTATCACCTATATTACAAAAAGGATTGCCTGATTTTCAACAACTTCCCTCAAACCTGAAAGCACGCACTAATTACAGTCTTATCCAAGCCTCAAAAAGATCCTAAATTTCCAGATAACTACAGACCCACCAGCCTGCTTAGTTCCCTTGGAAAGAACTACGACAAAATATTACTAAACAGAATTGAATCATTCTACAATACCAGCCAAGTCATTCCGGATTATCAACACGGGTTCCGAAAAGAAACCTCCATACTACACCAGTTGCTCAGAACCACAAACCACATTATTGATGGTTTCAACAATAATCAAATTACCGGCGGAGTATTCCTAGACGTCAGCAAAGCCTTTGACAGGATTTGGCAAGATGGGCTTTTCTACAAAATACTCAACTACAACTTCCCTTACAACCTGACTACTATCATTAATAACTTTCTGGACAATAGAACTTTTCAAATGATATTAAACCACGTCACCTCCAATCCTAAAACAACAGAAGCCGGAGTCCCTCAAGGCTCTTTTGTCTCTCCGATTCTCAAGTCAATTTTCACTAGCGACATGCCATCGTGCAAAAACATCATCGTCTGTCTCTTTGCTGATGACACAGCTATCTTGTCACGAAGTCATAGACCTTCCCAAGTTCAAAAAAATCTACAAACCTATCTTAAGAAATACCACGCTGGCTTAAACTTTGGCGAATAGCCATCAACTCTGAAAAATCGAAAGCAATCCTTTTTAAAAGAAAAACAGTTATCCCGCAAGCCCCCTTCAACAGTTCCATAGAACAATAGACTGGACTACTCAAGTAAAATACCTTGGAAGGAATCATAATGGATGACCAATTGAATTACAAGCCCCACCTCCAAAATACCATCAGAAACTACTGGAAGAAATATTTCTCAATAGTTCATCTAATAAGCTGGAAATCCAAACTCACTACTAGCAACAAGATGCTACTGTTCAAGCAAATTTTTCTCCCATCCCTGCTGTACGGAAACCCAATTTGGAGTAGCTCGAAAAAAGTAAATTATAAACTATTGCAATCAGTACAGAACAAAATGTTAAGAAGCATAGCCAAAGCTCCCTCCTGGACACCACTCCTTACGCTGTATGATGAATTAAATACACCTTTCATACAGACTACAATAGCCTACCAAGCAACCAAATTCCAACTCAACCATCAAGGAGCAAGCTGTCTACCTCACAAAAATAGGTTAGCGACATCCCTACCCCCCACCAAACAAGAGAAAGGATCAGCTGATCCTAAAGCTCCCACACAAACTATCAAAGTAAGGAAAGGAAATGCCACGGTCATTCTACTTGTCAGACAATTGATACAGTCATCACGAGCAGTGAACGTAAAATTAGAACTGAGGAAACAATGAAGGACAGCATCAAAAAAATATATAAATACATTTGGTAATAGAATTTACAATCTAGAATTAATTCTATCTAGAATTTACAATCTAGAAATAATTAGGAGTGTCAGCTGAAATGCTGATAAGTCATTGTGTTTATTATGTTTAGAGCAAGTTCAAAACAAATCTACCAGTAGAAAGATACAGAAATGAGAATCAGTTTAAACAAACCAGTCGAGAGCGGCTCAATATGACCTGGGAAGGGTAAGAATGGAGAAGTGAGACGTAGAAATGACAGCTGACTCGTGACTGGAAGGGGGAATGGAGAAACCTCCTTCGAGAGAGTAGACTGATGTCGGAGAACGAAATTGTATGTTCAAGGAGAGATGGTATAGCAGACAGCTGACGACAGCTTTGAGATAGGTATGGATTCTGGA
>BMAW01127677.1:12205-26421 GCA_019974015.1 Nephila pilipes | reverse complement strand
CCAATTCGCTTTCAAGTGTCTCAAGTCGGAATATTGATCATTAAGATGAGTTTCGATTTTAGTAAACGACTTAGTCAACTGTGTTCTATAG
Source organism: Nephila pilipes (assembly GCA_019974015.1). NCBI lineage: Eukaryota > Metazoa > Arthropoda > Arachnida > Araneae > Nephilidae > Nephila > Nephila pilipes. Next base: position 26,330 of record BMAW01127677.1, on the reverse strand, counting down.
GTCGAACGCTTATTTTTGAGCTTTAGAAAATCATCCATATTCAATTCAATATTCAATCAAGAAAACAGTAGTTCAATTCTATCAACAATATGAAAATATTCTATAATTCAAAAAATACAGCTTGTATGGTGATGAATTGATTAGACTTTGAGTTATTGAAACTTATCTATTCAATCAAAGAGCTATGGACTGTATACAAAAATATGAATGTTTATTTGAGCGACGGTTGGTACGTCGTGCTCCTAGGGTGATGTCTACAGGAAGAATGAATACAATAAAAAAAAACAAGAATATGACGACTAGCGCCATCTGCACTCGCGGGTCGTAACAGTCCCCGCCATTGAAATGAAATTTCAATACAAATATACACACACATAATATGGTTACAATACTTAAATATGTGATTAAAGTTGAATTATACACAAACAATAATTACTAATTACAAAATTTCATATAGGTAATATGCAAAGGTTTCTAATTGTTCTCTTCAATATATTTCCATTTGGCATTCGCAGGTTCACAACTCGGACCTTACCATCTGTGCCGGGAAATACTTCTGTTATTCTACCCGTACTCCATTTCGTACTGGGAAGATTTTCGTCTTTTATTAACACTAAGGATCCGGCTGAAACATTATTTTTTTTGAATTTCCACTTGTGACGTTCTTGCAAATTATTTAGATAATCACGTTTCCAGTTTATAAATGTGTTGAGTAAATTTTTTTACTCTTTCCCATCTCGACAAACTATTCTCGTTTATATTACTTACTTGTGGTTCAACTATGGATGTTAGGGGTCTACCAACTAAGAAGTGAGCGGGGGTCAGAGTTTCGAAATCATCGAAATTCGATGTCAAAGGAGTGAGTGGTCGGGAATTTAGCACTGCTTCAATTTCACAAAGTATGGTAATGAACTCTTCAAGAGTTAAATGTGCATTCCCTACAACTCTTTTTAAGTGAAATTTAAAGGATTTTACCCCTGCTTCCCATAGTCCTCCACAATTTGGGGACCTCGGTGCGATAAAGTTCCACTCTATGGATTCAGTAGTCAAAAAATCAGCTAATGTTTGATCAGGCGATTTAACTATTTTGAACAATTTTTTAATTTTGGCGTTAGCGCCTACAAAGGTTTTACCGTTGTCAGTGACGATTTTTGCGCACTTACCTCTCCTACCAAAAAAACGTTTCAAACTTGCTATGAATGCTTGGGATGTGAGATCAGTCACAAAATCCAAATGTATAGCCTTTGTGCATAAACATACGTATATTACCACATAAATTTTATTTAGTACTCCTTTTCTTTGATTTTTAAACCTTATAAGGAATGGGCCTGCAAAATCAATAACTGTGACATTAAAAGGGTAGTTCGGAGTTACACGATCTCTCGGTAGACTAGCCATAATTTGATTTGATGTGATAGGCTTATTTTTGAAGCAAATTACGCATTCATGAATAATTCTACGACAATTATTTCTGCCATTGAGTGGCCAGAATTTCTGACAAACAAGATATAAAAGTGAGTGGGGTCCTGCACGCAAATACTTCTTATGATAATAACACAATATAATATCAGTTAAAATATGTTTACTCGGTAAAATCATTGGGAATTCAGCCTTCTCATTCAAATATGAATTAGCAAGTCTGCCTCCAACTCTAATAATGTTACTCTCATCAAGAAAGACATTAAGAGATGTTAACTTGCTTCTTATAGGAATAGGCTCACCTGCCAACAATTTACGCATTTCTTCGGGGAACTCCTTCATGTAAGGAGCGGATCAGCCAATTTTCAGCATAACTTATCTCTTGTGAAGTTGTGACATGGGGCTATTCGCGGTTTCTCTTCACTAACCTTGGGGACTTTTAATTGAGATTGATTGCTTTTGCTAAACAACCTTTGCCCAACCAAAAATGAAACGTGATACGTAAAGTTATTATATAAAGCAGTTAGAAATGAAGTGAAGTGGTTGAGTTAGGAAATATATAAACTCCAACTGAAAGTAGCAAGAGTGACTGAAAGAGAGGCTGAAGGAGTAGAGAGGCTGAAGGAGTAGAGGCTGTAGGAGAAGTGAAGCTGAAGTGTTAGATAAGAGAAAGAGGAATTAAAGTTTACAGTAGAGGGTTCGAGCAAGGATTGCTGTAGAAAGATTTTGCCTACTGTTTTCAACAGTTGATCCAGAGTCTGAGTTACAGTCGAGGAAGGATTAGTGGTAAGAGTCTGTTAGATTACAATTGGTGGGTTGAACTAAGGTATTAGAAAGCTTACCTTGGAGAGCATAGCGAGTTGTTGTCATAGTAAATATAAGTTAATAAATTAAGTATAGATTGTTCTAGTGTCTCTTTGATTATTTGTGTCGTAGTGTTTAATAATTGAATCTAGTGATGGCACAAGATGAATCCCGGGTCGGGCTGGCGTCACAAAGTAAGGGGTCCTTTTATTTTTGCACTTCTGGTTCTGCAGTTATGTATGAACCTGTAAAGAGAGAGAAAACTTATAACTCGAATTAATTTTACATAACTGTTTGATACATTAATCATGTTCTCAAAGAAATCATTTTGAGTAATTGTCATTGTCAGGGAAATGTCATTTTCCGGATTTGAGTTCTTTTTCATTTCTGCTGAATACAATCTTTCCGGTCATCTAGTCCATTGGTCAGGAAGTTGGTTTGACTCAGAAACGAGGGGTCTACACTCCCGAAAGGTCAAGAAACACCGGGAGTCACTCTGCATGTAAAGAAGTCTTAAGAATAATAAAAATTAAGTTCAAATCTCGATTGCTTATATTAATAATAAAAACTGTATTAACCTAACCTGTGTAACTGTAAAATGTGTATGTAAAACTGTATTGTGTATGTGTGTAACTGTATTATTTAACTGTGTAAAACTGTGTAACTGTGTCAACCGACGGCTTCCTGAAACCAAACCAAACAACAGCTGTTGTATGAAGCTACATTTTTTGCACAAGAATGCATTAGTATGTAGAATAAATGTTATCCAGATGTATCTCGATTATTTCTTAGAAACTACGATGCGATAGATAACTGCAATTTCTCCTCAAATATGAGAGATTATTAGTATTCTAAAAGCAAAAAATATATATAGTTCCTAGGCAACAAAAAAATTCATTTAGATATACATGTTTTACCTCGTTATTATTATCGAGATGGAATACTGTAGAGGAAATGGAATGCAAAGTGAAGATAATGAGAAAAAAACATTCGCGTATAAATACAAGCATATTTAATAAATAGCACATATTTTTCTAGAGATATTGCATAGTATAGAAAAAATAAAAACGAGAAGATAATGATGATATTGCATTTACACAATACTAACCTATGTCTCTACAATTGTTTGAAGCGGGTTAAAAGTCAACTTGATAGCGTAAGATTATCCTAAACCGCTTATACGGAACTCCATTATTTACAAAGATTGGCAGAAATATCCACTAATGGAAGCAATGCGCTGGATTATTTTAAAGAGGCTGGAGAGACGCGATTATATGTTCATATAACGTTAAAATCACATTAAGCCACGTTAAAATACTACACGCAGCATTTTCCCTGTCACGTTAAAAATGACCCAGTTTTAAGGAGCATTTTTAAAAAAATTGACTGGTCGTACAATCACCAGTTTTGTGTGCGCATTTCTTAATGTGAGCAGTTTTTAAAAGTTTAATCAGGTTGTTTTTTTTAATTCATACATGTAGTGACATTAGAACAGTTTCATAACGATGGAAAATTAATATACATTTTAAGTGGTAAATTTTTTTTGAATAAGTTTTATGACAAAATCTGTCATGAAATAGAATAACAATGCAATAAATACACAAAAAAGTGCATGATCAAAAAAAGAAAATTCACGAGTCAGTCAATTTTTCAAAAATGTTCCATTTTTAATATTACGTAGAAAGAGCTGCTTGAAGTGCGTACTTAAAGTAAGTATTATACTCGCTGTTACCTTGCCCAATGAAATCTTTTATCCATAAAATTAATCCTTCTATCAAAAGTGTCAGGAAAAAGCTTTCTGAGACGGTAATCCAACCAGCTACTTTAAATTTAAGTGGAAATAAAAAGTAAAGCTGTTGACCCAGAAGAATTGGTTTCTCCATTTTAAACCTTTAAAAAAATAAAGCTTAACGAAAATGACTATAGTCAAATCACAGTTAAAAATTCCTTCGATCAGCTTTCAAAACAAAATCATCATGCAAATTATAGGAATCTCCTTGCTCCTCCTAAAATGAAGCAATCGGATTTATCGTATTATGGGTCGCATCTCATAACTTCAAAGTTACTATTTATTTCGACAGTTTATCATCAATATTGCTACTGCAGAATACCAGAAATAAATCGGCTTTTGTTAATATCATTACAAAAAAAAAAAAAAAAAAAAAAAATTAGCAACTTAATCTGATTCTTGCAACTTACATTGGGGCTCGGGCCTACATCGGAGATTCGAAACAGCAGATTCATTTGCACTGTCTCTGGTGGGGAGGGAATGAACGTCCCTCATAAAGTTAAGATTTTAAAAAATAGGCTTCTCTTTCTGACTGGGAGTTCTGATGGTCAACTATTAATACCGGTATTCGGATTCAGTCCTATATTCCAAGAATTCCCAAATTGGAATTTTGTTATTCCCAATTCAGGTATTAATACTCATTTTTTAACTAGTCATGATCACTTTGTTTGTAATTTAAATCGTTTTAATTTGAAAAATACAAATTTATTTTTCTGTAGCTCTGTTGGAGAAGCTGACCACTACTTTTTCTCTCTTGCCCTTTTACCAAAAGTTTTCATTTAAAATGTCCTATTGTTGAAGCAAAAATTATTTAGCTGAAGTTCGTGTATGAAAATCTTTATTCGCATTTCAAGCTTAAATACTCTATTCTTACGGCTCGTAACATTACTCAACAAATTTCATAATTGTTTTTAATTACATTTCTAAATATTTCAATTTTCCTTATTGTGTGCTTCTAATTGTATAGCTTGCATAGATTTTTTCTAAAATATCTTTTATTCACGCCTTTTGCCATTTAGCCAATTATACGTCTCCTGTTATTCTCGTCATTTCTGAAGAAAATGCTACTGTTATTCCGAACGTTTCTTGCTCTTATTAATTTTTGAATTTGGAAATTATGTTACATCTTATGTTCCAACATGTACTCTTATAGTTTACCCTTCATTGTTCATTTTTTTGCCACTAAGTGTGGGAGTCTACCGGTTTGTAGCTCTAATCCCTTGTAATGAGCTCAGTCTACCCCTTTCCCTCGTGTTGCTCCGAAGAGAAACGTTAATTAACAATCAATCAATATGACATTTTAAAAAAAATTTAGAAATTTTTAAGCGTTCAACTACTCGACCGATTTATAGAATGAAACTCATGTCAATTTATTATATATTTGTCCTCAAAACTGTACCTTATCTGTATATGTAATTATCTGATTCTTCGTAATTCGAATGATAATCTGTTTATAAACAATATAATTGTAATTATTAGTTCCGATCTAACAGTCTTAATCTCAATATAAATATATTTAAGATAAATTTAGCAACTTCTTTACTAGACTCAAATACAAAACTATCAACCGATCTTTTATCCTCTGAAATAATCAATTCCTTACTTTTACGAGGTTTGTCTAGAAAGTTACTAGACTAGCTCGTGAAAGGATGTTTATTTGCAATTAATGGCTAATATGTTGTTCGTCTCTTTCAATATGTTCCTCAATAATACTCACACATCTCACCCCTTCTTATTTTCTACAGGTCAAAAGTGTGTTGCAGTTCATTTACTCAGAACTGTTTTAATGGTTATAACGTTTAACTTTTAACATCCTCCAATGACTCAAAACGAGTTCCTTTTAACACAGATTTTATTTTCGGTAAAAAGGAACAGTGACAGGTACTAAATCAGGGGCATACGGAAGATGTTCCAATGTCCATTTTTCACCGAAAACAGCTTCATGAAGAGTGTGCGAAAGATCTTGATGCAGAATAAAACCATTTTTTTCTAGAATTCTAGGTATTTTTTTAAACACTCTTTCTATCAGCTTTATCAAATCTTCTTTATAATAATACTGGTAGTTAGAGAAAGAATTTTAATGAACAACACTTGGGCACTATTGTTTCAATCAGCATCAACACAATGCTTCTTCGTACTCAGTGCTTTCCATTTTTGATTGAAAAACCGATTGCAACATCCTCTAGGACTTCCCCAAAAATAAAATCTGTGCTAACCCGTTGGGAGTCACTGAAGGTTGTTTAAAGGAAGACGACACATATATAAAAAAGTTATCAGAAAATGAACAACAACACGTTTTGACCTGTGAAAAATAAGAATGGGTCATTGTGTGAGTGCCAGTAATTTTTTTTTTTTTTTTTAGTTCTTATTAACGTCGCTCCAGGAACAACACGAGGACTATTGGCGATGGATCGCGTAATTTTGAACCTCGGTCAAGTGACGAGAATAACACATGAACTAACACCCCTCTCCTAACTTCCACACTACGCCATGGGAAGGCTTTGGGCCCTGACAGATTTAACGTGCATCAGCCCCGGCTACTCGGCGGGTCTTTAGCGGCTAAGGATCGAACCCGCGACTGAACGAAAACCACCGTCCACGTATTCGAAGTCACAACCACAAGGCTACCGCGTCCATGCCAGTGTGAATACTTTGATGAAAACTAATAAAAAAGTTTCTGTGAATTGTAATTAAATATTCTTTTTTTGAATCCAGAGAGTTTCTTTAGAGTCAGAACTTGTCCTGATTTGCACCCTTTTTCTTCAAAAGCTGTGTAAATGCGAGTGATTATAGCATCTTTATTTAGACTATTAATCGCTCCTGCAGATCTTTATTCTTAAAAAAACATGAATATAGGTCTTTCTTTTCTAAATCGTTGATCATTAATAACATTTTTCAAGAGGATTGCTTTAAAATTTGAGCTGGACACAAGCATTCAAAAGACTCTAGATAGTTAATGAGAACCTTTTTTTGCAATTCACTGAATACGGAAAAAGACTCTTTGAAAGAAGATAACTGATTCACCAATAGGTGATAAGATAGAAAAAAGTTGTTTTATAAATATTCGCTATCAAGTATCTTAAATTGAAATTATATTGGTGACTAAAATAATTTTTTAATGAAATAGGATCGATCCCATAATGAAATTTGGTGTATGTCGTTCAGATGGGAAGCTGAAATATTTTTTCTTTTTCAACAATTCAGAGACATTCCGTCAAATGGATTCATTTCGGCGATGATTATGATGATGATAATGAAGTTTTATTAGTGCAAGAGAGAGCCAGATGTGGCCATACTGCGCCAAACAAGGTAAATCTGTGATCTAGACATTAAAATGTTGAAAAAGATTGATAGACAAAAAGGGCAAGTGAAAAAGTAAAGTTTATTGGCGCATGAGCCAAATATGGCTATGCTGCGCCAAACAAGAATTAACTGTGGTCTAGACGAGAAGAAATTGAGAAAAAGACAAATTGGCTGACAAGGAGGGTCGAAAATAGAGAAGGATCGCTAGGGTATCCCGGGGGCGTGTCACCCGTGTTTACCAAAAGACAGTAAACCCCATGGGAAAGAAAAAGACCACTAGGGTACCTCGGGGTCATGATGCCCGTACTTGCCTAAAGAAGGCAAGTCCTCGAGGTCCCCTGATATAATCCCTAGGGGCTGGGTGTCCATTTGAGTCGCCTCTTACGACATGCATGAGCTACAGTGGGACTGTCATTCCCAGTCACCACTCGGGTCTTCATTTCGGCGAATAAGAAACTAGAATATCGATTGCAGTTGTCCAAATTAGGAGAGCGGTGCGGTTATTATATGAAAAGCTATAGCATTCAAAATGTGGAACCATTTCTTTCGTCGAGTGTAGCTGCATCAGAAAACGTGCCAAGTTGATAAGGTTTCGATATATCTCAAGCGAGTATTATTTTTGTTCTTGCCATTAAAGTAGTTAGAATTCCTAGGATATAACAATTGAAGTAATTGACAATATCTTAAGCTGAGATCACACTTAAAAAATTATGGCAGATGTTATTCATGTATTACGATAAATAATTTTATTTCGTATTTGGAACCTATTTCGTCAATAATAGATCTAATCCTATCAACTCTTTCATGTGATTAAAGTTGCTTATAATATCATAAACTGTATAATTCCACCGCTGGTATCACAGTCGCTTGTGAAGTTCTCATCCTTATTTTTAATATATATTAATCTGTCTACTTTTTGCTAAGAGCGGACGCTAATACTTAGTTTTTAGCCCCCAATCAGTCTTTTTTGCGATGGCTGGCCACAACTCCGGTCTGTATGATTTTTGATGGGAGTGCCTTGTGATAACATTCTTAACGAAAGATTTTTTTTAATGAATTGGATGCCTCGAAATATTTGCCACTACGTCGCCTTATGTTATCATTGATTCTTTCGGACTATGTTTTCGCTTTCTTTTATTATCTTGAAGCAAATTTCGAAACGAAAAATGATGAATAATAAAAATTTAAATGATTTTCAATTTCTTCATACAATCTACAGATTTTTTCAAACTAGCTCAAAATAAATTCTTTTCTACGCTTTTCTTCCTGTTTTACATTCCCCCCCCCCCCAACAAAATGTAATGAAGTAATAAGAAATCACTCAAAATTTTTAAATCACATTCTTCTCTTTACATGGAATGGTAACTAAATTTCCCTTTAAAAGGTTATAATAAATTATTGATTTTAATAGTTTTTGATTTATTCATAGCGAAAATTCAAGATAGTGAGTATCATCCTTTTGATAATTGGATCCCAATCCTTCTCTTCGAAAATAAAAGTGAATGATCGTTTCATCATTCTCCCGGATAGGAAAAAATGAAATGAGATAATTCCTAAATCTCCCCATATCTGATCTGATATTCCTACTAAATCAGCCGATTCTAATAAAGAAATTGTGATACTGCTTTCCCATAATGCAAAAGATTACATCATTTTCTCCAACTACTGATGAATATGAAGTCAAAATTCTCTAGCAATTGCATTAAAAGTTTTGAACGTGAGCTCCTCAGCCCAATGTGTATCGTTCAGCCGAAGACTATAATATAAGATTTTAAAAGTTGTATTATAGAAGGTCAACTCATCGATACTCCACACATTTACGATGCTGAAGAGAAAAGGCTTTAGTTTAGAGGCACGCAATAGAAATAAAATACATGTATCCATATTCCTAGCAGAAAGACCGCATGATAATTCAGCTCTTTATTTTTTAAGCCAATTTAGTACTTTTCTCACGAATCACTTTGAAACATTCAAGAGTAAACATCCAACGCAATCTTTTCTCTCATTTTAGTAAAAATTATCACACGAAACTAAAATGCCTTAGGGGTGAAGAACACCGACAAACTCGTAGCTGTAAAATTATAAGAAAATCCAGGATGTGACTCAGAGGAAAGGCTTCCAGAACCGATTATCGTAAAAGGAACCCAACTCAATAATAAACAGATCTGACGAAATTTCAAACACAAACAATTACCTTCAGAGCCAAGCAACAGAGTTTACTTTAGTTTTTATTAACTTCGCACTGGAAGCAACATGAGGGCTATTGGCGATGGACCTCGTAATTTTGAACTACGGTCAAGTGACGAGGACGACACCACCTGTCCACACCACGCCAATGGGAGGACTTTGGGCCCCGACAGATTTAACGTGCATCAGCCCCGGCAGGTCTTTAGCGGCCAAGGATCGAACCCGCGACTGAGCGAGTTTAGTTTTTACTAACGTCGCACTAGAAGCAACACGAGGGCTATTGGCGACGGACCTCGTAATTTTGAACCACGGTCAAGTGACGAGGACGGCACCTGAGCTGGCAACCCCCCACTCCTAATATCCACACCACGCCAACGGGAGGACTTTGGGCTCCGAACAGATTTAACGTGCATCAGCCTCGGCTACACGGCGGATCTTTGGCGGCCAAGGATCGAACCCGCGACTGAACGAAAACCGCCGGCCGCTAGTCCACGACCTTGACCACTAGGCACCGCGGCCCGCAACTGAGCGATTTAGTTTAGTTTTTATTAACGTCGCACTAGAAGCAACACGAGGGCTATTGGCGACGGACCTCGTAATTTTGAACCACGGTCAAGTGACGAGGACGACACCTGAGCTGGCACCCCCCTCTCCTAACATCCACGCCACGCCAACGGGAGGACTTTGGGCCCCGAACAGATTTAACGTGCATCAGCCCCGGTTACACGGCGGGTCTTTGGTGGCCAAGGATCGAACCCGCGACTGAACGAAAACCGCCAGCCGCTATCCACGACCTTGACCACTAGGCTACCGCGGCCGAGGTCCATTGCCAATAGCCCTCGTGTTGATTCTAGTGTGACGTTAATAAGACCGAACCAATCCATACGTTTTTGTCGAATTCAGAATCATGCTGTCGTGATTGAGAAGTGGTCACAAGATTGATGGAGTAAGAGCTATATATCGCTATGCTGCGCCAAACAAGGTGGAACTATGATCTAGACATTTGAAAAAAAAAAAAGGGCATAAGACTATAAAAACTGAAAGTTTGACAAGTTGGAGATTCGAAAATGGAGAAGGTTCGCTAGGTAATCCATGAGATGCGTCACCCGTGCTTACCAAAGTGAGTAAATCCCATGAAGAAAAAAAAAAAAAAAAAAAACAGCGCGCCTCAGCTGGGTGGGGCCAAGTGGCAGTTTGAGTAGGGATCAGCCGAGCGCCATCGACCTTAGCAATATGTCGTGGACTATTGACCGGCGGTTTCGTTCAATGTGTCTGATCCCACAGCAAAGACCCGCCGTAGCCGGGGCGATGCACTTAAATCTGTCTGGCATCAAAGTCTCCGCTGGCGTGGTGGATGTTAGGAGAGGGGTGCCAGTCAGGTGTACGTCCGTCACTTGAACGAGTTCACAAATACGAGGTCCACGCCAATAGCCCGTGTTGCTTTCGCGACGTTACTAAAACTAAACTAAATCGTCTAGCCAGGCCGCGGTGCCTAGTGGTCATATCGTGACCAGGCCGGCGGTTTCCTGTCTGCGGGTTCGATCCTTGGCCGCCAGCTACGTGTAGCCGAGGCTGATGCACGTTAAATCTGTTCGAGCCCGTCCTGCGTTGGTGTGGTGTGGATATTAGGAGGGGGGGGTTGCCAGCCAGGTGCCGTCCCGTCACTTGGACCGTGGTTCAAAATTACGAGGTCCGCCTGTTAGCCCTCAAAGTTGTTTAAAGGACGTTAGTAAAATAAACTCAACAACGTGGGTCTGATCCTTGGCCGCCAAAGATCTGCCGGGGCTGATGCACGTTAAATCTGTCGGGGCCCAAAGTCCTCCCATTTCATGGTGTGGACAGGCCGTCCCGCCTACTTGACCGTAGTTCAAAAATTATTTAGGTCCATCGTGCCAATAGCCCCAGTAAGCTGCTTCCAGTGCGAAGCACAAACCAAAAGTAAACTCTGTTGCTTGGCTCTGAAATGCAATTGGTTTGTGTTTGAAATTCTCACTGATCTATTACGCCAATCTTTTACGATAATCGGTCTCTAAGCCTTCCTGAGTCACATCCCTGGATTTTCTTATAATTCCACAGCTACGTGAGTTTATCGGTGCCTTTTCAACTCTAAGGCATTTTAGTTTCTTGTGTGATAATTTTACTAAAATAGAGAGAAAAGATTGCGTTGGATGTTTACTCTTGAATGTTTCCAAAGGATTCTAGGAAAAAGTACTAAATCATTTAAAAAAAAATAAAGGATTGAAATCTATCATGGTCTTTCCATAGGAATATGATTACATGTATTTTATTTCATTGGTGTGGCCTCTAAACCAGTTTTTCCTTTTCTCTCTTCAGCATCGTAAATGTGGAGACGATGAGCTGACCTTCTATAATACAACTTTAAAATCTATATTATAGTCTTCGGCTGACTGATACATTGGGTTGGAGGAGCTCACAAGTTCAAAACTTTCAATGCAATGGCAGAGAATTTTGACTTCATATTCAATGCAGTTTGGAGAAATGATGTAATCTTTTGCATTAAGGGAAAGCACACAATTTCTTTTATTAGAATCGTTGATTTAGTAGGAATACTTGATCAGATATGGGAGATTTAGAATTATCTCATTTCATTTTTTTTCCTCATCCGGGAGAATGGAGAAACAGATCATTCACTTTATTTTCGAAGAGAAGATTGGGATCCACTATCAAAAAAGGATGATACCTATCTTGGAATTTTCAAGCAGAATAAATCAAAAACTACAAAACTTCACAATTTATTATAACCTTTGTAAAGGGAAATGAATTAGACCTACAAAGAGAAGAATGTGATTTAAAAATTTTGGAGATTTTCATTACTTCATTACATTTTGGTTGGGGGGGGGAATGTAAAACAGGAAGAAAAGGAAAAGAATTTATTTTGAGCTAGTTTGAAAATCAGATTGTAAGAAGAAATTGGAAAATCATTTAAATTTTTTATTATTCATCATTTTGCTTGAAATTGTCAAGATAATAAAAGAAAGCGAAAACATAGTCCGAAAGAATCAATGATAACATATGACGTAGTAAAATATTGGAGGCATCCACCCATTAAAAAAATCTTTCGTTAAGAATGTTATCAAGGCACTCCATCAAAAATCTATACAGACCGAGTTGTGGCCAGCCATCGCAAAAAAAGACTGATTGGGGCTAAAACCAAGTAGTCCGCTCTAGCAAAAGTAGGACAGATTATTATAAAAAATAAGGATGAACTGCTGACCGTGATACCAGCGGGTAAATTCATGCTGGCTTACATATTATAAGCAACTTAATCACATGAAAGAGTTGGATAGATTAGATCCCATATTGACGAAATAGGGTTCCAAATGAAATAAAAAATTATTTATCACATGAATAGACCATAATTTTGGCGTGATCTCCAGCTTCTAAGATACACAATTACTTCCAATTGTTATATCCTAGAATTCAACTACTTTGGCAAGAACAAAAATAATACTCTGCTTGAGATATATCGAAACCTTATCAACTTGGCATCAAGCCACGCAGCCACACTCCGACGAAAGAAATGGTTCCATATTTTGAATGCTATAGCTTTTCATATAATAACTGCACGAATTTGGACACAACTGCAATCGATATTCTAGTTTCTTATTCGCTGAAATGAAGACCTGAGTGGTGACTGGAATGATAGTCCCACTGTAGCTCATGCATGTCGTAAGAGGACCCAATGGACACCCAGCCCTAGGGATTATACTGGACTGGTTTCTTCAGGCAAGGTACGGGCATCATGCATTGAGGTACCTCCTGTGGTCTTTTTCTTCCCATGGGGTTTACTGTCTTTAAACACGGTGACACGCCCCTGGATAATTCTAGCTGATCCTTCTGTTTTTGACCCTCCCTTGTCAGCCAATTTGTCTTTTTTTCTCAATTCTTCGTCTAGAATATTAGTTAATTTTGTTTATGCAGTATAGCCATATTTGCCCATGCGCCAATAAACTTACTTTTCACTTGGCCCTTTTTGTCAATCTTTTTCAACATTTTAATGTCTAGATCACAGATTTACCTTGTTTGGCGCAGTATTGCACATCTGCTTTGCACTAATAAAACTTCATTATCATCATCATAACACGCTGAAATGTAGGAATCCATTTGACGGAATGTTCTCTAAATTGTTGAAAAAAGAAAAAAATATTTGGCCGTATCTGAACGACATACACCAAATTTCACAGGGATCGATCCTATTTCAGCTAAAACTATTTTAGTCAAATAACATAATTTCAATTTAAGATACTTTGAGGAAGAATATTTATAAACAACTTTTTCTATCTTATCACCTATTAAGAATCCTATCTCTTTCAAAGAGTCTTTTTCCGTATCTGTGAATTGCAAAAAAGGCTCATTAACTACTAGGAGTCTTTTTGAATGTTGTGTCCAGCCTACCTAGCAATCCTCTTGGAAAATGTTATTAATGATCAACGATTTAGGAAAGAAAGACCTATATCTGTTTTTTTAAGAATCTGCAGGATGACGAATCTAAAATAAAGATGCTATAATCACCTCGCATTTCATACACAGCTTTGGAAATAAGGTGCAAATCAGGACAAGTTCTGACTCTAAAGAAACTCAGCAATACGTAACTGAAACTTC
>BMAW01127677.1:0-12180 GCA_019974015.1 Nephila pilipes | reverse complement strand
CGTGCATCAGCCCCGGCTACACGGCGGGTCTTTAGCGGCCAAGGATCGAACCCGCGACTGAACGAAAACCGTCGGCCACGAATCCGAAGCCATGGCCACTAGGCTACAGCGGCCTTTCATCTTGCACGATTTTTAAAGTTGTGGAACATATCCTAAAATTTACTAAATGTAGCATTTATTTTTTTGCACGGGTTTTTGAGTAACGCATCTACCGTGTAAAAAAAAAAAAAGAGTTAGGTGTATGTAAGCTAAATGTAATTAAAATTGAAAAGTTATCTGGTATGACAATAGTGATCCAAATAAAACAATAGCCCCTTGGGAGGCTAACTTATGTTTGAATAGAAAAAACATTTTTCCCTATTAATCTATTTAAGAAGTTTACATCTTTACAATATTCCGAGATATAATGCAAAATAAAAAAAATTATATGTTAACGGAATTAAATACAGGGAAGGGAGCGATACCTTCAGATACCACTCCAAGTGATACCAATTATATCGATGCTTTTAGTACTTAATGGATTTATATGACTGCATTAAGTATGTAATATTTTCTTATTAATGTATAATAATATCTTTATTAGATTTGGGTATTATAAGAATTCTTAAAAAACAAAATCAATTAATTTGTTTATTATTATTCAAGATGGATATATATTTCAATATTTAATTATGGTGAAAGGTGTAATTTTAACTTATCTCAGCCATTAAATGAATAATTTGTAAAGCTAAATATCTATATAACTATTTATTATAATAAGATTGTTTCAGATACGTTTTTTTTTAAAAAAAAATTGAAAGTCAACTGATTCTAATTAAGATCTTTTTAGATTACAGTTTACAGTAGTACTTTAAAAACTTGCCTCAGGAGCGTTATACATAAACCTCAAAATGCCTCTGCATCTGTAACATTAATTTTATTACCAGACTACATTTCATATATTTTTTTCAGTCTAATATGCATGTTTTAATTTTTTTTTTGTTTCACATAAGACAACATTATTTGATAATTTTTCCAGTACTGAAAATTCTCTGTATTTAATATCAACAGATTTTGCTTGAATATTATTCAAACAAATTTAACATATTTCAGAAAAAATCAAATGAATATCTGAAAAATCGTTAGAAAAGTTATTTATTTAACAAAATAACATATTTAATTGATTCGATGGGCAAGCAAATGTGTGTGTTCATGTAAACAAAAAACGAACTATGATAAATTTCAAATTGAGCCATATTTGGAAGTGATTTTAAAACCAACGTAGATGTTGGAAGAACAATTCAAATAAAATGAGAATTACTTATTTAGTAATTCCTTGCTTTATTTACAAAGAAAGATAAAAGGAGTTATACTCGTTCATATTTTGAATAAAAATAGGTAGCTTTTGTAAAAATCAGTGAGATATATACAGTATCATACACTCCAATATAAATAAGTTAAATTTTTATGCAGATTTTTATAATTTTAAAAAAATTCGTGACATTTAATTCTTTTTCTAAATGTTTAATACCTATTAGGTAAAAAACAAGAGTAATTTCAGTAATTTGATTTTAGGAAATATTACTGTCGGAAGAAATGCAAAATAATACATATGAAACAGAACTAAAAAAAAATTCTAATTTTTTTTTTTTAATACAGGTTTAACTGAATTATTAATTTCATATCTTCTTTTTAATTAACTCTGAGTGATAAAAAAAAAAAAAAAAAAAGGCAAAAGCTCAAAAATGACAAGGTTTAAAAGACATGACTTTTATTTAACATACATTTGAACAGTAAAATGAATACCTGAAAATAAAATAATACATAAATGGTATATAGAGAAATGTATAGAAAGTATTACATAAGCATGACACGAATATTTGATAGGAATATTTTAAAGATATAAAAAGAAAAGTTATATAGAACAAATGACACATAAGAACTGGGCATTTCTTTAAAATTAGAAATGATTAACTTTAAAAAAAACAAAATACATCAAAGATATATAAAGAACCGGCTACGAGTCAACGACCTTGACCACTAGGCTACAGCGGCCCTCTATATAGAGAATGTAAACATAAAAATGAGTATTTTTTTTATACCTAGAAACAAACTTTACTAGAAAATATTAATTGGATCATGTTTCTTGTTCATTGGATCATTTTATGTACATATTTAATCAAAAATAAAGCAATACCAAAAGATATAGAGAAATACATAGAAACTATAATGTAAGAATGATGAGAATATTTTATAAGAATATATTAAAGATATATATATACATATATATATAAAATATAAAAAGAATGAATGACATGTAAGAACTTAGCCTTTCTTTATGCTTAGAAATGATACACTCTGCTAGATAATATGAAATGGAACATATTTATTTGAAGAATTAAGTAAATACTTGAAAAAAGTACAGAATACATCAAAGATATTAAAAAAAAAAAAATTATAGAAAGTGTAATATAAAAATAGAGTGTTTCTTTATACTTGGTAACAAGAAAATTTACTTGAAAATATTAAATGAAACATATTTATTTAAAAAAAATAGAGAGAGAGAGCAAATTTAAATAGATAAATAAAAAGAATATTTTTTTAATTGAAGTCTTGAATATAGATGTACAGAATACAAGAACATATGTATATAAGACTTATAACACAAATGAATATTTCTCTGTATCCTAGAAGCAAACTTTACTAGAAAATATTAAAATGTCAGATGTTTATTTGAGGAATAAAGTAAATATTTGAAAATAATACAATACATCAAAGATGTATGTATAAAAAAATATAAATTTAAAAATGTGTAGAAAGTATAACATGAGAAAACAAAAAATTCTTTATACCTAGAAATAAAAAATGAGCATTTCTTAAGCCCTAAAAAAAGACTAAACTAAACATGTTTATCTTCAGAATAAAGTGAACGCTTAATAAGAACACTCAAAAAAGATTATGAAACACATACAAATTGAGCATTTTTTTACACTTAAAAATGAAAAACTTTGCTAGAAAACATTGAATGTAACATATTTATCCGAAGAATATGGTAAATATTTTATAAGAAATTTAATACATAAAAGATATACAAATAAAAGTTTTATAAAGTGTACAAGAGATAAAAATTGAGCATTTCTTTATACCCAGAGAAGACAAATTTTGCTTGAAAATATTAAATGGAACATGTTTATCTGAGAAAAAAAAGTGAATAATTGAAAACAATAGAATACAAATAGGATATATTAAAAAAATAAGAGAGATCAGTTACCGTTAATTCATACGTTCGTCAGCCATTTGTGCTTTAACCCTTTGAGGGACACAATGTTATTATATATTTTAAAAAAGATATACAGGCAGGGTAGGTACATTATTGATCCGACAGATCAGGAAAATATGATTTAAAAAAATTTGCAGTCCCCAGTACGGAGAAGGGGAGGGGGGTTGCACTGCGCAAACGGTGCCAATCAGGAACATTTTAATTCGTACATTCACTTACCTTGCTTTACTCGAGCATACATAAAAAAAATTACGATTTCAACATCATAACACGTTTTAACATTAATAAATAATTGTAATTTATAAAAATCTTAATTATAAATAAGTATTTTAAATCTAAGAAAATTTAAGAAATGTGTGAAAATGTTAAAAATATTGAAATAACTAAACTTAAAAGTTTGTAATAACAATTATTCAATCAAATAATTTTTAGAAAAAGA
The DNA here is from genome assembly GCA_019974015.1 of Nephila pilipes. NCBI lineage: Eukaryota > Metazoa > Arthropoda > Arachnida > Araneae > Nephilidae > Nephila > Nephila pilipes. The sequence continues at coordinate 8,482 of BMAW01127677.1, read as the reverse complement.
AATATTTTAATTATGTACTTAGAATTTTTAAATAAGAGAATGTATAGAAAATTAGACGTTTTATTACATACAAGAAATATGCAAAAAATATCAGAAAAATACAAACAGTACGAGAATTATGGAAGAAATATCACAAAAAAATACATATACACATATTAGAAGATATAAAATTTAAAAAAAGGAAAACTGAAACTTATTTAATTTCTGTCAAACTTTTGAAAACGTGTAATGCCTTTCTGCAACATGCATAGTCCAACATTGCATGTTTCATACATCCACTGAGTTGTGTGCGGTTACTGAGTTGTATTAGAAAAAGCACATCTCCTCGGTTTGCACTTTAAGGGTAGAAGTTTCACATCTTGTAACCTCTTTTCATCAGGAACATTAGGTTTATGTTTTTTGATAAGAACAGGACTTGGACCTTTTGAAAAAAGTTTTTTGGGTTGCCCATCTTCATTTCCCATCAGCAGGCAACGAGTAAATTCCAATATGAAATTTTTTAACTTTTTCAGATATTTGTATGAATTTGGTAGCATTTTATAGATAGTAAAAACACTTCCAAATAATTTGGCAGAGTCCAAAAAATGAAAAAAAAATTGGTGCCCCCACTTTCTACTCTTGCGGTCTATTTCGTACAAACTTTTTAGGTGGTCCACGAGTCCCATATTTTTAATTGTAGTCAGCTACAACATGTGGGCTAATCTTATCTCCTTTTTTCCCGTCCTTTTATACAGAAATGGTATGTTTCTCTGATTCATATTTTCTTCAAGGTAACAATATTTATTGCTTCTAAAATGCACATGTAATTAAAATACATACATGGTAAACTTCAGTTTTCTCATGGAATATCTTTCTTTCCTTGCCTGCAGTCCATATTTAATCTTGAAGAGGATTGCACAAAGCAGTACATCTTTCAAAAATTAAAATAATAAAACTAAATTCTCAATTACATCAACACAATAAAATTAGGTTGACTAGTTTTCTTTAGCTATAACATTACTTCTCCACGCTTCTTTTTTCTGCGTGAATGTACTTAATCATGAAATGGGGAGGAAAAGAGAGATCAATGTACATATTTCTGTAGAATCTTAGAACAATCCAAGCTTGCTCTCCATATATTTCCTTGCAAAGAGATATTCCTTTGAACAGTAAGAGGAAATTATATGTTTACTAATAATTATTTCGCTTTCCTATAGGTAAATTTAACACAGCCAAAACGTGCATACCTTCTGTTGTTTGTGGCAACATTTTTATTTTTGAATCCCTTCAGGCTATAACCCAATTTAAAACAACCAAAATTAGAGCCATAACCCTAAATAGAACACAGATTCTCTTTCCTAATATATTTCTATCCCTTATTCAGGTCCTGATGGAATTAATTCACACAGTCTTCATTTTATTATAAATTCTTTTCAGAAAAATCTTTCCCACTCAGTGTTATGAATAGACAGCATTAGTGATATTAAAATTCTTTTGGTAGTTACAAGCCTTCAACAGATTAAAAATTCCCTATTGCTACAGGCAGTAATGGACATACTGTTATTACAGAACAATCAGCAATCTTTCACACATCAAATTTCCTGGAAAAACATATTTTTAGGCATCACATTTGTCCATTTACTAATTGCTAATAGCTTTTCAATCCAAAGACACATCTTTAAAGCATGTTTCAGTGCGCTTTCAAATAGTTGCCACTTAATGCATGTCAAAATTACCTTGAAAACTGAAAGGAAAAAAAATCGTTTACACTAACAGTCTAAATCATGTACTGATGCTATATACATTATTATTTGATTATAAAAAAACAGAAGGATCGGAATTAATGGGTTAACAAACTCTTCATATAATTTACCATATTCATATATAACAGACATTTCATAAAATATTCGAAAGCATATAAACACAGATTTGAAACGACACAGGATGAAAAATAAATACATAAACTGGAGAATGCAGTGAATCATTTGTTTCTTACTCTTGACATAAGTTAACAACTTTTAAAGTTAATCAATGCCTTAACCTCCTAAAAATATTTTAAATAAACTTTTTAACAAATTGATTAACGATACTAAAAATGCAAACATAACCTAAAGCACAGTTAAGAGAAATGGACAGCAGTAACAATTCAACACTGAAATACAACTGTATTCTGACAGCAGTAACAATTCAACACTGAAATACAACTGTATTCAATTTTATATTTTACTAGAGTATTAATTCAAGTAACAGTGAGTTCATGAAAAGTGTAGATCAAATGCAGAAAAGCAAGTGAAAAATTCAAAATGTGTTTCACAATCAGTAAAAGAACATGAAATAAAGGCGAACAAAACAGTTTGAATATTCCTTTTCATTACAAAACAGAGTTATACTTGGATGTGCTTCGGGTGAAAGATATATATTTCCATTCTCCAGTAGAAAGAAAATGCAATTAAATGTCTTCATTTTATTAATTTTGAAAAACTGTAGTTTAAAAAAAAAAAAAATCTCACTGGTTATCAGTTTACAAAGACATTTTGATGGACATGTTATACCTTCCCTAATTAATGTAACAATCAATTTTAAAATAGTTTGCTGTATATGAAAAGAAATTACTCGTTTGAAATACGACTGAAAACATAATTAAATGGGATTCATGAAATGCTTAACACAACCAACAAAGATGTTATGTTTAGAACAATTCCCTATATAATCATATTAATGGAACCAATCTATCAAATTCCCCAAAAATATAAAAATGAAATGTATCAAAGTTTTATCCATAACTTTAGAAATATATCATGTAGAAATATTTTCATCATGTTCAACCCCCCCCCCCCAATATTTAAAGTTCGATGAAAATGATCTCAGTGTGAATTTTTTTCCTTGTTTAATGGAATATTTAATAAAACAAACTTCATGTTAATCTCACTTAATATCCTCTCCAATATTGACTTGAACATTTAGTGAATTCATATCCTATAATATAAAAGCTAAGGATATGGTTTTAAAAATTTGTTTCATTTATAATTATTAAGCTGTATGTTGATTAAAATTAGATTTGTAGGATACAACACAAATATTGATTATTTTGTACATGCATGTTTTACCCATAAGTCTAATGTTTCCACCTTAAGGATCAAAATTAGTCTAAAAAAAAAAAAAAGCCAGGCACATGCAACTTAATATTTAGGATCTAATTCACCATCAAAAATAAAGTTAATTTCAGATTATTCTAAGAAAAGAAAACATTCCCCCCCCCTCGCATTCAGAAATAATTGTAGTTGGTAGCGTCTAAAATTATTATTCACAAAGATGCTCAACGAGAGACCAAGAGTTTTACGACTGCAAGTTCTGTTTATTGACTCGCATTGCATTAGTTATATAAATCTTATCTTCTTATATTTGCTACTAAAAACATTAAACTTAACAAAAATACTAAGCTTCTTTACAATTCTGAATAGAATCCAGTTTTATTAAGAAATTTAAAAATATTTTCAGACATAAAATTTGGGTCTTGAGGAGGAAATTTAAGAATAAGAGCCTATATTATGATTTCAATTACTGAAGATATATTTGTTTTAAACTAATTTTTCCACACGATATGAAAGTTGATGCAAAATCAAAGGACAAATTTGTTTAGTTTTGTTTCAGTACAAAACCAAACATTAAAAAAAGTCGGTTATACATTTACATGCATACAAACAAATAACATATTTCGCAATACATTTACACATGCAAGACAAAATCTTCCTTTGTAGTTCTTCTACCTAATAATTATAGCATATCCTAACACGTACAAAGCAGCTCCCCCAGGCAGACAGTTTTTATTTTTGAAGGAAATTACGAATTTGCATGATCTATGATTTTTCAAATGAAAGATAAATTATTGACACTATTAATAATTCAATTGTAGTGAACAATTACAATAAATTTTCTAAGCAAAAGAATAAAATTATTCATTTAGCACTTGAATATTTGCTTAAGGGTAATAAATGAAACCTTTGTTTCTTCACAGAATTATAAACCTTTTTATTTGAACTAGACAGAGAAAAAAAATGGGTTAAATAAACCCCAAACAGAACCATTATTATAAATAAGCAATTTGATGTAATTAATCTGCAATTGGAATCACAATTTGATAAACATGCCAAACAATTTAATTATGTTTTCTTGTTTCTAATCCCTTTATAAATATGTACATCAGTTAATTAATAACACATTTAACATTATATATATAAATACATACCTGATAAACAAAAATGAGCTCAGATTGTTCACATTCAATGCATGATACAAGATATTCAGTTTTGAACTTTCAATTTTCAAGGCAAACATAGTTCCACAGCTCTGTAAGAAATTGTAAACAAAGCTTGAAACTTTCATATGCAAAAAACATGAGTTAAAAATTTTAACAAGTAGTTACTATTGCTCACACAACTAGTTTTTTGTGTGGTGATTGGAAGTCTGCCATAGAAATTGCATTGAAATTTGTTATTAGAGTATTTCATAGTAATAAAAATATGGCCCGTATATAAATAAATAAAATGCATGTTAATAAGGAAAATTGTGTGAAGGTAGCAGAGTTATTTCTTGATTATTTAAACTTTCCACTGTTCATTACTCGACTTTAATGCTCCTTGTGCTGCATGCTGTACACATTTTTGTTAAAGAAATAAGTTTTTTTTTAAGATTTCATTTAAATGCATTGTGCAAGTTGAACATTATTTTCAAGTGTGTTCGATATACAGATGTATACATAAAACAGTGGATTAAAAATTGCAAGATTTTACGAAACTGGGACCGACTGAACAAGTAGTCCAGTTTTCCACTGTCATAAACATAGTGGGGAAAGAAGGCCTTTTCAGGTTATTGGCATCCTCATCTTTAACCGTCAACCAATTGCTGATACTTTGTAGATCCACGAATAACGTTTGTTTGCCAATATTTGTAGTTCATTAGTACTTAAGCTCAAAAATAATATCATTATTAAAAATGAAAACTTTTGCCATATATATTTTTGTTTTTATCATAAGTTTACATTTTCACAACAGGTTGATATTTTTTAACAATGACCTTCAAACTTTTTACGTAACATTCATTTCTTTTGCTCACAGAGACTGAAGCAAAATTAATTCAGCAATGCAGGCCTTGGGGAAAACGTTAGGGAGCATTAAATGGACAAAATTAATGTTATTAATCTCGGCTAAAGAACTCGCAAGTCGGTTGCAGTCTTCGGTGAATATCTTAAGATTCTTGTTATGGTGGAAGCGTTTATAAGAACAACTAATTTAGTCTTATGTCAAGTTATACATTCAAATGAAAGAAAATATCCAGTAATTTTATTCTTAACATGAAATTCATAGAAAATAATATATTAAAAATAAAATATATTTCTTCAAAAGAATACAAAAATATTTCAAATTAACGCTTACATATATATATATATATAAACAAACCTGAACAGGCTTAGGAGCAGTTTTTCCCAACTTGAAAGGTTGCTATTGGTAATTTTGGTAACATTCACTCTAGGAAACATTGGAAAAGTCTTACTTGAAAGCTACAGGGGGGAAAATTATCTTGTCTTAAAAGTCAAGCTCAGAAGAAATTCATAAAATACACCACTCAAGGCAATAAACATAACTTGACGAAAATTTTGGCTATACAAAATGCAAAACATCGTATAAAGATACTAAAATAGAAATGATTCACTACAAAGGATCAGATATATCAGGAAATCCGTCCTTTTACTATATTTATAGGCATATATTTACAATCAAATAACTTGCAACATAATTTTTCGGTGCACAAAAAAACCACCAAATTGATTTTTCACATTAGGAATGCAGGAGAAGGGAAGATGACCAAATAATAATAATATTTGCATATCTTTAAATTAGAAAATATGGATTTTAAATTTCCTTGCTCTCAAAAAAATATATCTAAAATATGTTTCTGCACACAGCCAACAGCATCATGTCACAATCTCAAAATTAATTAATAACCTAAGTAATAATTTTTAGAATCAAAGCATTAGAAGCATTTTAATTAAAATAATAAATTTTAAAAAATGTATTGAAGTAAGGGTGGGAACATCATTTCCTCAGAATTACTTTAATCAATTCATCTATTTTAACTCAGCGTGATTTTAAAGAGACTATCCAAATATTTAAAAATTTTCAATCCAGTAAACAATAGCGATATCCATACTACTGCAATTATTTCCTTTCTGCAGAACATACATTTTATAACTTTATTCATTTTACCAGCTAATTATCAACTTTCCAAAATAATACTCAATTGCATTTTAAATACATTATAAAGCAAATGAAGCAAAATGCTACCTCATTACCATGCAACTCATGTAAGATAGAAACAAAATAAACAGCGATCCAGGCCATCACATAATTCAAATGTGAATAGAGATGACTTAAATTGATTCTATTGACAACAGCATATTGTTGCCTGTTCATTTCAGGAGGCTCCGTCCAAGTTAGACAAAGAACTCAACGATCAATCGTAACATCTGAAAGAAAGAAAATATTTGATCCAGTCAGAAATGCATTAAACTGGTTAATACCCAATAAATAATAAATAGGGAGTATCAGAATTTTAAAACAGAAACAAAACAAGAAAACCAAAGATAAAATAGTCACAAATATCAACTGAATATATTATACGATATTGTAGAGAAAACATATAAATAAATAAAAATTACAACACACATATATAAAACAATAACACAAAAATTACTAAAGAAGAAATATAAATATTTTTAAGCACTCAATTTTAGAATCTGGGAGGATTACTGCTAAAACATTAGCCAGCGTGTGAGAAGGTAAAATGCATAGGGATAAATTTTACCTGTAATAGGAAGATCAAAACGAAATTTGTAAAGGTCAGGTCAAAATGATTTTTAAATGATTAAAATAATTTTCCAAATGCTCAGGATTTTCACCTCTGCACCCTGAATAGTAATTTCTAACAGTTACCGATAATCAGATAAAGAGTTAATTATATTTTCAAGGAGGTTAGATTTTTGTTGACAAGAAGATTACAGAAGCTATCGGTTTTCAAGTAACTCCCCAATAGGGTATCAAAATACCAAAGAATTTCAAATTGATCTAGATTAAAGGTTCCCATAAAGATTTGAGTTCAGACCAGAATAATGCTCTGACACGTTTCCCATCTTCGCCCAGCATAACATAATTTGGTTTGGAGTTTAGGGGCGTGTGAGACAAAACATGACTCTATCATTAGTGGGGTTTTACGGGTAAAAGGATCCTAATAAAGTTTAAACTGTATAAGATGGCACTGATTCAGACAAATCACGATTCTCAAAGGATCCAAGTCAGAATCCAGATGAGCGACTAATCCCGGTTCAGGGATAGAAAGAAACATGTAATTAACTGTGGAAATGTCTAGAAGAAACATGTGGGGAGCGGTAGAAATCATTAAAGGCAGTTGATTTTATCAGAAGAACAAAGAAAGCGTAATTCGATCAATGGTTTTGTGGCGAAAATAATAAATGGTGGATAGCCAGTTTGGAGCAAGACAAATAAGACTTAGATCGATATGTTCTTAAAAGTTCCAATATAAAGATATATTTTTAAGTGGGAAAATAAAATTCTCTTAGCATAGCTTCTAAAGAATGCTGTTAACAGGTCATGAAGAGCTCGGTGGGAGTATGGCCGGGCAAAAACAGCATATGGAATCAGCATTTGTTGAGAGCAGAAGAATAATGTATTCTAAGCGTATTAAGCGCCCCTTAACCTTATGGTGGAGGGATATCTGTAGGATCAGGCGGATAGACAATTTCCCAGATTGATCCCGGCGGAGAATCTGATGTAATCCTGGATCCCCAAATTTTAAACAACAGCAAATTGATTAAATATCAAATTAAAGAGTTGATTCACGGAAAGATAATGATAGGTTAAAGATAATATGAGATTGGAGGTGTAAACTTATAGAATATTATAATGCTCAGGTAGAGTATAGTAAATAAAAGATAAAAGTTAATAATGGAAATGGAATAAAGGAAGTCGATAAAGGTGTGAGGTCAAGATAGATCAGATATCATAGAAGTGGTTACAGTATAATTAAAATAAGGGTCAAGATACAGAGTCAGATATGGAAATATGATAAGGTCTAAAAGAGTTTGGAAAATATATAGTAAAGAATATAAAATGGGAGTTAAAGGTTAAGATATATAATTTATGTCTCAAAATGAAGCATCAATTAAAATTCAAATAAAGCATTAAATTATATGGAAAATGATAAGTATCTGAAATGAAGATTAAACAGAAGAATGTGATAAAATCTGCAGATCAATAAAATATGGAATGGGAAAGCGGGATCACCAGAAGTGGGTTTACCTGTATAAGTTTTTACAATTTCTACTTCACAGTGGTGAAATAGACTGGTGAGTTTATCATGGATTTTCCCCAGTCCCCAGAGTGTCACTGATTTAAGATCAATTTTTGTGGATCTGTATGCAATTTTCATC
>BMAW01127676.1:12823-26854 GCA_019974015.1 Nephila pilipes | reverse complement strand
TACTTTATCTCGAGAGTTAGGTTTCATTATCATTTCATTTATACAATTATCAATTATTTACCTTGTAATAATTGATGATTGTATAAATTAAATATCTCGAATGTCATCTTGAATAAGCTTCATGAAAACGATCGATACTATCATTTGTATGACAAGCAAATAACTGTCTAGAGTCAGGTTGAGTAAGTTTTGTGAAAGAGTTTGACTATATCACTTCTACAACAATCAAGTAACTATTAAGTGTCAGCTAGGGAAATCCTCTATTTATGAATTAAGTTTTATAATCTTCTATTAGTACTTTTGTATGAGCCATTACTAATTTATAGTTGGTACCGTTTTCTTCATCTTGTTGATTTTCTGTATAAACGAGGAGGGTATTTGTTGCAGTGCAGACGAGAAGTTCGACGGAACGTACCACACGAACGTGGTGGTTCGGAACAACGGCAGTTGCACCTACATCCCTCCGGGCATCTTCAAAAGTACGTGCAAGATAGACATCACTTGGTTCCCCTTCGATGACCAGCGCTGCAAGATGAAGTTCGGATCGTGGACTTACGACGGAAACCAGATTGACCTGCAGCTGTCTTCCGTGAAAGGGGGCGACCTGTCCACTTACATCACCAATGGAGAATGGGAGCTTATTGGTGAGTTATGCCCTTTAGTTTTATACCATTGTTTTTTCCATTGCTTATTGCAAGTACATGAGATGTTGCCGCTGCAGTCTTGCCTAGTGATATCAATGCAAACATAATCAATTCAATATATTTATATATTTAATACCTATATATTATGTGAATCATCCAAGTAAATGTGTTGAGATATGTAATTCGATTTGTTACAGTAAATATTTTCCTGAAACTTTTGCACATTGTAAATTACTTTGAAGCTAATACAGAGATTCTATGGAATTATGTGCCTTACACCTGCCTCGTTATTTCCTAAGTTTAATGCACGCGGACAACAATAGTTTTCCTGAATATTGACTGTAAGTGGTACAGGTAGATTAAATTCATGCACTTTTACTACTTGTGAATTTTTCTCCTATTTCTAATTCAGGAATATTAGTTGTTCATAAGAAGAAGAATCTATCTATAATGCTTTTCATAATTACAGTAAACAGGGTAATGAGACAGATTTTAAGGTATCAAAAAATAAGAATACACTAGGATTTCAATTCCACAGTGGAAGTTCTTGACTTGGCTGATGATATTGTCTTATTGTCTTCAAGTTTTTGTCTGTCATGAAAGAGAGCACAGAGGATATTGTCAAACAATTGGGTGGGAAACAAATGGAAATTGAAACAAAGTATTGAAAATAAATAGTTTAATTAAGAATTCACTTCTAGTAAATCAAACAAAGTTGATTTGACTGTCTGTTTTTTATAAATAAAAAGAGAGGCACAGATGCAGAAGTAAGAACTAGAATAAAATGCCCAACATTCATTTAGAACAAAGTATAAGTTCTGGAAAGCCTCGATATATTTGAGGCTATCCAGAATTTAGCATCAAACTCAAATTACATGAATTCAATACAAGAGTATTATCAGAACAGTTCTTTAGAATAGTAAGGCTTGGAAGCTTAATAATCCCCCAAAAAGAAATTAAATACCTTTCAAAATACACGTAAGATTCTTAAAATATATTAGACTGATAAAATTTCAAATTTTGGAATTGTGTAATGAAATCAACGCTGGATAAGGATAGAACACACTCTTGAATGTCATCAAATAACACAAGAAAATGCTGACTTGATCCAATGGAAAGGGAAAAGACCGAGAACCACATACAACTCCGTATGGGCATGGAAAAAAAGGAATTCATTTGGATGACCGAGTCGGGGAAATATTTGGTAGGCAGCGTTAGACTAAATTAAATGGAGAGCATCTTTTTGACTTCATATACTGGTTTGAGGCGACGATAATTGATGATATGAACAATAATATTGCATTTTCAATTGGTAATTTATGCCTTTTTGAATAAAATGGAAAAGCGTTGAAAATCGAATTATCATTTCTAACTTTTTATAATATTTTATTACAATCTCTTATGCTTGATATATAATTTAAATTTAAATTGGAAATTTACATAATTTTTCTAAGAAAACATTTCTAATGTAATAGGAGCGATTTATTAACACCATCTCTAGGGTCACAAAATATTCATTTAAAAATAATGTAGTACATGTAAAATTTAGAACACATGATGTAGAACATATAACTTATTTAGTACATGTAATATTTTTCCTAAATAGCTATGTTAAAATTTTATTTAAGTTATGTTCAGTTTTTTTTAGAACCCTTTTAATGATTTGAAAAACTCTAAGATTATCTCATAACTGTGAAATAATTTTGTCACTTGGTTACGATCATCTCTTTAAAAAAGATATTTGTTCATTTTATGAAAAAAAAAAGTAATGGAATGAAAAGCATTATTACAGTATGACTTCAGTATCCTCTTTTCACTTAATACAAATAATGATCAATAATTAAAATACTCGAATGAAGTATTCCAATAGTATCTTACAAAAACCCAATTATTAAATTAAAAACAATTGGAAAAAAATCAACCGAAACGGTGGTGAAATAAATTCGTTCTAATGTTAATAATCGGATTACTTGAACGAAAATTGAACTTCTTTTTCATGAAAAACAAAGATTTTTTTTTCGATGACAATTTGAGGCTCATAAAACATATTAGAGATAAATAAGTTTCAAAAAATTAATTTTTTACTAAGGTCTTAAATATCATTTAATAAAATCGAACATTCAAGATGAATAAAAATGTCTTTGATAATATTCTAGAGTTCAGTATTTTAATTGTTTAATGAATTTTTAATAATAAAAAACGTACAAGCTTTCTAATTGTTTTAAAAAAGTGTGTTTTAAGCTTGTTTTTTTTTTCTCTCTCTCTTTTAGGTTTTAATTTTTGAAGTATAATAACGTTGTAATTTTTTTATATTTGAAATTTCGTTTAATAATCTTAATTATTTGAATTCATTTATGGATACTGAAAGAAAAATGCAAAATATAATGTCTAGAAATAAATTTAAATGAAAACATATTTTTTTTATTCATTTCCATATGTTTTCTTTCTATGGGATGTATAATGATAATAATATTTTAACTGAAAACTTATTTTTAACAATAAACATATTTTATTTATTAACTGAACAGTTAAAATTAAAATTTGAACTAAATGTATTCAAATGAATTATATTTTCACGTATTAAATTTAGTAAGTAAAGAGCAAAACTTAATTTTGAATCAATCGGTAACTCATGATAATAATATTAAGAAAAAATATTAATAATAATTCTTACATGTTATATTCCTTTTATCGAAAAGCATCCTAATTAAAAAAAAAAAAAAGCATAGAATACTGAAGAATAGTTTCTTATGAAATTTTTGATGAATTATTTGTCTGTTGTATGAAAATATAGGAAGTTAAATAAACATTTATGCTCCTTGAAATCAAAAAGTTTTCAATGCCAAGCCGTCAAAGTAAAAATAACATGAATATTATTTTTTCATAGTTGAATGCTTTTGATTTCTAAGTTATTGTAGAAACTGAAGCAACAATGATAACTTCTACCCAGCAAAACTTTTTTCCTTTGTATATCATGAAATAAAGTCTTTTCTGTCCAAACTTCTAAGCAGAAGCATCATTATATCTTACTTTCAGCTTCCTTTTGACATGATTGGGAAATAATTGAGCTTCAATTGAAGAACGAACAATTTTGAGTATGGCTGGATGAATTATTTTGTGTGAATTTTGAGAAATATTTTGTATAATGTTCGTTCAGCTCACACAAAACAAGTTTAATAAGCTCAAATTAAAGACGAATAACAATTTTCTTACGCAACAAATAGCATTCATACGTCAATAAGCCCATTACTGATGGCATTGTTTGTTTCTAAGTGTTAGAAAATGATCAAAGAAATATAGATTTTGGAATGGAGAGCGTTATCGGTATTGTACTGCTGATTCTTCTTATCTTCAATATTTATTTTGGTGTAATTATACGTTGTATAAGACTGGAATCTCTGAGGGAATCTATAACAAAGAAGGAAACATATATCTCAAGGAACACAGTAACATATAGTGAGCGAAATTCCGAAAAAAGAATTTATTATCAAATTTTAATTGTGTGATTTTTTTAAATATATATACAACGTTTCATCGCACTAGCTACGTTAAATATGGAGTTATTTAAATTTTCTTTAGAAGTGTGCTGGGTCTTTTAATTGATCTTCAAAACTTCAAACTCATTTTTCTCAACTTTTTATTATTTTTATGAAACATGCATCAGCTCCTCTGCTTATCGCGTTATAATTGGAAATGATTTGTTAGCAGAATGTATTGTTATTAATAACTCCTAACTAGGGTTTCTGATTTCCCATTCCTGGGAAATCTCGGGAATGTAATTGTCATTCCCGGGATTTCCGGGAATACATTAAAATTTCAAAAAATTAAAAAATTAGTTATTTTTAAATTAAATCAATAATAATTATATAAAATAAAAATATAAGAAAATTCCAAAATCAATGCCTATTTATATAATGAGCAAAAAATACAAAAGATATGTAATAAATTGATTATTAATTTTTAAAATAGGATTTCAGAAAGCTTAAGCAATTTATACTTTTATCACTCAGCCTTGTTCTAAGCTTTATGACGAACAATCCAGTAGCAGAAAATGCTCTCTCGGCAACAACTGACGTTGGAGGAATTGTTTTTAAAGCCTCATATAATGTTTGGTGATGGATTTTCAGTCGAGTCGAACAACAACATCTCTTGTTTCATGATTTTGTTCAAACTAGTACTTTTTTTGGTTGAACAATATAAAACCTTTGTTTTAGAGTAAATTGCTTTCTATAATTTTTCTTCCAACGTCATAGGTTTTTCTTTCAAAATCTCAATGCTCTCTTCTTCAGAGTGCGAAGATTTGGATATCGAGTCCTCTTCTTCGCAGAAAAGCCTTGTCCCTATCATTTGGGCTTGTCTAACCAAACAATTTTTACCAGGCAATCTCGAAATATCGTTAGTAACTGCAGCTGCTTTGTATTTTCTCCCAAAATTCAAGTATTACATTAATCCTATTAAATTAACGTTGCGTCTCTCATTAATTCTTTGGATAAGAGAATATTTCATATTTTTCGCAAATTCTGAATTTTGTTCGTTCAATTCTCCAATAACGAAAAAAAATACACCTACCACAGTTAGAAATGTTGCATTTCGACTGCATAATTTTTCTAAGTCAATTTTTACTGGCTTTAAGGCAGTTACCATTGTAGTCACAGTTTCAGATTCTTCATTGGCCATCATTTGTTCTTCTTTAAAGTCAATTAATGCTTTTTTAGAAATAAAGAAAAGAGAAGAAAAAAAAGAAAAATTTTTAGAAATAAAGTCAGAAGTTTTTATAAAGTTAAAGATTTTTAGAAAGCTTTTTTAGAAATAAAGTCAGCCTTTAAAATTGCTGACTTTATTTCTAAAAAACTTTCAAGCATTGCCAACAAATTATTCCAGCGTGTTTTGGTATCCAAACAAACCATCTTTTCAGAGCTAAACTCTTCTTTAATATTTTCTTCATCTCCTTTTATTTCGTTCCAGGGATTTCCCGGGAATAGAAGAAGTACAGAAATCTTATGATTTCCCGGGAACACGGGGATGAAAACCTACTCCCAACTCCAAAGCCTAATACTATTATTCAGTTGATGGATTCCAACACTCTATAAAAAGAAATTTTTTTTTATTAAGAATCGAAATTTCCGAGACATATTTACTCTATTATTCAATAAGCTTAATGTTTATGGTATTTTACTTTAAGGATTTTTATTTCAGTCACCTGAAAAATCGTTTCAAAATTCGCAAAATTTCTAGTCACCAATACTGCTAAATTTATGTACAATTCATAGCTTTAGCTAAATTATTGAGCTAGTTAATCAAAGTTGTCTTAACAGTTTTCCAAATAATTTCAATGCCCTTCATAACTTTTATCTGCTTTTACTCAACTTTTGTAATGATCATATATTTAAAACATCACAGTATTATTTTTTCGTAAAAAATATACATTTTGAAAACCTTTTTGACCTTTTTTTATTATATTTTTAAAAGTTCCTCAATATCAGATACAGCTGGGTTTTTTCTGTGTTTGTAGTGTCTGATACAAAGGCTTGTGAGACTTTTTATAACATTAATGCAACTAATTCTATGCACATTATTGCGAGAACCACTTCCAAAATATAGAAATCTAATGTCTTAAAATATTAAAATTAGTTGAAGTAGAAGGCATTTTAAAATATTGAAATGTTTTGAAAGAATTCAAATTTAGCTTTTTTTTAGCTTTTAGGTTTCTCATCTGGAACTGTATCCCCTTAGTTCAATTAATAAAAGACAAAATAATTAATAGTAGAATGCAAACAATAACTGAAATTTAAGTAATTTTCTTAGTAATTAGATTTAATTAGATTGTAGAATAACGAAAATTCTTAAAAGTTGTCGATATAAGTATTACAGAGCATTTTCTTTTAACTAACCTCTGGGGCTACTTTACTACAATATATAATGTGAGAACCTCAGTGCAAGATATGGGATACATGTAAGTGAGATTTACGAATAAGTTAGAAGAGTAGTGAATAGAAAAAAAAAGAAAGTTGTTGATAAATTAGAGAAATTCATAGGATCTTTATATCAGTTCGAGCAATTATGAGTCTAAATACTCAGCGTATGTACATGACTTGGAATCCTTCACTAGAAGCTTACCTGAATTGAATCCGATGATTTGAAATCGCCCTTTCAGAGTTTCAAGTACAATTCTTCATTAAATACTTGGATAATATTATAAATTAACCTTTTCACGTCATTAATTCATTTTTATATTACTTATTCTAAGTATGAATAAAGGGGTAAGGAATTTAATTATTGTATAACTATGTCTCTTAATCAGAATGGTGACAATTCTTTACACAACAATTTAACTTTTTGTAGTCTCCACTGAATCAGTTATATAAAAATCTTGGTTAAAGGAAAAAGCTTAGTTTTCTGCACGATTTTGTGAGTGTACAATCTTTTATGTGGAGATTCGTCCACTAATTCCCATGCCTTTCATATTAATGGACATAAAAAATGTCGTAATACAAATAGTATTACGACATTTCAGTATTTCGACAAATTCTACAGTCAATGTATGTCCTTCCTCCTTCTCAGCCAATCTACATATCTCTAAAGTATGGTATTCTATATGTAACAATTACATTGTTACATTTAGAACACCATTGATCTTTGTTATTTATCTATTTCTTAGCAAGTTGTGTGATTGAGAATGTGAAGTGTAAACCTATTCCAATTTAAGATAGAATGTTCCTATCAATTTTGTCAAATTTGAAAACTATTTTCTTCATGTCTTACGCTAGTATTATTTCCATACAAGTACTAAAATGTGCTTATGGGCAATAGCAAGATATTATTAATGGTTCAAATAATATTCTAATGTAACTAAGTGTATTATTCAGTCTTATTTACATAAAAAAAACCTTATATCCATATGATGAAGAGACCATACCGTAATATTAATTCCTATGATTCACAGCAGATATGACCAGCATCTAACAAAGATATCATCCATATGACTTTGACTACAAACACTTAGACTTATTAGGATTATTCCTGATAAAACTGAGAACACTTTAAAATTTGTGTTACGGAAACAACGTTATGATACATTTCGAATTTTTATTTAATTTCTACATAATTGTTACAGCTTATCACGATCGTTATACGTTATTTTTGAGAGGAAATAAAAGGAAATTATAACAAATGAGAAATGTGAATCATTATTATGATAAATAATATCCTGTTAAATTTTGTTTGAAAATGAATCAGAATTAGATCTTTCTTGCTAACTTTTACAACTCCTAAATATATTTTCTGAATTGAAAATTTGCTTTCTGTATTTTAACACTGTTCTGTATCCTTTCTGCAGAATAGGACGTTAAGGTTTTGGATACTGATTAAGCTTTTTTATAGAAAGAATCCAGCTTTGTTTGTTCGCACAAAAGTAGTCAGACAGTAAATTTATTTCAGTGATAATGACCATTTTGATCAGGGATTAATAATTAATCATTTGTTACTTTATTTATTTTATTTATTTTTTTTTTTTGATTTATCTGTGAGACCCATATTAATCAGACGAATTGCTGTCATTTTGTTATGAATAATTAACACCATTATGCATTTATTGTAATTTATAAAGTGTATCAGTTGCCTTTACATATGCTAATAAGTTTATGGTCCACATTAACATGATTGAGTTTGATAGAAGCACTTTTCTAGATGTATAGTTTAAAATCTGAATACAAGGCAATATCGAAATCCTTATAAAACTTTTGAAAGTTCCTAGGCTTTATGATATATTTCACGACCAATAAGACCTTTTTATTATCATTTTTGAAAGAAAATTGTCATCGGAAAGTATTGATGGGTAATTAACGTGTACGAAAAGTTACGATTCAGCATAATCAGCTTTAGAGATAATGCTGTCCAACCCATTTCCTTACTGTGAAATTCGGAAATAATTTTCCTTCTAATGAGCTCATCAAAAAAAGTCTTAACAGATTTTTTATGTTAAGAAATAGAAAGTAGCACAATTCTAATAAGGATTTTTCTTTAATCTCTTCTTTTGCGTATTTCGTATGCCTTAGGAATGTAGAGTTTGAAGGTCAATGAAAATCCGAAACGTAAATCATTTTCAAGGAAAATCAGAAAATTTAAATGAACGTTGTTATATGAATGAGTTTGAAATTCAAATGAATTCTAAATAAAAACTTTGACAAAACTTGATTGAACTTTATCGGAACTTATATATTATATTGCTAAAATTTACATCCACCATCACAATCAACGTATCATATTAATTTTGTAGATTTCAATTTTCATGATATAAAGATTGGTGGATTTCGTGGATTTTAATTTTGAGTGGATTTCATAGAATTTTTTCATGTAGAAAAGGTATTTAATCCAACTTGTTTGCTATTAATTTTCTAAGGATTATCTATGAAACTTATACATGTGTTTTAAGAGATTGAAGATAAATTTAATAAAGGATATTTTTTTTAATTTTAAATAATATAAATTTCATTTATTTTTATTCAAAAAGAAAATTGCTTACAATTTCCCAAATAAAATGGAATACGTCAAATATTTGTTGTTTAGAAATAAATCAATTTTAAAGTAGTGTTAAAAATTCAGTTTTTATTCTATATTATTCTTATTTCGAAATGAAGTTTTCAAACAAACAAAGAAAATTATAAAATAATTGTATTATGATCACTAGAGAATGTTATATAATTATTCAAAGTGAAACAAATTTATATTTCGATACTAAATGGGGATCTAAAATCTATAACTGAGTTCTGTCGACTCATCTAAAAATTCTTATAAAATACAATATCACTAAAACCAGGTGATACGAAACTAATAAAAAAGCTTCACCTTTCTCGAAAACATTTTCTAATACACTTTTCTTCACATTTAAATACACTTTTTTTTATTCAAAAAGGAAATTTCTTACTAGTATGTTACAGAAAAGTTAAAATGACAATTATTTGCTGGTAAGAAACAAAACCTACCCCCAAATTAGTATAAAATATTATAAATCTATACATATTTTTACTTTGAATTGACAGGATTAAAGCATGCAGAAACTTATTAAAAATGGAATCTAATTACTTAAAATTCCAATCTATTAATCAATATAAAATTTTATTTTGATTTTGACAAAAGGTTGGCTGTAAACCAAATTCTTTGACTGTACTAGATTGATTCTTTATAAAATAAAATATCACTACAACCTGTTGACATGATATTAATGAAAATAATTTCATTTTTCTCAGCGAGACAGTAATAGTCTAAAAATCATAATCCCGAATTCTCAGCCGTCATTTTTTTTTTTTTGACGATTCGTGGGTTCGACCCTTGTGGTCATTAAAGACCCGCCATGTAGTGGAGCTGATGCAGGTTTTCAACTGTCTGACTCTAAGTTATCCTGTGGATATGATATAAAATTTGGAGATGGATATTTTAACTTAGATTTCGTGGTCATCACTTGACACCGGTCTAAGATTACGAGGTCCGTTTAAGTATTATATTAATAATTAATTATTTAATCATCTTTCTAAAATATCTTTTTCTAAATTAAGCTTTTCAATACACTTTTAATTTAGATAGAAAATGTCTAACTAGTGTGTAAAATAAACAGTGATAATTATATATATATATATATATATATATATATATATATATAGATATATATATATATATATATATATATATATATATATATATGCTGGCAACAATCAAAGCTGCCCTAGACTATACATGAAAATTCATTTTTATACTATACTAGCTGTACCCTGCCACGCTTTGCAGCGGCTCAGTCTGGTTAAATGAAAAGAAAAGAGCTTGTCCATCCAGCAAATTTTGAATCTTATAATGGGCATAATTTTTTTAATGGATAGTCTGGTTTAATTACAGAATGTTATCTTGTTATTTGTTAATTACAGAGATTTAATCTTAATAATAACTTAAATGCAAAAATACATAAATACGTTCATGCAATTCATAAAATATTAATAAACATAGAGAAATGATAAACAGCCCAAAACTGATAAAAAAATTACATTAATTTAAATAAAAAAAAACAGTTTTAAATAGTTAAAATATATACATAATTTTTACTGCATGTCGCGTATCCTTGCCCAGCTTTGGCCGGTTGATATTTCGGAACATAATTGGCACGCTAAATTTCAACTGCAGCATGTGGGATGGCAATTTGTAAGCAAAATCATAAACATCCCGCGATATTACTATCCGAATGTTGCCAAAATTACAAAACGAAATTTTAATTGTTAAAAGAATAATCATTAAAAAATGATTTATTCAAAAACTAATCCCAAATATTAGTATTCAAAAACTAATTTATTCAAAACTAATCCAAATTAAGTATCAAAGAAGGAAAAAAATAGATAAATAATCCAATCGATAATAATAATTAAAATAAAAATATGTAAAACACTGTGTGTAAAGTATAAATTTTCGCATTCAGAGAGAAATGTGGCATCATATGACGTCATAACACCGAAAAATCATTTAAAAATTAAATTTCAAAAAAATTGGAGTGAATTACGAAATAATAAGTACATAAAAACCCGTCCGGATTGAAATGCAATGTTATATCAAAATTTCAGATCAAATGCTCCAGTAGTTTCGGAGATATGCGGCTTTGAACAAACACACATTACATTTTTATTTATATAAATTTATCCGTATTTCCCCATAAAATTATTAAAATGTAAAAAATAAAATGTACAAAAATGTAGGGTTTTGATCACTTTAAAATCAAGTCTGGTTAATTAAAACTAAAAAGAAATTGATTATATTAAGTGACAAAATAACTAAGAATCTATGATTACTCTCTATTGGCACATTTAGTGTTTAGTAAAATAGATTATCAATGTTGCCAAGCGACGCAAAAACAATGAAAAATTTAAATCTTCCTCGACAGCAGTTTCAAATACACTTTTCTTTATAATCTAATGTTATCGCTTCTCTTCCAGCACCTAAGTAATAAAATCGTTTTAAAGAATTTTTCCCTCGTAAATTTATTTAGTGTCCAAGATGCGCATAAATCAACAATAAGATGTCAAATGCGCTGTGCGAAATCTCTGGAAGCCGAGTACAAATATGGTAATGATATTTCTACATAAAACGTTAATGTCATTTTCATTCAAATCCCCACTTTTAAGTTGTTAAAGTTGATAGGCCCTAGACTACCGTGTTTCACGAAATTAATCTTTTGGAAAGATTAATAGTCATACTTCTAAAAATAAATGACGCGAAATATTTTATGTCAGTTTTATGCATAGTAGCAATTTGATTCATTATTTCTACTACCATATTTGGCCTCGAAGCAGCATTTTGGTTATCAGTCTAAAATGAAATAACATGTTCTCTGTAATTTTCATCATTTCCTTGCCATCATAAGAATTCTGTCTCTTGGCTGTTTGCACCTGGTGTCAAAAAGCCCGATGAAATTTGGAACACATTTTAGGACAGAAAATTATTCCGATTTTCATAAGAATTCGTGATGTTATAGCACGTAATAATGTTTATGATATAATATTCATATCATTTAGGAATATTCCAAAAAAAAAAAAACGTGTTTTTTTTAAATAATACACGTAAATTTCAAAACTCAGTAAGCATTACAGTGAAGGAGACGGAATACATTTTATACCAAAAAAAAAAGGATTAATGCTGATAGAAGCTAATAATATAGTGAAATACTCTGCTTTTTGGAACATATCAAATTCTGAATACAAAAATAATGCTCGAGGGTTTTCTTATTGGAAATAGTGTGCCAAATTAGGGTCCAATTCATTAGCATTAAGTGAACATAACCTTTAAGGCTCACATCTACCCTCCATTTTGATTTCGTGGACGTGGATGTTAATCCTATGGGATCTCAACTTTAATTCTCACATCTTTAGTATCTGATCTATTTGGATGCAATAAAGTGCATTTGAAAGAGCTAAAAATAATGAATGCTTTTGCGGAACTACTTTTTTGCTACGATTTTTAAAAATACTTTTATTCTTATTTTAATTATTCGTTTGCGAGTTTTCCGTTCTTTAAGAAATATTTTTAAATATTTTTAAAAATCAAAGAAAAAATGTAATTCTACGGAAGCTTTCATTATTTTTTGCTCTTTCAGATGCACTTTATTGCACTCAAATAGAACAAATAGTGAAGATTTGAGAATTAAAGTCGAAATTGCATAGGATTAACACTAAGTCCACGAAATCAAAATGGCGGGTAGACAAGAGCCTTAAGTCCTCCATCTACACATCATTTCGATTTCATAAGCGTAATGTTAATCTTATGGAATTCTTACTTTTGCTCTCAAATCATTACTATTTATTTTATTTGAATGCAATAAAGTGCATATGAAAGAGAAAAAAATAATAAATTGTTTCTGCGGAATTACTTTTTCCCACTAATTCTTAAAAATATTTTTAAATATTTTTTTTAAAGACCGGAAAAATCACTAACGAATCATTAAAATAGGGGGTGAAAATATTTTCAAAATTTGTAGGGAAAAAGTAATTCCATCAAAACCTTCATTATTTTTTTGCTCTTTCAGATTAAATAGTAAAGATGTGAGAATCAAAATCGAAATTCCATAGGATTAACATTAAACAGACGAAATCAAAATGGCCGGTATATAGGAGTCTTAAAATTTTGTTGTGACACTGACTTTGATTGACAAATAATCTAGATCGTCTGCTATTTTAAATTAAAAAGAGCAAAAACACGATTAGTGGTACAGTTTTTCTACGGGATTCATATTTACAATTGGGAAGAGTGGATTGGAACTAGACAATTAGTTAGAATACGGAGAGACTTAGAAGCAGTTGGAATTGTGAAATTACCTCTAAGTGTCAGCAATTATTTTATGCCCCGAGTCGGAAACAATTATGAGCCCGTGTTGGAGATGGTTTGATGCCCGAGTCGGCTGTGAAACTCTTGTCAAGTTATTCTATTCGGTAACGAAAGAATTCGGTTTATTATGTTTGCTTCCTTTTGTCAATAAGTATGTTTTCTTCAGTATATTTTATTTAATGAAATGTTTGGAAATAAAACGATACATATAGCCAATGAAAATTTTGAATGAATATTTAACTCCATTTCTAACGGCATTTCTCTTTCAAAAATCTCTCTGGAAACTTTGCTTCGTTATTTTGAATTCTGAAATTAACCTAGTGAAAGAACTATGAATCAATAAGAAGTGTAATGATTGGGTTATGGAGATTAGACAATATATATATATATATATATATAACACATGGATCAATAAGTCCCGAGACTGTGCGGTCGTTTTTTTTGCGATTTCCTCCTTCAAACGCACCAGCAAGTCAATATAATAATCACTGTTGATCGATTTACCTTTTTCGAGGTAGTCAATGAAAATCACGCC
>BMAW01127673.1:69266-85314 GCA_019974015.1 Nephila pilipes | reverse complement strand
CTTCACAACTGAAATTTATTCATTTAGTCTAAGAAGGAAAGAAAATACCTAATGAATAAGTAGCATAACTCAATAAGACATTGGCCCATATTGGCTCATAATTCTTCTAATTGGTAGATTAGAAGAATTATGAATCTTTATTAATAGAATATGTTTTTAATACACATAGCTAATTTCAACTTTAAACTTTGTATTAAGATGCGTATCTCATAGGAACTAATAAACTTTGTTCTTTCCATTTTCTTAAAAAAATGTTCGATGAGCTGTTGCAGCACATTGTTCCCGAAATTAAGACCGGTGATATTGGAATCGAGGCATAGGTTTGATTTCTGATTTCGCTAAATTTCGTCTTGAGAATAAAGGTGAGACTTTTATCCATTAAATGAAACTACACCTTAAGTACAACGACTGGACTAAAGCGCATTCAATAACTTCCAGCTTTGTTCCCAAAGGCATTGTAAAAAATTCATCGTGCAAGTACTTTCAGTACCGAAATATGGGCACACTCACTTAGAATTAGCCGAACATCCTCCACGGGGTGAATAACAGTTCCTCAAAGTGACAAAAGCATCTAACTCCGAAATGTTGAACCATGACTTGAACAACAGATGGCAGCACAGTTTACAACTACTGGCTGCATATATCCCCAACGCAACACTTGTCACAGTATGTCTAAGACACTATACTTATAAATAAGAAAAAGTGATGTACCCGACTATAACGTATGCGTCAAAAAACCACCATTTGAATTAAAGAATGTCGATGACGTTAATGAAACGTTGCAGGAAAGGCTGGAAACTCAATTTTTTCTAAATATCAATCAAACAGTACCTTAACAATTAAAAAAAAAAAACTTTCCATCTTAGGAAGGGGTGTGCAATGGCTGTGTACCGCGAATCACAACTAACAACGACAGCAGTTAAAAGTGATTAACAACTTCATCAGTTCGTATCGCCCCCATCATTCGAGATCGACGGATCAACGACCATTGGATGAAAAACAGTTCCATAAATAGCGAAAGCATCTATCCCCAAATGCTTATATACCGATCCTAGAAAATGTTTGATAAATTCTATTGATTTAATTACATTAACATAATCTTGCTTTACTTTTTTACTTCAGTTTAATGTTTTTATTACTTATTTGTATTAATTGATGATGTTTTAACAAAACATTAAAAACACCACAAGGTTTCTCAAATTAATTTTTGTGAATTCTTTTATTATTTTTTTTTCCAAAGATGGCATATTTAGAGCAATTAGACGTAAAGCTGTCACCAAACGCGTGTTGTGACTTCATTAATTTTAATACTGTTGATTTTCAAGTAGTTAGCTTGAAGAAAATTACTGTTAAAAGTATATTTGTTCCAAAACATTATAATGTAACAGTGATATATAAAATCAACACAGAAAAAAAAATGTAAATGTAAAATAAAGAACTTTATAATTTTTAACACGATCTTGGTATTTGCATGCTTTATAAGAAAAGGGTCTAATTATTTATTTTTAACCAACGTTTCGTGAGAGAGAATTAAAAGTTTTTGGTTTCTCTTTTAAAAAAAAAAATAAACTTTTTGCTCTGAGTTTAAAAGATAAATCCAAGAAGGTAAAGTTTTTAATAAATCTTTATTAACTGTTCCATAACATAGGAAATAAAAAAAAAGTTATATGCAAAGTTTTGCAAAGAACAGATTTAGATAGCCAAG
Organism: Nephila pilipes; assembly: GCA_019974015.1. Lineage (NCBI taxonomy): Eukaryota > Metazoa > Arthropoda > Arachnida > Araneae > Nephilidae > Nephila > Nephila pilipes. The sequence continues at coordinate 83,609 of BMAW01127673.1, read as the reverse complement.
ATGCGCTTTTTTTTCACAATTATTATTAAAATTACTGAATTAAATATAAAAATTAAAGTAAAGATGAAATATCGAGAAATGGACAATAGTAAACTTTTCCGGTATTAAAATTAAAGGAAACAATAAATTATTAAACTGAATATATTTAAGCTAATTGTAGTTAAAATTAAAGCAAACGCTAAGTTGTAAAATTGAGTATTATATCAGCTACATGTAACTAAAGTTAAAGCAAATAATAAATTATTAAATTGAAAATATTTAAGCCAAATGTAATTAAAGTTGAAGTAAACAATGAGAAAGGGAAAAGTGATCTGGTAAGCAGAAGGTGATCCATCTAAAACAATAGCTCCTCGGGTGGCTAATAAATAAATAATAAAAATAACAAATGAAGAGGCTTAGTTTTTAGTTACAGAAAATGAAAGGTAATCTCTCATTTAATTAAAATATTTAATTAAATTTATAATTTACATAATTCCACCGAAACGTTTTCTACTAAGACAATGGACAAAAAAGCCTAACAATAACTTATTTAGCAACTTTCATACAACGCAAAGATTTTCTTTGGAACAGAAATCATAGTTAAAGAAATAAAGAAACGCGAAGTAACAACTATGCTCTGCAGTAACAAAATCGATTGGTTTCAAAACAGGTCAGTGAGGAACCTTAATTAGATAAAAGCAATTTGAAGGTGTCAAAATAAAATTCATTGTTGACTTCACAATCATTTCAAAAGCCTAGATAATTTTACCCTATTTCCTACCATTCCTTGGATTCCTAATTAAATATGAAATTGATTAATATGTCAATTAATAGGATAAAGTCCCTAACTTTTATTTACGTGTTTTACTTCTATCCAGTAAGATTTATAATAGTAGAAATTTCATTGTTTTTTAATACATTTTAGAAAATTAAATTCATTACTGGTAAAAGAAGGCATTTACAGTGATACAAGCATATACTTTGTATTCAATATATATTAGTTAAGTTTATTTAAACTAAATATATTGTTATTTTTAGTAAAGAATATTAGTTAGTATTTTATGTAAGAATTATGCGACGCAGTAATTACACTAAGCCTTACGTAACAGAATATTAGATTTGAATCTTTCACTACACAATATTAAAGTTCCATAGGTCATTTGCACAATAAGTACTCACTTAGTGGATTGTATTAATAGATCTCTTTAATAATTCACAAAAGACACCTGCACGTGGTGCCTTCACAGATAGCTCGTCTTACACTTCACTCGTATACACGATGAGCGCTTCCCGCTCTTGTCTCAGTTACGGTTAGAATCACAGTTACCAAACTCCTCATTTACAGGTGGCGCGGTGATAGCGCATGCAAGCGTTAACATACCGGCCCCCATTGACATGTTTAAACATTCAATCATTGTATGTAAAACACTATTTCACAAATTACTCAAAATTTCACAATACATATTGAATAATTATCAGCAAACAAGCAAAAAGAACACTATTAAATTATATGAAAATCTCAGTTTAACACAGCACACAATTAATGAATATGGCAATACTTTCAAAGAAATTCACTAATAATATTTACAATTACAAGAAAAACACAGTTTTACATATATTATTTAGACACAGGTAATATACAAATTTTAGAGACAGATCTCTTAAATACACCAAATTGAGTTTTTATTTGAACTATATGAATTTTTTTTTTATCATCTCCAAGGATACACCAATAATTTTACTTAATAGCCATTTAAGTGACAGCACCTACATGAAAATATTTAACATAAATATAATCAATAATTAATAAAGTCAATTTGTGATTTTTAGGCATAATAGCAGGATGTTTCTTAGAAAAATTATAACCTGAATTACCCAAGCGTCCTCCAACTCTCATGACTCCATCAGCATCTAAAAATGGATTTAGGGATTTTAACTTACTCTTTGGAAGAACACTCCTTTGTTGCTTGAGACACTTAATCTCAGCCGAAAATACCTCCTTTTGAACCATTTTAATTAAAACACTTTCGGCATGATTCAGTTCATTTACTTCCAGTGGCCCAGATACTCTGTACAAAGGATTTTGTATATTATTTATGAATCTGAAAACATAACTAAAAATACGAAGAACAGTTATATAATTATTACTCAAATTAAGAATACTATGAATAAAATTACTAACAGTCACATTAAAAGCAGATAATTTTTCTTTAAACTCGTCACACTGACAGTTTTTAAGTTCTGCTTTCAATTTCTCACATTCTTTAGACACAGAGATTGTTTGCTTAGGATAAACACTGTTATGTAGAAACGTGGGACCTTTGAACCACATTCTGTTGTTGACCAATTTATCAGGGTCCACTCCCCGTGAAAGGATATCTGCTGGGTTCTGTTCAGATGACACATGACCCCACTGGTTTATGGATGTGTTCTCTTGAATGATGGCAACTCTGTTCTGCACAAATGTTTTAAGATCCATTGGATCCTTTTGGATCCATGAAAGCACTATCATGGAATCACTCCATAAGAATACTGTTGTTTCCAGTTTCATTGCAGCCAGGACTCTTTTCACTAACTTTGATAGTAAGACTGCAGCACACAATTCCAGCCTTGGGATTGTAAGGCTTTTCACAGGCGATACTCTAGATTTGCTAGTCACCAATCTAACCATAGTTTCACCAGTAGAGCTGAAAGACTTGCAATAAATCACTGCTCCATAGCAACGTTCTGAAGCATCAGAGAAACCATGGATTTCTATCTGGGTAGCTTTTTCAATCACAATTCGTCTCTCAATATCAATGTTATTGATGTTTTCTAACATAACCAAAAAGTTATGCCATTCTTGATACTCTGCAGTTGGAAGTGTGTCAGTCCAATCAATTTTTAAGCGCCATAGTTTCTGCATGAATATTTTAGCCTTAGATACAATTGGACCAAGCAGTCCGAAAGGATCAAATAATCTTGCAATAGTAGACAGCACACTCCTTTTTGTGTATGAAGTCCCAAGCTTCACTTTGACTCGAAAAGAAAAACAGTCTTCCACTGGTTTCCAGGACACTCCTAAGGTTTTGGTTTCCCTTGGATTTGAAAAATTATAATTTCCATCGACACTTGGTGATAGTTCTGGATGGTTTGTGCACCATTTATGAAGTTGCATTCCAGCTTTTTGCATAATAACTATAAGTTGTTTTTGCAACTCTTGAGCCTCCTCTAAGGTTTGAGTTCCACATAGTACATCATCCATGTAAAAATTGTCACGCAACACAGGTGATGCATTGGGGAAATTATTCTCTTCATCAATGGATAATTGTTTCAAAGTCCTCATTGCCAGATAAGGAGCACTCACAGTTCCATAAGTACCTGTAACTAACTCATAAGTTTTAGGTGACTCATTGGGCGTATCACTCCACAAAATTCTTTGAAGTTTGTGTTGACTGGGTTCTATGAGTATCATTCGATACATCATCTTCACGTCAGCTGTCAAAGCATACACATGCTTTCTAAACCCTATCATTATCGAAAATAAGTCATCTTGGATGACTCCACCATTGTACTGTAACGAGTTCAACGAATTACCATTAGTGGTCAGTGTGGAACAGTTAAATACAACGCGCTATTTTGTACTTGTATTCTCGGGTCTTAACACTCCATGATGTGTGGCATAGTACATTACATCGGGTTCTTTTTTCTTCCACCACTTCTCTCATGTGGCCAAGTTTCAAATATTCACTCATGAAGCTTTTGTATAACGTTAAATATTCAGTGTCTCTGGATAAACGAGCCCACAGCGATTTGAGTCTTTTGAGAGCAATGTCCTTTGAATTTCCTAAACACGAAGGATCCTCTTTAAGGGGCATTGTGACAATATACTTCCCTTCTTCATTTCTCCGATGTGTACGAACAAAATGTTCCTCACAAATCGCGTGTTCATTACTTTTATATATTTCTGATTCGACACTTTCTATCTCCCAAAATTTCCTTAACGTTATATTTAAATCATCTTCTTGGATTAATCCGCAATGAACCTTAGTGTCACTAACTTGATCTACACTACCGCTAGCCACATAACCAAACACTGTATTTTGTAAGAGCAAACGTGAATTTTGCGTATATATTTGTCCAGGCCTCAATAGTTCATAAAAAATTTCTGCTCCTAATAAAATATCTATTTTTCCTGGGACATTAAAATTATAATCAGCTAACGGAATTGAATCTGAAATTTCAACATTAACATCAAGTATTGTTTGGGGAATTAAATCAGTAATTTTCCGAACTATTAACATTTTTAATTCTTTGTGAAAACTTTTGTTTTTATTCGCTATAGTAGTTCTAACGCATCCACTCACATTCATTGAAGAATCATTTAAACACGAGATCAAAGTATTTATTTTTTCTTTTTTAAGTTGCAAACGATTAGCGCACTCTGAACTTATTAAACATGTTTGACTTCCAACATCTAACAGACACCTGGCTTCTTCCCAATCATCATTTTTATTTTTAATCAAAACTCTAACAGTACTCAATAAAACATTTTTTGTTTTGCTCTTTGCGAAACTGCTAGCTACAATATTTTCATTGAGTTCGCAGGAAGGGGGGGGGAAACATTCATAAATTCTTCATTTTGACCTTCACGGGCAGACGTTTTTTGAGATTTTTTTTATTTCTATTTTAGCGTTGTCGACGTTTCTCGAAAAATGAATCATTTTATGATGTGGTTTTCCACAAAAGCAATTTCTACTCGAACATCTTTTAACATAACATTCTGAAGCAAAACATTTAAAGCACAGATTATTTATTTTAAGTATTTCAATGCGATCTTGAACTGACAGCATCCTAAATCGCGGACACAAATATAACGCATGCTTCTCATTTTTACATATAACACATTTATAGTTTTTTATTTCTGAAATAAACACTTTTGAAATCCCTTTCTGATACCCTGAATTATATGGATTTTTTGTTTTATTTATTATTGGATATCTTTTACTTCCATTCATTGATGACTCATATTTAGATTTCTCTCTGGAAGAAAGATAAATATCAATTTCTCTCGCAAGTTGTTGCGGTTTAAAATACCCTTCACCCTCTTTTATTGCTATGTGCGTTTTCAGTTCTTTATCAAGGTCACTAAATATTTTATCCGAAACAATCAATTCACATAACGATTTAAAATCGCTTACTTTTCGCAATTGACAATAATATTCAAAATTAGCAGATAACCTTGACGCGAATTGTACAAAATTTTCATTGGGTAATTTTTGCGCATTGCGAAATTGATTTAAACTCTCTTGCGGGGTGGGTTGGTATTCTTTTAATATTACAGATTTAAGTTTTTCATAATTATTGATATCCTCCTCTTTCATATAAACCATTAAATTTGATACCTTTTCTCCTAATATATTTAATAGTATTTCCGCTTTTAATTCTTCCGGCACATTTTTTGTTTTAAATGCTTTTTCTATTGATTGGAAGAAAAGATTATAAGATTCTACTCGAGTAGGCACAGAAATCGTTAAAGTTTTTACACTTTTAATTAGATTTTCAGTGCTTCTGTTTAAGGTATCTATATCAGTTAACTTATCTTGACGAGTTTCTTTTTTAAGGGTTTCTAATTGTAATTCCTTTTCTAATAAATCAGATTGTTGTTGCAATTGAGCCAGTTTAATTTTCTCTGATTCTAATTTCATTATTTCTCTTTCCTTAATTGAGTTTTCTCTTTCCTTAATTGAGTTCTTTTCCTCAATAACATAATCAAAGATATTTTGAACGAATTCAATGTCATTAATGTACAAATCACAATTTTCAATAATATTTCTTAAGTCAACAACTTTTGCTCCATCAGGAATTATCAAACCTAAATCCTCAGCCACGAGGGTTAACTCGTCTTTTTTTAATTTCCTAATTATAGACATGTTTTTTTTTTTTTTTTTTAAATTTCAGCAAAGAAAACACAATAGAGAAATTTCTCTCACCTCAAAACTGGATCGATGTTTTGATTTAAAGCGGTCACTTCTGCACTGATGTGGCACTTTAATCCATAGAAGAATATCACAATATCACACTTAATCCGTATCACAAACTGAAGAATATCACTCACTTCTATTCACTAAACACAATATAGCACTTAGAAACTTTTGTTTCATGCCAGTACTTGCTCTCCGGCGATTCGGACCACATGAATCTTTCACTACACAATATTAAAGTTCCATAGGTCATTTGCACAATAAGTACTCACTTAGTGGACTGTATTAATATATCTCTTTAATAATTCACAAAAGACACCTGCACGTGGTGCCTTCACAGATAGCTCGTCTTACACTTCACTCGTATACACGATGAGCGCTTCCCGCTCTTGTCTCAGTTACGGTTAGAATCACAGTTACCAAACTCCTCATTTACAGATGGCGCGGTGATAGCGCATGCAAGCGTTAACAAGATTCTCTATCTTTTTTGGCATCTCAAGTGATTTGTTATTTTTTCGCAGAAATTTGTGATAAGGAAAGGTTGTTATTTTAGTTAATTATTTTCCCTTTTATAAAAATAACTAATCACATTTATGATACGTTGTTAATTATTAGCATTTTTTTTTTAAAAAAAATTTCATCGAATGTATTGCATAAAGTAGACAAATAATTAGATTTCTTTTAATTGAAATTTTAGAATCGCAACCCTTTTGTGCTTAGTGAATAACCTGAATTTTAAGCTTTTTTGATTTATTTGACACTAGTACAGAGCCAATAATTAGGCTGTTGACAGTAAATATCATAATATTACTTCACGATGTAACGCCCCTTCATCATTACTCAAGGGCCACGGTAGCCTAGTGGTCAAGGTCGTGGACTAGCGGCCGGCGGTTTTCGTTCAGTCGCGAGTTCGATCCTTGGCCGCCAAAGACCCGCCGTGTAACCGGGGCTGATGCACGTTACATCTGTTCGGGGTCCAAAGTCCTCCCGTTGGTGTGGTGTGGATGTTAGGAGAGGAGGAGACCAGCTCATGTGTCGTCCTCGTCACTTGACCGTGGTTCAAAATTACGAGGTCCGTCGCCAATAGACCTCGTGTTGCTTCTAGTGTGACGTTAATAAAAAATAAACCAATTATCATTACTCAACTGCAGTGACATATCGCAGTTGAATATATTACTTAATAACCCTTAAACTCCAAATGAAGACACAAAAGAGCAAAAGAAAATACTTTATTAATAATTGCCGGAGGATAGATAAAGTTGCTTCCTCTCGAATCCCAATGAACTCCACAATCTTAGAATATGATTTAAATATGAAAACTTATCTTTGAAATCGCAAGTTATGAATTCAATAATTCTCACTACCAGTAGCTTCTGATTATAATACTTTTAACTAAAAGTCGTTTCGGTCCAAATTATAAATCTCTATCAGCAAATCGTTACCTTCAATCTCCCTTCATTTTGCTATCAATCTATTACATTTATATATTATTTTTTCTAATTCAGTTCACTTAACTTCTATTACCGTCTAATATACGTTATCCCGTTTCATTTTGGTTGGGAATAAATTAAAATTTTATGCAATTCAAATTATTTTAAAGTCCTTAAAGTTGGTGAACAGAAAATTGCGAATAGCCCAACGTCACAACAATCAATATACGATTGGATTACCTAAAATTGTTAAGGCTATAAATGTGTCGAACTGAATTATTTTACATCAATACTGGAGAAACCTCATTACTATTACTAACCTATAATGATTCTATCTGTCTGGGTACTTCTAAGACTACTAGCATTTTAGCCATACATTTTCCACAGATTGATGAGTGATACAAATATAAGAATCCTTTTATCTTTGATTATAAATAAAAATAATAATATTTCTTGAGTCAGAGAAAAATATTCTGAAAGATTATATTTTATTTACTTTAAGAAAAGAATGAGAATCCTCATATTTTAATTCATATAAGATTCAGATACATTCTCTTTAAGTTATTTATAAATAAAACTTCGCATTGTGTTACTACTCATTCTTGGTTCCAAGATAAATAGTATTCTTTTACTTAATTTCGTTTTCATGAGAAGATATGATTCGTTATTAACTTTATGCAAATCACATTTTTTAAGATAACTTTCCTTTTATTATTGAATATAATATCATTAAAATACAATTATTCATAACTCTTTTGAAACAAAATTAATGATAATATTATTGCGAGACATATGAATTCTGAAGTCCTTTGTTTTTTTATTTTGGACACTCAAGACAAATGTAAATCAACTCATGATTAATTCAGAACTTAACAATTCTTTTTACCGATTAAAAAAAAAAAATCAAATTCTCTAACGTTAATATTTTACACAAAAGAGAAGTGTTTTACATGTTTCGATTCTTTAGTCAAATTTTTTTTTTCTTCTTTTAGATAACAATCGAATTTTGTAGAATTCAGCTATTTAGAAATGCGGCTTCTTTTAATAATTTTCTAGAAGAGGATTATTGTAAAACTGTTGGCTTCAAATAAGAAGAGTTTGATTTCAGTCTTAAATTAGAATAGATTGGCTTGAATTTTTTCCCTAGCACAATCTGCTCTAATTCATGTGTCTGATCTTTTCCGAATGATAAACTGAGTGATAAAAATGCTATATATATATATATATATATATATATATATATATATATGTGTGTGTGTGTGTGTGTGTGTGTGTGTGTTACACTTTCCTAATACAGTCATATCGAAATTACTTTCATTCATTTTGAATTTTCTTTTAATAAAGATCAGCTGTAGAAGAATTAGAATTTTTTTTTAAAAAATTCTAATTCTTCTACAGCTGATAAAATAATTAGCTTTTTAGAAAAATAAAATTTGAAATTTTTTTTCTAATAAAATTTCTTTTATTGTGAAACTTCATTTCCTAAATCACAATAAGAGACACCACTCCTCCTCTCTTCCTCTTCTCCGCCTCTCCTCATCTTTCCTCCCTTTGAAAATTTTTTTCTAATAAAATTTCTTTTGTTGTGAAACTTCATTTTCTAAATCACAATAAGAGCCACAAAAGTACTAAGTACGCATTTAAACCTTTTCATCTAATAAAAAAAATTATGTGTTAGTTTCCATATTTTTACAAAGCTTGAAACATTTAATTATATTCAATTAAAAAAAACTTGATTATTTTAGTGATTATTCTTCGTTTCTATCGAAAAGAAGCAAGAGTTGAGGAATTGATAGAATCATATCGAGTATTTCCTCTCTTTTCATCGTTAGTCATTTTAATCAACACCCTTTTCACATCCCTACTTCCCGATGAAAGGTTGTTACATCGAACACCAGTATACTTTCTACACCTAACAACAAGACATTTCCCCCCGTGCTCACACAAAGGCGGGTCACCTCTCTCTGCAGTTTCCCACAAGTGCATCAAACAATGCAATTCGTAACCGATGGAAGGGCCACGCTCTCGCCAATCCTCCATTGCAGAAACAGAATGTGGGCGTCGAGTAGCATTTTCCCAATCGTAAAAGGCAGTCGAGAACCGCCCCATCTGCAATCCTGTTAGCACACAGGAGTCAGACAGGGACTGTTCTGAGCTGTTAGGTTACAAAAGTCTCAATCAAATGTCGCATTACGTCGCGCTTGGATGAGACCAAAGTACATGAATTTCAATCTCAAAGTCTTTGTTCAATGGCTGTGTACAAGTGATTTACGATGACTTAATGTCTATTTTACGGGCCTTAATGGTATTTGCAGATTATAAGCCTCTGACACTTGGAGACGAGAGAACGCGGGCTAAAAATAGTTGTCATATTTGGCCACGCGATGGTATGGAATGAAGATTTCGAATAGAAATATCTGCAATTCCTTTAAGTACCACTTCTAAAGCTTTCTCTACAGACTTACAGTGGGTGTTGTCAAACTACCTAAGAAGAATTTTTTGTTTTATGCTTAGTCATATACTTAAATTATGAATTTGAATACTTCTAATAACAACACATAATACTAAAAAAATTTAGAAACAAAATTTTAAAAAAAGACGCTTCTTTTTATATATAGGCTATAGATAATAATTGTGTTTTTTTTTTATATATAAAGTTACAAGGAAAAGTCGTATTTTTAACAAGAAATGCAACAAACTAAAATAAATAGCTGCATGACAGCTCAAGCATTCAATAGCAACACTTTTTCATTAATATTTATGACCTTGCTTTTTTAAGATGAAATTATTTTCTCAAAAGAAATTGATGCACAACATACACAAAAATTATGATATACTCTTATTTTATCGTTACGTCTCTGTAATTTTAGGAGGAATTTTATGAAATATTTGAATATATAGTTGTATAAAATTGTCTCGTGTGATAAAGAGACTGAATGTTCAAATTCATAAAAATTTCTCCATCTGAAATAAAAAGAAAATTAAACACTTGTGCACGAACAGAGGGATAAATTCCATTGTACCATTATATTGCTTTCAGCATATACTTATTATTGTACTTTTATATAAATTGAAAAGTATTACAACAAATTTTCAAAAGATTATATCATTATTAAATATTCAAATGGTAATCATGAAATTTCAGCTTGAATTGCCTACCACTGAAATTCGAATGAGATCTAATAATTAACAAGTTGCATTAATGATACGAACTTTACTTTATGAAATTTCAAGGATACAATGAAAAACTGTTATAAAGCTATTTTTGGAATGATTTAATAACTTTTCTTGACCTTCTTAAAATTCACATTTCATTTGAAGATAATGATGTGAGGAAGAAATGCAAATGAGATTAATTAAATGTTCAAAAGGAAATCTGACTATATTTCTACCACACATAAGTTATACAAGAGAATATGGGACAAATCGTGTTTTTTTTTTTTTTTTTTTTCATATTTTTAAATTTTATCACAATTAGTTTTAAAAAGCATAGAAAAAAGCAGCACGTATTTATATTTTCTATTCCGAAACATAAATTTAACAGTATCTAAAACGCACGTTATGGTAAGTTAACAATAATCGTCAAGTTGTTTAAATCTTCGCATCATAAGATCTATAGTAAAGCCAACAATAATGTTAAGAATTTTTTTTAACCAATTAACTATTCTGTACATGAAGAGATCAGATTGAATGGAACATTAACCACGCCGACTTAGACCTATTTTAGTTTTTAAAGAATTTTACAAATTTAAAAATAAATATCGGTCCCTTTTTTTAATTTTACGAGTGTACTATAGTTCAACTCTTTTACTACAGATTTTTGCTTTAAAATAAATAAATACAATTTTCAGAAAGGTTGCATTTATTTTTTACTGTTCTTTTTTTATGGTTTGCATAACATATTGATTTATCTTATTTATATATATGGTAATTTAAGAGGGAAAAAATATCATTGTTTGATGGATATATTTTTAAGAAAACATTAAAAAGTTTTAATCTTTAATTACTTTTAAAAAATAGCCTCTATCACAACATAATTAGAAATGAACCAAGCGCAGGAAAATCCCCCATTCACTTTGGTATAAATGCTCCAGAAATGCAGCTCATAATTAATTATTTTAATGTATCGAACATAGAAAATAATTCAATTTTGCGGTATTATCAACATAACTTTGAAATCGTGATTAATGTGATTACACATAGTTTAAATCAGATATTATCGACGCAAGGGAAATATATATATATATATATATATATATATTTCGATTTTATTCGAAAAATTAAAACTAGAATAAATCTTCTATTATCATTGACAATATGCTGTTCAACAAAGAAGAAAGCGATTTTAAGGAAACAATATGATAGGAAATAAGGTTTGTATTCTAAAATCAAACATTTTCATACAGTAAGTTGTTAATAAATGAAAGAATAGTATAAGTTTGTATCAGAATCTTTGATGATACAACTTATTAACGAAAATAATCTTATAAGTAATCTTATGAAAACGAATTAATCAATTAAATTGAAGTTGCACTTGTATGATTTTTTTGTTTTTGTTTTTAAGACTTGATACAACATGAATATTTAGTTTTTCTTAAAAACTCAGTTCATATAACCATATTCAAAAATAGCTTATTTAAAGCCTATTTAGTTAATTTACTCAGTAACTTAATTCTCAAAATTTATGTAATCTCCGGAAATTTCTAAAGTAAGAATTTGTATGTGTGTATATACATAGTTACGATTAAAATTTAAAGACAATACATGTAATGAAAGTTAATTGGCTTTTTCGTTTAAGTGATAAACAAGTAAAATAAAGTCTTAAAGTAGTAATTAGTAAAAATGTATTGTAAAATAAAGTCTAACCTTTCGGTCTTTGAAACATTTTAACTTCTTTCGAAAAGTGATTCAGATTCATTTGAAGCAGATATCCTAAAAATTTTAAATAATTCGCATTTCCAATCTATTTGCCAAATACAGATTATAAATTATACTTATCTGAATAACTATATTTCTTTCAGATATTGTATGTTTTATTATTAACTGAACACATTTTGAAACAGGTGGTTCAAAATGGCTTCCCCAAAAGTACCAGAAAATGTTTTGGCGGCGTAATAAAGTAGCAAGGAGATATGCTCGTTTTGGCAGAAGAAAACAATTCCTCTTGCTTTAGAGGAGGAGAAAGAGGCAGTTCCAGAAACGTTTCCTTTTACTATTAATCGAGAACGGAGCGTTCAAGCAGAATCCTGGTCTAAGAGATTAAGACAATCCTTTAATGCCTACTTTGCTTCAATTGTGGTGGCAATTAATGGATGATTTCATCATTCCAGAAGTGAGTGTGAAAATTTTGGATTGATGTTTATCTTCCGTTCTCGATGGTAACTCAAATAATTGTGGGTTGCTTACATTCTCAAAGTTGAATTTTAGTGTCAAAAACCTTTGGTAGGATGCAGAGTGGGTGAGGGAAATGAGAAGGGATGGAAAAACCATTAGCAACGCTGTTGGTTATTTAAATAGTTAGTTTCTGCAATAAAAAAGAACACCGGTTACAGGAATATTCCAACTGAGTAAGTGAGATCTTAACCAAATCATGTTACGGAGCCGTAAAACAGTTGCGAGCCCCTCGGATTATATTTCAGGGTTAATAATACAGCGGGCTTCTAATTTTTCTCAAAGAATCATCAGAATCTCATTTGCTGTCTATAAAAGTATATTCACACGATTCCTTAATGGTGTTTACTCGCTGATTACGGGAATTTGTTAGCTGTGATGACATGCGACATTGTTGGATTGGATACGTGCTAAGACAGCCGTGTCGTGATGTCTTATTTTGCAACTTTCAGGGTTCATCAGTGTTTTAACAGCTAATTCCTTTTTTTCGGTGGAAAAAAAAGAATTATATTTGTTAATTATCATTGGTCATGCTTCAAAATTAACAATTTCGTGTCTTTCTGTATAATTTTGAAGAGAATTTCTCAGATTTGCTTAACATTAATGTTATTATGTAGTAATTAACTTTCCTATTAACGTTATATCGATTATAGAATCTAAGGTTGGACTGAAAATATAACATTTTGCTTTTCTCTTGGCAACTTTTTTTCGTACATTAAGAAACCAAGAAAAAAAAAATTTTTAATAATGTTTTTGTGAATTTTATAACATCGCGCTGATGTCGTGTCTTTCTTAATGATTGGTTACACATGCACAAGTGTACACTGATGTTTCAATATATATATATATATATATATAACTTTTTTTCTCTTAAACTCAATATTATAACCTCTAGCAGATTTTTTTCCCCCATCATTTTAATAAAATTCTTTGTAATCATTTTGCTTAATACTTAGTAATATATTTTTTATTAAAATACATAGTATTTAACGCAATGGGTATAACAAGTGGTAATAATCAATAAAGTAGTTTTGTCACCACAACCTACTTTTAATATAAAGAACTATTTTTATTATATTATACTCCTCTCAACATAGTCAAAACCAGGCAAATGAAAGAGTTTAACTTCAATTTTATTACAACCATGCAACTTATTGGAGTTTTTTTTTTTTTGTGTCAAACCTATTTTGATTAATTTTAATATTAATATAATTTAAAGTTTGACTAACATATTTATAATTACAAATTTTACAATTTCGTAGGTAAATGCAGATAAAAGTTTTACATAAAATAAATTTAGAATTCTTATTAACTTGATTATTATTGATCATTATACATGTTTTGCATCTAGGAGTATGACAAACATTAAAAAATAATTAAATTTTTACACATATTCCTGCTAACAGAATTATGCGGAATAACAAACAAAAACAAAAAATCTATTAAGGAACAGAAAACAGAGAAAGCTCAGTGAAAGAAAAGCAAAAATTAAGAGTAATGGAAATCACGTAGTTAATGCTGGAATTGTACAATGTGGGCTTCTAAATTGCATGATTTCTACGTTATTATTGATCAAATCA
>BMAW01127673.1:53112-68866 GCA_019974015.1 Nephila pilipes | reverse complement strand
CTGTTAGAAATAATAATTCTAAAATCAGTGCCTTTATAACATACGTTCCATAATTTTATTAATTTTAAATTTTTTTAAGATCTTCATATTATTTATAGGAAGTAGGTTCTTATACTTTAGAATATTGTTAAAATTTATTTCATCAAAATATTTGTTCATGAATTTAATGTAACAATATTCCACATTTTAATGATCTTTATTTTAAGTATCATATTGATAGTTATAAATCAGATAATTATAAATATCCTTAATAATTTGAAGACAGTTACTGTTTATATTATTTACATCGATTATATAACAACCTATAGAATTTTTAAAATTCTCTCTTCTTCATACCAAACGAAAAATATTTACAATACTTTTATTATTGAGGTCCATTTCAAATTAATCAATTAATATACAATTATTTTCTTTAATAGCCTCCAAATCCAAATATTTTCTATTTTTATTTCTACCCTTTTATTTATTTATTTTTATTAACCTTATTAGAATCATTGAAACTTATATAAAACTGTTTTCCATAAAACAATTTCGCTACTGTCATTTTGTTTAAATGTTTGCAAAATATTTTTATTAAAAACTAAAGTATTAACATCAAAAGGGGTAAATAGTATTATGAGTCTTGATATTATAATTTTTAAACCACTTTGTATATATATATATATATATATATATATGAGAGAGAGAGAGAGAGAGAGAAAGGAAGATGTGAAAAGGTTGATACAAAATATATACTTTACTTAAACTTTCTATTCAAATTCTATATAATGCAAAATTTGAAATACTAGTATCTTACTTATAGATATTTTTATTGAATAGAAAGTGATGAAATCCTAAATTTGAATCACTTACCTTTTTTTTTTTTTTTTTTTTGAATTTTTAAATCAAAATCTTGTTTGCGAGTAATGTTTTTTTACCCCATTTCAAACAGATGCAAGTACTTTGTAAAGTAATAACATAATACATAATTTTACGTATTTTAATTGCATTTTCCATATCTGTATCATTATCCATTGTTCATATTTGTAACGTTTATTTTTGCTCTTTTTAAAAAAAACAAAAGGCAACGTCAGGGCAAGTTTTTTCCTAAATAAAGCGAAAAAAATTTTATTTTTTAGAGGAACAACTTATTTGATTTTTTTTTTAATAATGAAATTCTCTGTGTTCCACCCTTCCTTTTTCCCCTTAAATTTTCGCTGATTTTTAGAGAATTCCCCGAGGTTTATGATAAACAATCAATAAAAACTTCATGAATTGTTTGTACAGTGTTAAAACAAGATTTTGAAGAATTTGTAAGGCTAATAAATTGATCAATATTCGTTTTAAAATTATGTTAGTATTTTACTTACGAAATGTAATTATATAATATTTTCACGTCATTATAAAACTTCAAAGATACATATCACAACTTAGCGAAAAATGGTTCTTCAAAAGTCACATTCACTCCTCCTTATAATCACATCGTTTGCTACTGAATTCACTTCATCTCCACATATCACCCCTCCTGCCTTCTAAATCACGGCAATCCCATCAATCGGTCATGTTTCGCGATCGTCAGTTTCTAAAGGCTTTTTGATTTTCCTGAAAATGCAACAACAGATCGGTTTCAACCCCTCTCAACACCATCCATTATCTAACGCCCTCCGCTCCCCCTCGAATAAAAAGAACAGACGTTTCCGTTCTCACTCCACCCCCCTTCCCTGTGATGAGTTCCTTCAGAAAAAAATATTTTCCAATGAGCTTTTTGCATACGATTCCGTATTTTTGTTGGAGTCTTGGTAAAAGTGGTGTAAAGGTTTGACTCGATGTGTATTTGTTTGCTATTTAGTTGTAATATTTAAAAAGGTCGTTTAGATGGTACATGTACTTTAGTAATACGCACTCTTTTTTCATTCAAAAATACAATTGATTTTTTTTACTTTTTACAACTTTTTTCCAAGACTGTTTCAATTGTATTAAATAAAGAGAGCAAATAAATAAAAAGGAATTAAACACACACACATACACACACATACACACACACACACACACACACACACACATATATATATATATATATATATGTGTGTGTAGTTATTAATGCTTCATAAATATACAAATTAACATGCATATAAATTCATAATAAATTACAAATTATAGCTAAAGTAAAAAAAAATTAAAGTTAATATTTAAAACTTATAAAAATTACAATTTTTACAAAATTGAGATAAACATATTGTAAATTCAATCTAAAAACAAATAACAAATATTACAGTTAGCTAAAATTTTAAATATTTATTTATTAATACAAATATTAATAAATAAAAATTTAAAGAAAACAAAATATCATTTTAAAAGTCTTTAAATTGCTGAAAATATAAAATTAAAAATTGTCCAAGAATATGTACTCACTATGCAAATAATTTTAAACAACTCACTAATTCAGAAAGTTAAAAAGAAGTTCAAAATACCTAAAACCTTATCAAGACCTAAAAAGCATCACAATCAAGAAGTTATTCTCAACACTGTCTTAGGCTTGGGATTGAGTACAGGGTGTTTATACTTGTAATTATTGACACAACCTTCACATTTCAGCAAATTGCTTTGTAATAAAATGATAATAAAAACAAGTCCTCACACAAAAAGTAAAAATACAGAAGAAATAAAAGAAAGGAAAAAATAAGAAATGAAATTCACTTTTATCATCCTGAAGAATCCATTTAAAGTATTCATATTCTTATAACTTTATATATGTGTGTGTGTGTGTGTGTGTGTGTGTGTGTGTGAAGAAAGAAATTTGCATTATAAGAAATTTGTTCATCTAAAATACTTTCTTTCTTCCCCATTTTGATAAAAATTTTAGACGAAAAAAGTATTTCTCCAGAATTAAATACTCTCGTTCTAAAAAAGTAATTAAAAAAAGAATACATGCGCAGCCTAATTATAAGTATGCGAGCTAATCCATTAGAACTATCATGCGGTTGTGAATGGCCATGTCCTCTAACTAGTGCTTTCTGATTGACTCCTGTTTGTAAGATCGAACCCCGTGGTTTTTCCTGCTTGCTAAATGTGACAAAGTCGTGCTGGGGCTCCACTTGGACGATGTTGAGGCGATAAAATTTGAAGTGATGAGGCATCTGATAAGCCAAACTCCCGAAGACGTAAGGGATGTTTCGGAAAATGGAAATAGCGTTGGGACAAGTGCATTCCTTCAAATAGAAATTACTTTAAAGGAGATAAAATTATTTTTCCTCAAACTTTGTTCAATAAAGTAGTTATACTCTCTGATATTTATTGATATGATTACGTTCATTTTAAGCATACAATATTCTACCCGTACCGAATGATCACGAGTTTGAGACCACTAGATAATTTTAGCATTTACCAGTTTAATAGTACTAGAAGAGCCGGACACAAACCGGAGAGTTTTGATGATTCTTTAAATTTATTAGGAAAACTAAAAAGAAAAAAGTTTCAAAACTTGGAACTTTATTGAAGTATAAGTTTGACATATTAAATACAATTTAGTTTGATGAATAAAAAAAGTTTTTTTTATCCTAGTTTCATGAATAATGATGTAACGCCATTTTTTAATCTTTATTTTACCTTGTTAAAAGAAGAATAAGAATGTAAAAAATTCCTTTCAGAAACAATTATATTGAAATAATAAAATTAGTTTATTATTATTATTATTTCGTTTATTTCGATTATTATTTTTATTTCGTTTCTTTAAAATTTGAATCAAAATAAGAATTTCAATCCTGTAGGAATTGGGATCTTAAATACAAAAATGAAAGAGATTTTGATTATTTACTTGGACAATGCTTTCAAAAATTTCAAAGCAAACCCTTAACTAAAATCTGACTATATTGAGAGTTAAATGGAGACTCATATTTGGGTCAGCCTGGCTCGTGTAAGTCTGTTATGTGTTATATATAATCACTTTTAATTTAAAAAATTAATTCTTAACATGGATTACAAATTTTCCTCTTAAATTAAAATTTACAAAATCAAAAGATATTTCATAAGCCCTTCAGCAACTTTTATTGTGAATTCTTAAATAAACTCTTGCTGATATTTTAAATCAAATTATTTTCCTAATGAATGACCGGCAGGAAAAGATTAAGCCGATGGTATTTGATTCAAATTACGTGTTCGATGTCTCTTTTTATCTAAAATTGTAACACAGAATAACGGAGGTTACTGTTCATTCAATCTATTTGAGCATTATAAATATTGAAATGGTGTTGTGTTGAACTTTAACGAGTGAGATATTAATTCAGATATGTCGTTCTTTTCTTTTTAGTATGGTTCGAAAATCACAATGTTCCCCATATATAATATATACTCAATTGCATTTTATATAATACTACGTTATAATACAAAAATAAACCTTCCGTTTTTCAAATCATTAAATTAAGTTAATTGATTTTGAGATTTAATGATGACATACTCAAGAATTGAATATGGTTTAATTCAAGATAATTTTTCCTTGTTATTATTTGTGTTTAGTAATTATACTGCTGTTTGTAGAAAATGCAACACCATGAAAGAATCATCAGAATCAAATGAAATTTAATGCAGAAACGACTTGTACTGATACAAATAAATGATGAAATTTTCAAAACAAAAGAAACAAATTAAGCGTCCGAAATCAGTATTTGGTGCAGCCACCATGCGCTGCAATAAGTGCTGCTATACGACGTGGCATGGAGTCAAACAGATGTTGAATATCTGCTTGAGGAAGAGAATTCCATATCGCTTGTATGCGCAACCAAAGTTCGTCTTTGGAAACTGCAGGACGCGGATCACGAGCGAGACGCCGACCAACCATATCCCACACGTGCTCAATAGGCGACATATCCGGTGAATAAGCAGGCCAAGGAAGAAGTTGCATGCGTTGTGCTGAACAGAAGTCTCGAACAGTCCGCGCAACATGTGGGCGTGCATTATCCTGCTGAAAGATAGCTCCAGGGATGCCTTGAAGGAAAGGAACGACTTCGGGCTGTAGCACTTCACGAACGTACCTGTTGCTATTGAGATTACCCTCAATTCGTATCAACTTGGATCGTCCATGATACGAAATCGCACCCCAGACCATAACTCCGGGTGTTCGACCACTATGTCGTTCAATAATACACTCAGGAAGGCAGCGTTGACCGGCATAACGTCTAACACGAACACGGCCATCATGGGTCCACAAATTGAAGCGTGATTCATCTGAAAAGACAACTTGGTGCCAATCAGCTCGCCTGTCTCTGTGCTCAAGAGCCCACTGCCGACGCAGCCGTCGATGATTCGCCGTGAGGGGAATCCTGTATAAAGGCACCCTTGCACGCAATCCACGGCGCAGCAGACGACGACGAATTGACGAGGCCGACAATTGTACACCTGTAGCAGTAGACCAACGTGCTGCCAGCTGCCTGGAGGAAGCTGTGCGATCATTCACCGCCATGCGGAGCAGGTGTCGATCATCGCGCTCTGACGTCACCTTCTGTCGTCCAGTGCCTGTTTTTCGAGTTGTTCGGTGCTCGTCGGTCCACTGCTTCCAAACTCGCATCACTGTGGAACTGTTCCGCTGCATACGAGCTGCTATTGCGCGATAGGAAAATCCTCCTTCTCGAAGGCCGATTATCCTCCCTCGTTCAAACTCCGTAAGTTGCTTGAATTTCTTATTCTTCCGTCGTGGAGGCATACTCAGGTCTCACTAAACGTTTGCCACTAACAAATAATCATAGACTTTTTTCAACGTCCCGCTACAGCACTTTATTTATACGCTTTCAGCATCAATTCAGAGGGCGCTGCGCGCGCCGCGCACGCGCGATGGCTCTGAAACTTTATTAATTTGCATAATATCCTATAATTGACATTTGCTGCGAATTTCATTTGATTCTGATGATTCCTTCATGGTGTTGTATTTTCTACAAACAGCAGTTTACAAAGATGTAAAAGCAATCCCACTTCGATCAATTAAAAATAGCTCTAATTTAAAATTTCAATAAATTAAAAAACTCTGTTAAATATTTTAATTAATAGACGCTATTCAATAAGTCCACGCATAAAAAATGTTTATCAAGCGTATAAACACATCAAAAGGTGATCATGTCAAGTGTCATGAATACGAGCTTCATGTCTCATGATGTCCATACAAGTCTAATCACTATAACATCCTCTGGTTATTAACTGATTCCCCTTCCATTATTAGGACTGATTAATTAATAAAGAAAATACAAAGTTAATAGAAAGGAGAGTCAAGTTCGATTATAATGTTAATCAATTTATTATTCTCTTTATTGAGCATTGAAGTTCAATAATTAATAGGCTTTCTCTGTAGTTTAACTCCCTAAACGCGTTTGAACAAACCTTTAGAATACTAAATTAATTTTACTTTTACCAACTCACTCGGGTTCGAGGGTGTAAACTAAGTGGAATTCAAGATTCGATTCTTGAACTTCCTTCCGACCTTTTCTACAACTACTCTGATCGATTCTTAGATTAAGAACAGTGGGATCCGATGTCACACTTTGATTCACTCTCACTAATTCTAACACCCATTAACTGACTTCCAATTATCTAATTGTCGTCACGGTAGCCTAATGGTCATGAATTCGGACTCGCGGAATGCGTTGTTTTCCCCGAGCTGTAGATTTGAGCCCTGATGTCTGTAAAGACCATCCATGTAGCAGGAGCTGATGCATGTTAAATCTGGTCAAGGTTTCAAATCCTCCCGTTGGTGTGTTTCGGATATTTAGAGTGGGAGATCATAGCTCAGGTGTCGTCCTCGTCACCACTTGACCGAGATTCAAAATTACAAGCTCCATCGCCAATAGCCCTCGTGTTGCTTCTCATATTAGCATTAATAAAATCTAACACTATATTATTCATTTCGTTGTTACTTATAAATGTAATTTAACCAATCTATTCACTACATAATTTCATACTTATCTGCATAAGTTCTTATATTAGATGGGATTTTATATTAAACAATTCGAATAGAAAACTCCCCAACGTATATGAAGAAAAAATCGTGATATACAGCCCAACATTCTACCATTTATTCTGATTCAACTAAAAATACTGTTGGGAAACATTCGAGATTGCGGCACAATAAAAGGAATTGATCTTTAAAGTCTTCAGGTGGTGTAGAAATTAGATGAGTTAGGTACTATTTTGAATGACGTTCTGATTTTTCTGTCTCAGAATTAGGAAGTCCGTTGCCAGAAGTTCTCGAAGCTAAACTCTAGTGGGACTGATTCAAAATTGGAACTTTTTTAAAAAAGAGCAGAATACAGAAGTTATCAAAAAGCATCGATACAAATAATACTAGATAAAAATAGTTTGCTAATCTGTATTTTGATAGTTTTATTCCTTAGATCATTAAAAATTAATAATATACGCAATTGTAACAATTTTAATCTCTTATCAACTATACTCGTAGTTTCCTAAGCATTAACAAAAAGCCTATTCAAACAATTCTTGCTATTTTATTCGAATAAAGATTAAAAAATAACCTCAAATTGTACGTAAACCTTAAACTTGCCCACAAGAAGACTGAAATTAGTTTATTTTAAACTGGAGATTATAAGGATTATGTTTTTAACCACCAAAAATTTCCTTTAGAAGGATGTTTAACACATCAATCAATAACTCCCGAGACTAACATTGAAAACAACATTTTTTTTGCAAATTTTTTTTTTATTCATCAACATAACACCTTTTGTTAATCACCTCTTAGGGTGATACAATCGTTCCAACGCTTTTCCAAATCTTTTTTTTTTTCCGCAAGAAATCTTTTTTGTTGCGAGTAAATAGCGATAAACAGCTTTCTGAATCATCGACTCGTTGCTGTTTTTGTTCCATCGAAAGCAATCGCGGCACCCACTTGGAAAAAACCTTTTTCACTTCACTTCAAAAAACCTTTTTGAGTAAATACACTTCCAAATGATATCTGTGTCATCTCAGCAATCTCACAGAGCTTCACTTTACGATCTTTCATTATAATTTTTGTCACTTCACTCACATTTTCCGGTGTAACGGCTTCCACAGGTCTACCCGAGCGTTCCGCGTCATTTGTGTCGGTACGACCACGTTTAAACTCGGAAAACCACCGACAAATCGTTGCTTTTGATGGACAAGAGTCCGGGTAACATTTTTCAATCTATTGTTTCGCTTGCACGGTGTTTTTACCCATTAAAAAACAATGTTTTATCAGAACACGAAACTCGGTTTTTTTCATTTTTTAAACAAACTACAAAACGACTTTACTCCAACCTCGATAACTCAGCTGTTTCTGGTCCGATCGACTTAAAATTTTGACACGTTTCAAGCAAAGGTTAGTACTCTAGAAAGACCTGGTTACTGGTTTACTACGAGCGCCATCTCTGGGTTAGTCTCGGGAGTTATTGATTGATGTGTTATTTGTCTATTGTAAATCAAAAATGATCATATACGCAATCAAGCTTTTCAAATTTGATATTTTAATTACGAAAAAAATTTCATTCGATCCAAATTTTATATTTAAAGGAAAAACTAGTTAATTTTTTTTTGTTATAAATCTAACATAATAACATTATACACTAAGCTAACAAAATTTATAAATTTAGTTCGAATTTGCTTTCGAATAAAAGTAAATGTACAGGTATGATATTTTTGCATACATTAGAAAATACAACAATTTTTTTTTTGTAAAAATTCTCACTCTTTTTAATGACTGTTAAAATGATATTTTTGATTTTTTTTTTTTTTTTTTATCTTAACACAACTGAATTCTAGCAAGAATGTATTGGTCAATTATCTCTCGAACTACTGGACAGATTTTAATGAAAGTTTGTGTGTATATAGGGTTGATATAATACAAAAAATAACCATACAACAATTATAATACACACGTATGATTGTGCGTAACACTCATCGGAGTCGCAAGGTATGAAAGAGCAGTCGCAGACTAGAACAAAAAATCGAGATAATATGGGATAGGGTCCCCTCTTACAGATATATTGGCCTCGCAACATGATTTTATACTGGAAATAAGGGAGTTTGTGAGTTCCTCTGGCAATTGGTCCCACTTGTTCACTGCTTTCAGGTCTTGGATGGTTCTCGGAAGGGGCTTGAGAATTGCAATTGTCCTCCGCAGAGGGTTTCATGCAATCTCTATAGGATTGAAGTCTGGAGATATGGCTGGCTCACTTTCCAGAAATTCGTCGACCAGCTGAGATCTATGTGACCTCGCATTGTCATCCATTAAAAAGAAATCAGGACCAATAGGACCCCTGAAAATGCGGATATACGGCTTCAAGACCTCTTCTCTATACCTCTCAAGAGTCGCAGTGCTCCTTCCAAAGACATGGAGGTGTGTGCGGCCATCCAAAATTATGTCTGCCCAGACCATTAAGCCTCCGCTGCTGTAATAGTCGATTTCTTGGACATTGGAGAGCAGTGAGCGGGTCCCTGGTTTTGTCCATATGAAAGTACGACGGGAATCACTGTTTACGCTGAACCGGGACTCACCAGTGAAGAGAACGGTTGCCCATTTATCCATACTCCAATCTCTATTATCTCGGCACTATTTTAAGCGGACTTTCTTAGCAGAACTGAGCGGGTCGAAACAACAAGTCTTGTTGCGAACAGCCCTCTTTCATGAAGCCTTCTGGAAACAGTCACCCTTGAAACTCGGGTTATTGTGGCTGCATAAAACTCATGAAAGACCTGAGAAGCTGTAGCCTCCCTGTTACTCCACACTATAATGGACAAATGGTGATTTTCTCTGACCATCGAGGCTCTTGGACGACCTTGCCCAGGCTTTCTCTCGACATATCCGGTATCCTGAAACTATTTCCATAAGTTGGACACGACCCAGGGAGTTAAATCGTATTTTCTGCGAATCCGGATTTGTGACTGGCCTGCTTCTAGCCTACCCACAATTCGCCACCTTATTCCATCATCTAAACGTTGGTCGTTACTCAGTGTTACTGTTTGAATTTTACTTTAAGCGATTGCTGCAAAATAAATAAATAAATAAATTCGGCGAAATGCATTAGTGAACGAAATGCGGATTTTGGCACGCGCGTTCATAAATCCTGTTTTTTGACCAGTTCCGCCCCTCTACACTTATACGCTTACATATTCGACGCACAATATTTGCATCTTAGTTTCGAAACAGTATTTTTATATTTCATTCAGTTCTTTTCTTGAAATTCTACAAAGTATGCAAATTCTCTTAATTTTGATCACCATTGTATGTATATATAAATTCTCCTTGAACACCAGTGTATGTATATAAGTTCTCCTTTACTCCCTGATATACGTGAATTTTCTTTTTGAATATCCATTCAATAATCTTATAGCTCATTTTTCCACTCACCATTTCTTTACACTCTCGTTGTTCACTGCTGTTTAATATTACATTTGAAGAGGGGTACCAGTTCAGATATAGTTTTCAACATTTAAATGAGGTTCTAAATTACGAGATCCGTCGCCATTGGTCTTCGAGTTGCTTCTCATTTAGACATGAAGGAAAAGAATCACATCACATAATAATATTATTCTTTCAAGCAGGAAGCGTTTTTCAGAATTAGGAAATAATATCTTATTCTAGGTTATTCAATGCTACAGAGGAAAAAATACTGTTTCAGGTAAAAAAAATATATAAGGGACAATATTAATTCAATGCAAAATATGATATGATAATAGATCATGCATCAAATGCATCATCATGCTTAAATGCATCAAATAATCAAATGTGTAAGCATATAGTAGTTCTGCACTGTTAAATTTATTTGAGCCTTTGTTCGAGGAATGTAAAGCCAAGGACGAGCCCCAAAACATGTTAAAGAACTGTTCTTTCAATATGCGTTTGAAAAATTCATTAAAAGGATTGGAAATTTCCATCCATAGCCATGGCAGTTATCACGATAAAAATCTTCGCGGCTAGCGATGTTAAACTTGATATTTGTGAGCTTGATTTTAGTACAGTTTGATATACAAAAGAGGCTACTACCAATTAAATATATGAGTAATTGAGCCTCAGTCATCATGTGAAGTGGTATGGAAATCGGGAAAGAGAGTTACGTTCAATTGTCTTTTATGTCCAGTTAGACCTTCATTCAAAATTTCGATGCCCATCACCAGTAACTCACGAATTCCTCCAATACGACATTAATTCAAAATTTCCTTTAATTTGGATTAAAAACTAATGGGGAAAATATGTGTTGATTATATATTTGCTACTGCTATTGATAAATGGTTTTATTTACCAAATTGTCTTTTGTCCATGAATAAATCATTAAATATAATTAATTATTTCTGTCTTTCTACGTTCTAAATGAAATACATATAAATTTTATCCACAAATGCCAGGAGATGATTTTAGAGCATTATCTACTTATTTTTAATTTCTTGATTAAATAAGTTAACATTTAGACTTAATTGTCAAGTGATAAAAGTTTTAGCTGTTATTCTGTAGTTGTTACTGTTTTTCTTTTTTTTTTACTTAAAATCTATAACTCCTTGGAAATTTATTACGTTATTATAAGCACAATAAAGTAATTTGATAAGTTATATATATAAATATATATATATATATATATATATATATATGCAATCGGTATTGCAGTCTAACCAAAAGCGAATTTAATACTTGTGAAAGATGTCCCTTCCATTCCATAGATCAGTTTACATTTATCTTAATAAATATATGACACTAAAATTCGAAATAAATTATACTCTATTTAAATGAACAATACATTGCACATGTTGTATTGTATATAATGTTATTTTACAATATTTACATTATATATTCAAATAAGAATTCGAGTGACACAAATTGCTTGAGAACATATCTATTAAACTACTTAGAAACTGGCACTTATCCCACTATGTCTTTGAATAGTAATTCTAATCTCATAAAAATTCAGTATTGGTGTTAAATGAACAGTACCATTTTAGTTGTCGTAAAGGCGGGCACCAATGTTAGAGATAGTGGAAGAAAAGAACACATAAAAGGATTCTCGTATTTTTCCCCAGCTTAAAAAATGAACTCGTTCCTTTTTTTCCTTTCCCCCATCTCTTCTGTACTGTTTCTTCGTGCGTTATATTTTATGCAGATTTTTAAGGAAAGGGGGAGGGGGAAAGCAGTTACAATTGAGTCGTACAAAAAGATATCTGCGAAGCAATTTATCATGATTTTTTGGAAGGAGGGTGTTTTTAAATTTTATTGTTGTGTCCCTTTTCAAAAGTGAAAGAAAACATTTTCAGCTGACATTGCATATATTATTTATTTTATTTTTATTTAAAGGAATAAGAGTGTAGAAATTAATCTCAAATTCTTCTAAAATGTTAATTCAGAAGAATTTATATTTTTTAGACATGAGTGGGAAGTTTTAAAAAAATCCTACACAACTTTTCTAACAGAAAATATCATAGAATGACTTTTATTAATCTTTAGGAATGATCATCTTTGTTGACCAAGACTCTTCTCGATTGAAGTTCAGGGGTTTTTTCCCCTTGATTTTTTGCATAAACACGAAAGAGAGAATCACGTTTTTTAAGCATAGCGGTATGTAATTGAAAATTTGAAGATTGAAAAATTTGATTTGGAGGGCAACATTCGAAGCTGGCTTATTTCTTCTTTCATTGATAAAATTTATGAAGTAAGATTTGTATGCAGAAAAAAAATATATATTTCTTTTCGTCTCCAAAAGAGATATAATTTCTCAGTAAAATCTTATAAATATAACATTTCGATGATTGAGAATAGAAATGAGGGGAAGAAATGTTGAGTAATGCAATAAGTAAGAATATGAAGAATATTGATCATACAAAAATTTTATCTTAAGGGGTTGAAAATGTAATAAAACAAAACAAAATAATTTCGTGGAAGCTATGTTTTGAAAAAATAAATTTTAAGTAGGATAAATAATTCTATTACTTACATTTGTAATATATATGTGGAGGTTAAAAATTTTCATTTAAACATGTGAATATTAAGCACTCATGTAAGAACAGGCAGTGGTAACTTAGAGGTCATGGTCGCGAGTTCGCAGCTGGTGTTGTTTTTCGTCGAGTTGTGGGTCGTGTCCTGTAGCCATTAAAAACCCACCGTGTTGCGGAGCTGATGCACATAAAAGCTGTCAAGGCTCCAAATCCACCCGTGGTGTGGTGTGGAAGACCCCAGCTCAGGTATAGTCCACGTCACTTGAACGAGATTCAAAATTACGAGGTCCTTCGATAATAGTCCTCGTGTTGCTTCTAAGAGCACGAGCGACATTAACAAATAATCAATCAAATCATATAAAAATAAAACATTTTAACATTTTAAAACAATTATTACTCACTGAAATTAAAATAATTATATCGGAAATCATTATTGAAACATATTTTTCTACCGTTTTATCACTGCAATGTGAGACTCTATAAAAGAGTTCGCGCGTTCAGAGTTTAAATCTGAAGCATTATTCTGATAATCGATCGCAAATTCTCAAAATGTATTT
The DNA here is from genome assembly GCA_019974015.1 of Nephila pilipes. NCBI lineage: Eukaryota > Metazoa > Arthropoda > Arachnida > Araneae > Nephilidae > Nephila > Nephila pilipes. Next base: position 55,400 of record BMAW01127673.1, on the reverse strand, counting down.
TTATCAAATGTATTCTAACTAATATATCATTTAAAAAGATGATGTTCTCGAGTTTCATAACACAAAAAGAAGAAGAAGAAAAAACAATTGTCGACTTAACTATCTTTTGTATGAAGTTGTTTTATGTTTGTTATGCCAGTGTCTTCTAAAAATATCATTGATGTGGATATGATTACTTGTTTTATACTTATTTCTTTTCTTTAAGTAACTACTGTATTTCCTTCGAATTGCTTTAACGACTTCTATAAAAATATCATTAAGTTATATTTTACTACTTGTCTCAAGTAATACAATGCTATCGAATCTTATTCTCAAACGACTTTTGACCTCCTCAATTTGTAACAATTCTGTCACCCAACTAACATAGCCATTGATGCTCTTCAATTACTGTCATTGCATTTCGGCTTCCGTAATTTAAAAACATCATCTTCCTTAAACGTGACGACGATTCTCGTTACATTGCTGGTCGAAGTTACGATGTTTCGATATTTGCTCTGTGCATGGCTCAAAGGCATCTGTAGAAGATTCGTGTAGCGGATCATTGCTATATAAATGAATAATTAATAAACGAGAGAGAAAAAAATTATCGAAGAGAAATAGAAGAGAAGAAATTGTTAATTAGCTTTAATAAACATTAAAATCGTTAGATCATAGGATTTCTCAAAATTTAAAAGAAGCAAATCTGAAACTAATTCATTTAAAACAAGTGTTGCTGTGGATTTTTTTTTTTTTAAAAAAACTTTCAGAAAGTAAAAGGTTTAACTGCAGATATTGTATGTTTTCTGCTCTAAAAAATTGTTCAGGGGAATTGCAAAACTCTTAACAGAAAAGTTTTCTATTTCTTTTGACTTAAGTCTCCTGTCTATCAGCCATTTTGAATTTCTAAAAATGTGGTAATTTTATGGAATTTTATTTATTTTCTCAACTTTAGACAATAGCATTTCATTAATTTGAATGTAAAAAAGTCCATAAAAAAGAGCACAAAATCATGATTTTTTTAATGAAATTATACTTTCATACCATAAGAACTTTTCTGTCTGTTTTGATGATTCATATCTGAGTTTTCAGAACATTCAAAAATTTTAAAAAATATTTTAAAAGTGGAATGAAATATAACTCATCCAAAATTTTCTTTTATTACTTATTTTGCTTTTTCTGATCCACTTTAATGAATTCAAATACATATAATAATTTAGACTGAAAGTAGAGAAGTTTATGAGAATTAACATAACAATTACAAATTCAGAATTGCTGGGATGGACGAAAACATTAAAAAATAAAATTAAATACCACAGATTTTTTTACAACTAAATAAGAAACAATTATTTAGCAAAATGTTGAATTTAGATTTTCAGATTTTATTTAAAATGGTGAAAACTTAAATGTACTTAACTAGTACTTTAATATTTTACGTACGTCACAACTTCTATATTTTAAGTAAGAAAAGGGGAAATTTGTACACATATCAGTCATCAGATTATATATATAGTGTGTGTGTACAATGCAAAAATAGATACAAACGAACCTTTATTCTAGAGAAAGTGAATATCGACGTCGAACTCCAAAATCTCTGAAAACTCGCAAATGGGGCAACATTTCCTGAAAACATTATGAGATCACACAGCCAGAAACGAAGCATTAAACTACAAATAGGTATATCGGATTTATCTCTCTCAGCTGTATATCAAATTGTCACCTAGTATTTAAGCATTAGAACATTGTGTTTTCTTAAAATCAGTTATTGAATATGCATAAACTCAAATGGTGGCTCTGATAAATTAATAAACCATAAAATTAGATGAATGAAGTTTAATATAATTATTAAAATATAAACTTATATACAAAAATGTTTTATCATTATTGTACTCGTGTTTATTGATGATTGAGTGGTATTTCGAGAATTGCTCAATAAGTCCTTAGAAAATCTAATAGATGGCGCACGTAGAATCGGAAATGGTTTGTTTTTAGTAAACCCATAATCTGATTTGACAGCTGACTAAATCAATTATTTCTGATCATAACGCTTTCAAGCCCTTCAAAATTCTTCATCATAACTTTGCTTACCGATAATATCCTCGAACCTTCTTTGAGCAGCAGCATCAGAAGCATCCTAATTGCCTTTGATTGTTGCTTGTTTTCTGTGCATAACGATGGTTCTATTTATTATCAGAGCCATAAACTGAACGCAAAATGACATCGACAATTCCAGCGATAGCAACTGCCTTGGTTTGAAATCAATGACTACCAAATCAAAACAGCAATACGTAACTGCCACACCGATTTTTAAC
>BMAW01127673.1:33645-50937 GCA_019974015.1 Nephila pilipes | reverse complement strand
TAGAAGTTATCTTACCATTATTTAAACTATAATTTGAATAACAAGATTTTTAAAAACATATTATCAAAAGTAAGCCTATTATCATATATAATCTAAATGAATCATTTTTAAGATGCTGAATTTATTGGTAGCTTCGCAAAATGATTCTAATTTATATTTTATTAAGTGAATCGATATTTGAATTTTTCCTGCTGCAAATAAGTACGAGTACTTAACATATTGCTAAATCTAATAAGCGTATAATTGTATAGAATCCTTTACATTTCTTTCATACCTGAATTATATATATTTGAGCAAACACATAAGAGGGGGAAACGAATCTAATTTTATTGAACAAATTAAATTAAATTTGAGGAAATTTTCATCAGTAGACGTAATTTTCAAAACACTTTATTTTTTTTTAAAAAAATTCTTTAATATACATGAATCAACTTGGGTAATTATAATTTAATACGGGTAACAATCATTATAAATTTCTTTAAAAAAGTGATACCAAAATATTTATTTGCCAATTATTATATACCTGTCAAAAATATTAATTTATGAAATCAAATAAAAGCTCAAAAGTATTCTTTTTTAAGAAAAGAGGACGTGTTTCCTGTTAAGAAAACATATTAATTTTATTTCATTAAAAATACTAATTGTACTAACTTTATCAATTAATGTTTGTCTATTTTGAATAAAAACGCATTTTAAAAGCTTGCTTGTTATATATATTTTCGGTAGATTTATCAGTATTTATTTACACTAAAGCAGGATAACGTTTAGAAAAAAAGAATACAAAATTAGGTAATGTTTTCATATTGACGTAACCCACATGCTCTGGGAAGCAAAAGTAATAAACTGAATTTAAATTGTTTACGAAGCATAAAAACCTCAAAAATAACATTTGTATCGACGAAAACAGCCTTTTGCTTAAAAAGGTCACTCTGAAGTCTCTGCAAGATTATTGTTATTCTCTTCTACATTATAAGCAAAAATGTGCATGAGAAAACATAGTTCCTTTGTCTGGAGGTGGTAAAATTGGTTAATTCTATGGCTGCAGATCCGCCCCACAAATTTTCTACCATATCTCATTAAAGTACAACCCTCTCTTAGAGTCTCATATTTGCATAAACCATTTCCAAAGCGATTTAAACTTATTACTACATTGAGTGTCATATGCATCTAAACACATTAAACTACAAGGGGCCGACTAAATATTAAATAAATCTAATGTAAAGATCTTGTGTTTCTTGAAAAAAATTAGTTTTTAAATGGTTGCATACATTCTCCTTTTAATGAAACAACAGATTTAAGTAAACATTCATTCCAAAATAAAATTTTCGCATTTGAAAAGTATCACAGTTTTTTGATCGGATATATATATGATTCAGTTTTTTTATTAACATAGTTAGAAGGATGAGTTTCTTTTAAAAAGCTTTTTTCTTTGTTTATTTAACTCAATTTTTAAAATGAATTTATTAAAATATGGCAATGATACCAGTAGAATTTTTTTATTTATCAAACAATTATTTGTTCTTTATTTATTAGAAGTAATTATATATTTTAATAAAACTTTTATTTGTTTTTTTTTTAATATTTAAATTTTTTTAAAATAAAATCGTAAGTATTTTCTGAAAATTGAGTGAATTGAAAATTGAGTCACGCGTTAAATAAATTAATACACTCTCTCTCTCTCCCTTTCTCTTTCTCTCCTCTCTTCTTTCTATATTAAATTTTTTAAAAATTACACTTCCAGCTTCAAATAAGTTTTATAGAGAATCTGCTGTATATCCCTCCGCATGTGTGGTTACAGTATATATTTTTTCTTAACATTTTAGTTCAATTAATTTTGACTTCATATTTGCTTAGTTGTATTAAATTATCCTGATCAAAATTAGATACTTTTTTTTTGACGCCCCTCTAAATGTTTTCAAAAAATATTTATTTCTTACGGATGTAAGACATGTTACTTATTTCGAATAACTTTATTCAAAATAAATATTATAATTTTGTGTATTTTGTCCGATATATTTTACCATTAATTCAATTTACATTTGAATAAATTTATGGAAAACAGGACTCATTGACAAGATATAATAATTTCGAGCCCCGTTTGATGGTCTTTTTATAAAACAATGTTAAATGTTACATTTCTTTTAGACAAGTAAAGTATTTTATTTGTTATATTTATGAGTTATTTAAATTGAATATTTTACAGCTAAATCTTTATTTTTAATATAAAATAATTTACATTTAAAATATTAAAATAATTTGCATAACTTCGTCAAACATTTATAAAATATATGTTTTACCAATAAAATATATGAATAATTAATCTATATTCCAATGTTTGTGAATAAAAGTAGTATAATAAACAGAAATTAGCTTTTTTTGAAACTCTATACGGTATGAAACAGAATACATTGAAAATGACCTCAATAAATACAAGATAAAAGTCAATAAAAAACATTCTTCTCTAATTTTCTGTATTGTAAAAAATACAAAAGATAGAATATTTATATTGAGAGATAATGAATCAACTCATGAAGAAAATTATCAGAAATGCATATTACAAATTTTTTGAGGGTCCAGTTTAATTCAGTGACCAATGGGCTTTGTGCTAGAGGTGATGCTGAAGATTTAATACATTCTTTTGCACAGTAGATAACACGTGAACTACATTTAAGGTGAATTTAAAGCGTCTATCCATTTGTTGGTCTCATGTTATTATTTCTGAATTCGTTATGAGGTTTGAAAGTCTTCCTGCCTTGTGTTATTTTTTTTTTATTTAAACTTTTATATTTGTATTTGTTATTTTAATTATTTCTGTAAACTCATGTGCTATATTTTTAAGAACTTGAGGAATTTTGCTTCTTTGGGATAAAAACAAATATTCTAAATTTCACCTTTGCTTCCATATATTTTCTTGAACTATTCTCAACAAAATAAAGAGTGATTACAGTTTTTATAATGATCCTTTTCAAATAATTTATTACATCGGCTTTATGAAATGTACTACACATCGAGGTTGTTAAAATAATTGCAGAGGAATAAATTAAAAAAACGTCATTCTTATAATCAGCTTGTTATTTGTGTTCCACAGTTAAAGTTATATTTAGAAAAAGTACTACACATGCATCGTCGTATCATGGAAGAAAAACTAAAATCTGAAACATTGTCGTTAAACTTTTACTTGAAGGATAAAGGAACTGTTAGCGAAAAAAAAATACTGAAACACCAAATAGGTATTCTAAAAAGTCCCATAAATACCTAACGTGATATAAATGCAAATCGTCCAGTTCTTGAATACTTACAAACACATGATGTGAATATTTGACTTTATTTTTCGTGACACTATGAGAATATTTAGGGATTATGATGTGACGATAAAATTTACTGTTATTTGCGGAATGCTACTACGAATATTAAATACTCTTTTGATTTTCATTGTGAACTTCGTGTTGACACAGCATTATTATTATTCAAATTTCACAAGTTTTCTCCTGACAGCGTGGTTTATTTATAATTTGCGTGAGCATGGAAAAATCTACAAACAGATATTGTAACAAATTTTATCATTTTCAGTAAGAAAATTTTCAATTTACGTATTACTTATAAACAAAACAGCTTATAATTCGTTTTTTACAACTTAAAATAAACATGTAAACTTAATCTAAAGAATTTAAATAACAAAGAGGAAATCAGTATATAAGTAAGTACTACGCGATTAAAATGCAAGATTTAGAGAACGAATTAAAGTTTTTTAACCACTTGAGATCAAAATATATATGAATTGTTTGAGGGTTTTTATCGGTGGTTTTTAGAAAAAATCAGATTTTGTGAATTGTTAAAATTTACTAAAAAGGTTGAATTACTTACAAAAGTTTTTATTGTTTCACATAATTTATTAAATTACGAGTTTTAAGAAGGGATTCTTTTTTTAGAAAAATTATTTTTTGGACATCTTTTGCATCATCATTTATAAAATTACTATTCTGTAATTTAAAAAAGTGTGAAGTATTTATTACACAATGATAATAAATAATAGTATAAATAGCTTAAAGTTATATTCGAGAGGAAAAAGAATCCTTTATTAATAAATTTACGTGGGATCTTTTAAAATTTCGCTCTCTGAAAAAATTTACCAGATATTGCTTTTTGATTCTTCTTCTTTTTTACTTATCTATTAATTTATTTTGAATATTTACAAAGTATAGTAAGGAATATTTACAAAGTAAAATAATTACATTGCAATCGTACATTTGTAATAAATAATGACTAAAATGGATTGTTCTAGTGTAACAAATGTCAGTGACCGACATTCACCTTTAAGCTCATCGTAGATATCTTCCTATAATTAAATAAAAGGATCATTTCTTACTTTTCTTTATACTCGCAATATGAAATTAAGGACATAATTACGTTTCAGAAACATATTAATGATATATCTCTGGAAAAATGACATTTTTAATGGTAAAAGATAGTTGTGATAATCATTTAAGGAAAGGTTTTCTTTCAAAGAGATGAGAGAAACTTAGTAATAAATCACTCAAATATAGCAAATCACTTTCATGATTTTTTACTTTTTTCAAAGCGTAAGGAAAGAGAAAATCTCAAACCATTAGTAAAAGTTTTGGAGTTAATTATTATAAATGAAACGTTGTAACTCTTAGGTGAGAGCAAAATAATAAAAATTAGAATTTCAGCGTAATAAACTTGAGGAATTCAAAACACAAAATATGTAGCATAATAAAGTGTCGTATTTAAGGAAAAGTATTTTTTCACATTTAATAAACCCTTTTGTGGGAATAATTAGTAATTATTATTTGTTTAATTATTTTTACAATAAATATATGAAGGATGTTCAATATATTCCTTAAATTAACGTTCTTGAAATATTTGTCAAGAAAGAATACATATCTTTTTTTAAATGTTGCTAAAAATAATTATCTTTTAATCATTAATATAGTGCGAAAAAGTTATGTATTAAATAAATGTATTCAACTCTTTTTTTTTAATATATTTTTTGCAGTAGTTTAAGTTTGTAATGAAAATTTTACTGTACAAACTTTTTAGCAAACTTTTTTTTAAAGGTTCCATAACATTACTTAGTAGGAATCAAAACGCTACTCTTTTTAATGTTCTAGTTTCCTCAGAGACTAATACCACACATCTGAATGATATTACATAAATCTAGAAGCAGTATAAATTTGATACTGAAAATATTAAAAATAATTTTGAATAGAAGCATTCTTGGAATTACAAATGAAGCACTTCTATTTTTTAATAAATAATATAGAAAATATGTGCCTTTTAAAATTTTGATTATTCGAAACTTTTGAAAATATTATTTAAAAAAATAATAATTGGTAGGTTACGATATTAAGAATGTAATCGTAATTTTTAAGTTTTTTGTTTCACTCATGTATTTGGTAAATAAAAAAAGGCGCTGCTAGGAAATTAACTTCTGTTTCCTTAGTACAATATTAAAGATTTTTAGGTTCGCAAGTGATAGTACGAATTGATGTGAAACTGAGGTGATATGAACTCAGTAGTTTTTCTATTTTATTTTCTTCTACTTTCCTCTGATTCTAACAATATAAGTAAAAATTCGATCTCATAGAGGTTCTTTATATTATCAATTACAATTGGTTCAAAAAAGTCCAATCCATTCAATTTTTCAAAGTTTATTTTTCCAATTAGTTTCAAGTTGAATACATCAGTATTATTTTGTTATCAGGCTCATCAATGTCAAATGAAATTTTTTTTAAAGAACACTTCAAAACACAAAGCATTTGTGTGTTTCGCCGGATCCTGCTCAAACCTCCGATGTTCTCACCATTACGTATTCAATGACTAACAGACAATGCATCTATGTCCCCCTTATTAATTTAACATCTGCCCATGGGTGCTTGCCGTGTGCAGGGTGGTCCCTCACATAAAGAAACCGGTTACTTCTACTGAAATATTCCGCACCTTACAAGAAGGGAGGTTTCGAGCTAATTTTCTCCAATTACAATCCGCGAGGCAGGTCTGTTTTAAGTATAGGGTCACAGTTCTGCCTCAATTACAGCGAGAGATTGAAAGTGCGGCGTGACACCGTTAAATACCCTGGGTGTTTCACGAACTTTAATTGGAGACTCCTTATTAATTTCTAGGACTAAAAAGGCTTTGACTTGCAAACATCAACGGTTATTTCACGCCGAGGCGGTGTTTGATAGAGGAAACGTTACTTCCCACGTGTAATGCGAAACTACTGGTAGAAGTAAATGGGAAAAGAGGATAAAAGATTATTCGTACGAGTATGAATTAACCTCATAAATCTTTTGTACCTTGAGAGATCTGTAATCTTCTCATTCGCTAATTTATGTAATGTGCTAAACGCAAGAGAGAACTTCTGTTTAACGAAAATAATTTGGTTGGTTGATGGATTTTTGTTTGAAATCATTTTTCCCCTTTCTTCCCAACCTAATGAAATAATGATTTGTTATTTTTTTAAAGCAGTATAAAATCACAGCTTCTGTTCTAGGAATAAAGACTGGAATAACATTTGCATTCTTATTGAAAATTTTGTACATGGCATTTTAAACAACATATATTAAGTTTCGTAAAATGAAAGATACAGTTTTAAAAAAACTAGAAACTGATAATTTTTTTACTATAAGAACAATCGAAGGATGCGAAGGAAAATATTACTTAACTTTTGTTTAAAATTTCATACCTGTAATTTTTAATGAAAATATAAATAAACATTATTTATATGAATAAATTAAGACAAAGTTAAAACTTCAATATGAAATGTAAATTGTAGTCACAAAATTTCTGATCCATTTTTCAATTTTCTAATTTATTAAATTTTTATGCGAATTCTTTGTAAAAGTAGAGCGCAATGTACAGTAATTCTTCACAGATACTAAGCGCTCTAATGTTTTTAAATAAACTGTAAAACGCCTGAAATTAAAGCAATTATTTACATTTCTGTGCATTTATCTTTTTTTTTTTTTTTATTTTGCAAATTCAAATCAAAATTAGGCTACAAAGTCTATTTGCAAAAACAGAATATCCTTTATCAAATTCAGATAGCTAAACACAGCAATCGCGTTATCTTTTTAAAATGACCTATGAAACTTCATTAGTTAATACAAAAATCATTACTAAATTATTAATGTGAAGTTTTTATTCAATAATTTAAATTCATGCAGGAACGTACATAAAGTCAGAAGAAATTCAGTCTTAATAAAGATTATTTACAAGAAACATATTTGATATTCTAACAAAGCAAGAAAAATAGAAATTTTAAATTTACAATTCAATTACAGGAATTTTAAATTTTTTACTGAACTTATTGAAAGCATGTTTTCAACGGAGGGATGTAAAACAATCACTGTTTCATTATATATACACTATCTCAAGCATTAAACACTACAAAGAATGTATATGGATCTTTATTGGAACTTTCTCAACTCTAAATACCTAAATATTTTTCTTATGTAACTGTGATCCCTCATTATATTCAAAGCAAACGGTTGCTAATTCTACAAACCTGCACGAAAACTCAATCAAGGAAGTTTCGTTGTCCATATTGTGAGAGACAAAAATGGTCGAAGTAGTTCTGTATTCGATGCACATTGAAATCGGAACGGTAATCAGCGAATTCCGTGTTTATATGAGCACCGAAAACGATGCCTGCACGACATTCACCGGATGTGGTGATGGTGGAAAATAAGAATGTTAAAAAATAAAAGGAAAAATATTCTTCGCGTTTAGCTTGTCAAACTCAATTTAGTCCTTGGTGACGGTCGCTTTTTAAATAGTCTTTCCTTTAATGTCATTTAATATTATATTTTTCCATTCTGATAAGCATAACTCTGTTTATTTATTATTATTATTTTATTATACATGCATATTTTAACTGATTTCTGGTGATAAGGGAAGGACAAGTAAAATATTTAAAGGAAATTTTTTTTGATTAGTGACAAGAAAGGAAAAAACAAGCTGTAATATTGTATGTAGTAGCATTTCATATATTTCTCAATATCTTCGAAAATTTGATTATGATCTTAAATTCAATCATATCTAATAATTTAGTTTAATATATAATTAATTTTAGTTATTTATTTACATATGAGTAAAATTTTTATCAGTTTCTGGGTGTATCTATTATTGAACCAAAAAAATAAATAAATAAAAGATGCATTTAGATGCAAAGATGCAATATATTAAATAAAATTTAATATTTTAGTGAAATATTTATCTTGTTCTTATGATACGATCAGCCATCTAATCTTTTAAAAACATTATAAATCTTTAAATATATAAAAAGCTTAATTGTAATATCAAAATTATATTTCATCTCTCCTGTATTTAATGATGTTCAAAAACTCATTATTTTGGAAAAACAAGAAAAATAAGATATTGATTCCAATTTCTTATATTAAGATTGTAATGATCTATATCATAACATCCATTTCATTCAATTAAATGAATATAAAACAAGCGTTTTATTTATTCGCGAGTCATGAAGAAATTTTCTGTATTTGATTATGAGCTAAAACTGTATTTCTACATACCTACAAAAATCTAGAGTTGGTATATAACAGGTCAATTGAAAAGTCCCCGGCCTGACACATAGATGGCGCTACTAGAATTAAATCCATATGTTTTTTAGTTAGCCCTAACCCTCAAAAGATGCGTATAAATTTGACGTAGCTTCGGTCATTGTTCTATGAATTATAGCATTTGAGTGAAGTAAGCACTTGTGTGAAAAATAGAATAAAAGAATTTGAAGTGTTGATAAAATAATGCTTTTGAAGGAAAAATACAGTTGAAGCAAAAATTGGCTTGATGCCGAGTTTCGGACACTGCCCAGGAAAATCAACCATCAAGGATTGGTATGCTAAGTTGGGAGTAAATGAGCACCGAAAGGTGAGCGTTGACAGTGGTGCCAAAAGTTGATTACACGACGAAAACATTAAAAAAATTCCACAAAAAATGATTTTGAATGACCATAAAGATTTGAAATTGAATGAAACTGAGACACTCTAAAAGATATCAACTGAACGTGCTTACATCATATCATTCACGAATCTTTGGGTATTGAAAGCTCTGTGCAAAGTAGTGCATGCAGAGCTGTCCAGCACGATAAAAACAACGACAGTTGATGATTCGGCGATGTTTGAAGATGATCAAGCGTAATGAAGCAAGTTTTTGCGTCGACCTGTAGAACCAATGGATGAAACATCATTTTCACTCCGAAGATTCAATCGACAGATCATCGAAGTGGACTTGCACGATGAACCCGCTCCCAAAGCGTGGAGGAAACTACCAATTCAGATCGGCTGGCAGAGGTGATGGCGTCTGTATTTTGGATGCGCATGGAATATTTTCATTGACTACGCGAAAAGGAAGGACCATCAACAGCGCCCATTACCGCAGCGTTATTGGACCATTTTGGAAGGACAAATCTTGAAAAAGGCCGCATTTGAAGAAAAAAGAAGTGCTGCTTCACCAAAGCAATGCACCGTGTCACAAGTCGAAGGAAAACGATGGCAAGAAATCCATAGATTGGGCTTCGAATGTATCCATCATCCACCATGATATCTCAGATCTGGCCCCCAGCGACTATTTCCTGTTCTCGAATCTCAAGAATGCTCACTGGGAAAAAATTTTTCATCGATCGATGGTGAAAGCCGAAACTGAGGCTATTTTGAAACAAGAAAAATCGTACTACAAAATGGTATCAAAGTTGGAGGGTCGCTATAATCAATTATACACCCTTGAAGAATTAGTTGAATAAAAAAACTAATTTTCCAAAAAAAATGTGTTTTACTACTGGTAGGCCAGGACTTTTCAATTGACCTGTTAATGGATTTAATTGTTAAAAATGTTTAAAATAATACTGCAGTCATAATACAATCTTTAAATAATTAATCGACTGAATTTTAATTTTTTAATACCGCGATTTTTTTTTTGCAAACAATAAAAGTTGTTAGATAAATTAAGCATTAATATATATATATATATATATATATATATATATATATATATATATATCTGTGTGATAGTTTATACTTTAAAAATGAAGCAAGTTTAAAAAAACTATAATAAAATATGGGAAAGGATTGGTGAATGTAGTATATTAAATATGAAACTACAGACTACAGACTAAGTTTTTGTAGTTTAGTCTGAAACCAGCTCAGACACATCTATTTCGTAACCTTGAAATATTTATGTATTATTGTCATTGAAAGATTTTTTTTTTCTCTTAACAAATGTAACACAAGTAAAGACTATATTTGATCTGGTATGGCAAAATACTCGTATAATAAGCTAAGTTAACATTTCAAGTTATAAGATGAAATAGTACTTTCGATGTTAAAGAATGTTTTTTTTTTTTTTTTTTTTTTTTGGTTGTTGAATACGTTGTTGCACATTTTAGCCGGACGGCGAATCTTTGGAGGATATCAAGTCACAATATTTAGAAACATATTTGTCTTATATAAAAGAAGTAAATATTTCGTCGAACACCGTAATTGTCGAGATAAAAGAGAAACTATTTGGTAGAGTTTTGATATATATATATATATATATATATATATATATATATATATATATATATATATATATAAGGCTTAAAACTGCTTGTGTACAAATATGCATGCCATAATGTCTTCACCAATTGATCTTGACTCTGAACGAATTTAAATACTGTCTATCCAGAGCTTTCATTGGAAACTTTAAAAAACCATTATTAATAGTTGAAAAACTGACATTTGATAACTAATACATATATTAAATTAAATCGATTTTAATAGCGTCAGCAGCTCAAAAATTTATAACATCCGATTTTGTAAATTTGTAAAGTCTAACATAATATATCGAACTGACAAATTCTTGGGAAAAATCATTATATAAAATTCTACGTGCAGAAATACATATATAAATAACTTTCTTATAAAAAACACAACTATGTATAGTTAATTTCTTGGGATAAAAGACTTTAAATATAAAACTCTCAAAAAAATTTATTTTATATTATGTAACTAAGAACTCGTATATAATTTACAACATTACTAACTTGATGTACTGAAAAGTGAAACTTTCAAAAAAACAAAAGCAAAACTGCCACCTGTTACTTATTTATAGACCATCGTTCCTAATGTATTTTTGAACATAATATTTTTGTTAAAGTCGTTTTAAGCTGTTTTCTTTTTATTCAGGAGAGACAGAATTTTTTTCAATAACATTAGATAAAATATTTTGTGTTGGACAGTTTCGAATGCTTCTATCGTAACCATTTTTTCTGTTACTTTTCAACTAATTCATCTTTAAATTATCCTCATCCTCTTTGGGGTTTGCCTTTATCAACATTCATCAAAAATATGAAATTTAATTCTCGCCCTCAGTAAAATTGTTCGAATTCCATACCATCACATTTTGTATTACAACAGGTAAATATATACACTGTTTCGTTTAGAAAATATTTATATGATATATATAGGAGAATTTGGTTCGATATACAAAAACTACTATAGTAGTGAAAATTAAGATTCCTGAAAAAAGTTTGTTGTCTTAGAGATTTTGATCTTTAAGAGTTCGAAATAATGAGTTCGATATGCACTAGAGTCAAAATCCGCAGAGCAACAAATTGATTTTGAAATTACTAAAAATGGCTTTTTTTTTACGGATTAGTACAGTAAAAAACTAACGCAGTAGAAAGGTGATAAATATGCAAATATCAGCTCTAACATTAAAGAGAACGTCAGGACACGATTCCTGCTTCAAACAGCTACTACTTTAGCCGTACACTGCCTGCCGCAACCGCCACGCCGTAGCAAAACCACCAGCTGGCCGCCTTTACACTTTGCTTCCGTGGCAAAATTTTACCAGCGTACAGCGCTGTATACCGCTGCAGCGCCAGCATTGCTACGCGCGGCGCTTGCTGCAAGCGCTGCTTCGCAAGCCGCGCACGCGTACGCTACTTGCTGCGTTTTCGCCAGCTCGTCTTTACCGAGAATCATTTCAGCCCTGACAAATGATCTCTACTTCTGATTTGGAGAGGTAAGAACATACTTCGCCCCCCACTAACATCAAGGAAAGAGACCGTTCAGGGGGGATCCTGGCACGTGATTATATGGAGAGACATTTTGATAAAACGGACGGACAGGTTATCATTTTCCTCAGAGTTCAATTACCAGGGATCGTTACTGTGATGAAATTTCCTTTACTCCCCCACATGTGTCTTTATGGGCTATTGATCCGACTTTATAGTATTTTTTTATGGATTAGCCAATGAATAGACACACAGGATTCATGCTGTTGAGAAACTCCTGGAAAGTGAAGATACCTACAGATTTGGGACTGGTCAAAGGTGCTTTCCTCAAAGATAAATCCCCTGAGCATTATGTGGGATACTTTAAAGAGACGTCTGGAAGAACAAACTTACCTTCCGTTGAAACGCAAACTATTGAAACGGAGTTCTTGAGAAACTTTCTTTAAGAACATTAGATAATCTGATGATATTGAAAATGGATGGAGACGATGCCAGGCAATAACCAGTATAGTTAGGGAAGTCCGCCATCTCTCTTTCTAGTCTTTGATTTATTGTTTTCCTCTTGGCCAGACAGTTTTTTTTGTACCGACGCCATTTTGTCAGTAAACCATTTTCTACGTTCTGTACATTACTCGTATGTATTCTATTGATATTTGTATCAGTTCTATTCATTTTTTTTCATTCGTACTCCCAGTTGATTTTTTAGAGATTTAAGACCAAGGAAAATAAGAAAAGATGCTTAAGTTTTGTGCACATAATAATAAATCAAATATAAAAAATAAAGAAATAATCTAAGCATGATTTAATTAAAGTTAATAAAAAACAAATATTAAATGGGAAAAATATAGTGAAATCATTAAAAAAAAAGAAACAATACTTAAAAAAAGTTTTTAGAAGAATACAAATTTTACTTTTTTGCTTGTCTAATTTAACATACACAAATGAAAGAGTAAAAACTTATTAAAAGCATATAAGAAATCAAACAAGAGTTAAACAACTGAAGAAAAGAATATTACATCTATAAAGTTGACTCGAATAATATAACTATTTAAAACAATAAAAAAATGCACAGTCAACTATTGCAAAAAAAAAAAAAAAAAAAAACTAAATGAGAAAAGAAAAAAGAAAAGGAAATATAACTTTTTTTAAATTCTACAACTGGTTTTAAAACTGTCAACGCTGGGTATATATATATATATATATATATATATATATATATATATAAAGCCTTGTAGAGAGATAAACTGCACGTCAAATTGAACAAAAAAGCTGTTCAAGTTCTTTACTTGTTACATTGAGCTCATTGTAAGCTCCTTTTGTTACTATGCAGACGTTATTCAAGTTCAATAGGAAAATCACTGGCGTGATAGACGAAACATCTAAAGTGAACCTTTCTTGTAATTGATCCAAATTTCGAACTTGAACGGAATATATTTGAACTTTTACGTAGCTCATATTTAGGAATCCATAAGGGTTAAAAGAAAGGATCACTGAAATTTTTTCATCTATCAAGTTGTATACTATTTGCGGTGATTGGGAAGGAACTGATTGTCGTCTTAGTGTTTGCTGAACAACTAAAGAAGCTCACATCGAAGTCCACTGAAGATATCAGATACTTGGAAATATTTTTCTTCGATTTAACGTATAGTTCATCCATCTGCAAAGTTTTGCTCGAGAGCCTTGCTATTATTTTATGGAAGCAATGTGTATAAATTAATATATTATATTACAAAGATAACAATTACACTTCGAAATTATGTCTTAAAAATTAATTCTTTTTAGTTGATTTTTAAAATCATTTACTTATTTATCCTGAAAGCAAAATTTATTTTCGTAGCTTAAATGTAGTATCGCAACTGTTTTGCAATAATTCGATAACAATTTTTGAAAAACTCAAAAATAGCAAACGTTATTTTCTCGGTCTCCCATTCTTTCTTTCTCCCTCTACTTCATAAAGTATAAAATAAATTCTTACCAATATCCATAATCCCCATTCCCATATATCTCCTTTTAACAGACTTTCTCATTAAGGAAGGGGAACAGATCACCTCCAAAGCGAGCATGTGTGCAGAATTAATCAGATCCATCCACTTTCACGGGGTCGCGAACGCTGCCTAACCTCCTCAACCAAATTTGGACAGAATACATCTCTATTATTACAAAAGGGAAGGCTGAAACAAAACAGTCATAATACAGACAACAGGGGGCAGGGGAAGTTGTTGGATGAGACAGTTTAATCTATCATAAAGCAAACCGCGCATTCCGGTCGCTGTCCCAAGGGTAAAAATATCAATTCTTCGCATCAGTGCTCGAGAACATAAGTAATAAGTACGCTGAAAAGAACCATTTCGGGTAGTGGATTTTCCATCCTTTTTTTAAGCAAATAAAAAGTTTGAGTGCGCAAAATTTTTTTTTATTATTATTTGGAGTTTTTGGACGTATAAGTTTTTTCTAAATTTCTATCTCCAACAATTTAGTTGCACGCGTATGGAAAAATATTTCAATAATTTCAAATAATGATAGCTCAGGTGTCGTCCTCGTCACTTGATTGGGGTTCAAAATTACAAGGTCCGTCACCAATAGCCCTCGTGTTACTTTTAGTGCGACGTTAATAAAACAAATCAAAGAATGATACTCATATATTAATGACAATCATTTATTTCTAAAACAGTACCGTGTCATTTTGAGGGAGGTTCCAGCTCAGGTGCCATTCTCGTCACTTGACTGAGGTCCGTCGCCAATAGCCAGAGGAATACAGATTGATATGCATTCCAAAAAAAAAAAGAAAGAAAGAAAGATAAAGGAAAAATTGGAAATATTAGAACGAAGACCTTACACAATGTAAACATATTGTTAGCTTTTATTTATTTATTTATTTTTAACTTCGAAATTTTGTCTTATCTTTTGTTCTTTGCTCCAATATGTTCTGTTATTTCTTTCCCTTTATTTGTTGAAAAAAAAAATTGATTTTTTTTCCTTTTTGCCAATAAATGCTGAGTGCGGGGGTGATTGTCTCACAGGGAGCCGGTTTGTAGCTCTCTACCCTTTGGATAAGCTCGGTCATCTTGAGCATTCCTCAAAACATTTTCAAAAATTAGAGGATAGATTTTTTTAAAAAATTATAAATAACTTCTTGAGGATGACATAATATAATTTTGAAATGCACTTGTGTGTTTATTTTTGTAATAATAAAAGAAAATAAAGTGAAAGCAAAGCGAAAGAAAAACATAAAAATTTTTCTCATAAGTAGAGCGATGGGAAATATATTTGGGATATTATATACGAGCAGAAGCAAATTCACGGTTTTCATTAATATAGCAAAGACATAATTTATATTATGATTTCATGTACGAGGAGAGTTCAAAAAGTACCTGTTACTCACGAAAGATGGCGTTGCTAAGGCAACTTGATGCAACGGTAGTTTGCTGAAATTTGTTAAAAGGCACCAAAAGGATTTGAATTTTATACATGGGCCTGGCAGCCATTTGCGGCCAAATCAAAATTCAAATGATGCCGCGTCAAGTTGCCCTCGTCATTGTTAAAAAGACTTGGATTTATATTTATACATTAGAAAACAAGCAATAATCAAAACATTTGGTTGCTTTCAGTGAATCTGCTCCAGAGATGGCAAAGACGGTCTCATTGGCCGGAAAACTTATGACGATGAATTTTTGACTCCCCATGGATTTCATACTTATGGACTATTTTTGGAAAAAAGAAAATGATAAGTGGAAAATATTATAATGAATTACCCGTTTTCACTTCCAGTTTTTAATACCTATTTCCATTCTTAATGCGAATACTTTTTCAACAACTCTACAACTACTTACTACAACAACTTTGTGATTTATATAAAGTATATTATTCAACATTACTGTAATCAAAAAGTCAAATAATAAGTAATTTTATTGGCTACAAATATTTCTATTTTATTTCACATATTAAAGTTTTTGTTTATAACAAGACGCAACCTTATTAAATTAAAAATTAAATCAAAATTATATATATATATATATATATATATATATATATATATATATATATATATATATATATATATATATATATATACATGCTCATTAAGTTTAAAATGAATATACTAAATATACTCGAACAATAAATTGGTTCGTTTGGAAACGAATAAAAAGTTTAAAATATATAGCAAAAGGCTAATAAATAAAATCATTTTAATTTCAAGAAAAAAAGCCTTTATTTTTAATTTAAGTAACTAATTATAAAGTGGTAGTATTCAATTTTTTATAATTAAATTATAATTATAATTTATTTCTTAAAATAATAATAACAAATGAAAATAAAATAAATTGCTTAGAATATTTAAATATTGTTTTCCTTCATTTCCATTTAATTTTTTTTTTTCAAAACGAAATTATTCCAATTAACGCAATGAGTTATGTTTTTCATTTGAATAGAGTTTCAAGCAAATAATTTGAATATTTTAAGTTCAACCGAGAAATCATGTACTATTTCAAATAATGAATTACTGTATTGAACAGTTAATATAAACATTTATGAATAAAAAATAATAAAATATATAAGGAAGCAATAAAGGAACTGAATATTAAAAAATTTTCTCACCATTTTATTTCTTACCTTTAAATATATAATTAACAACAATAATTCTGATGTTTATATTCAAAAAATAAATTGACTTCCATTCAAGGATCCTTTTTTGGTAATTTACATATTTATTTATAACAATAAACATTTTATTATTATGTAAGAAAATTTTCAAAATTGTGAATTAATTCAAAAGACAGTTGTTCATGCTCAAATATCTAATACTAATTAACATATCGTATTTCAAATATTACATTTTTTCGTAAAATTTTTCAAATCAACCTGAAAATGATTGAAAAAAATATCAAAATGAACACACTTTACTTCTTTCGTCTAAAATAAGATAATTATTCGTTTTCGTACAACAAATCATACAATATTGCATGAGAGAACTGATTTACAAGATTTACTAGCCATTAAATATGACATGTTTTGTATGAATTTAAAAATAAGAGCATAGCATCATGTGAGTATCAGTTTCTAAAGTAAAATATTTCTAACTAAAAATAATAATAGTACAGAGCCGTATGTTCAAGAGTTTTTAAAAAAAATAAATTCAAAAACTTAACAAACATTCATTTGCTTATAAAAGGTCATTAAAATTTTGATAATGAGCTACATTTCTACAGTCAGAAAACTTCTTAAATTTAGGAAGGGATGTCTAATCGAGATTAAAG
>BMAW01127673.1:5366-33635 GCA_019974015.1 Nephila pilipes | reverse complement strand
CAGAAAACTTCTTAAATTTAGGAAGGGATGTCTAATCGAGATTAAAGACAAATCTATGTTTCGAAGATATTTCTGTTACCCTCGAAAATATGCTTTGTCAAAGAGAACTTAAAAATTGTATTTCATAAATATTCATGATTTAAATCCTGAATTCAATGTATAAATAAAAAATTGGTAGGGTGAATATCATCAAGAGTGTGAAGAACAAATTTTAATTAATTTTATATTAGAAGGGAGCTTGATGGTGACATTAGAGGAATTTTACAGTAACTCATTCTTCTTTGATGTTCAATTAAAGTAACATTAACCATTTCTAGGGCTCACTCATTTAGTTAAAAACACTTTTGAATCTTTTTTGGGTGGGGCGTCTAATATGTCAAATAAAGTGCAAAGTATACTGGTCTATCAAGTTCGGGAAATCACTGTCAACACTCCATCCTCAAAATTGAAAGTGCACTTAACGCTTTTAGAATAATTGGAACGTGAACAAAAAAAATAACTTAGCCAAGTTATTTATATTACTTGTTCAACATTTTTAGTTTCCTGAATATAATTGATATGTAATATTACAGAGTTACTGCTTATTCTTATCTTATCTATTTAAAGTAATTCGCTCACTACGTTTGTGTAATTATCTCTCAAGTGAAAATTTTTCTACTAGATTTTGTTAATGATTATCTAATAATTACTTCTTTTTTTGAACATTTATGCAAAGAAAGAAGTAATTATTAAATTTTAGATCTGCATTCTTAGAAAGAAGTAGTTATTAGTTATTAGGTTTTCATTATTATAAAGAAGTAATTATCAGTTAGTTATGTATTAGATTTGCATTTTACGATATGAATCTTTATTTATTGCTTAGAAAACCTGAGAAATTTGTTTTCAACAAAACTGATAAATAAAGAGTATTTTAAAGGTAAATTGATATATATATATATATATATATATATATATATATATATATATATATATATATATATATATATATTAACATATTACATTTTTAAAAGACATATTTAAAATAACTGAACATTGTTTATTAAAAAAAAACAGAATTCATTGCTTAGATCCATATTATAATATAATGTGTCGTACACATTTACAATTTAATATGAAAATAAATTGAACTAATTAGAGTGAATTAAAAGATGGGACATGTTGTGGAACTTTTTATTCAAGGCCTACTCAGCACAAGGTGATGCCACAGCGTATAGGAAAAATCGGTTTATAATTGTCCCTAGGCCAAAAATTATAGAAAAAGCAAAAAGTGATGAAACCATCAAGAAAAGGAAGTCGTGAATAAGCTGCTTAGACTTACGAAAGACGACTAGCTCAATTTAAAAACCTTGAAATTTTTTGAAAAAACAAAAATGGAGAATAACGTATTGAATGTTGTAACAATCTTTAGACTGTTAAGTTGGGTTATTCTATTTTTATAGGTCCAAATATCCCCATCAACAAAATATATTATTAAAAATGTTTACAACACCAAAAAAATAAATTGAAAAAATTCTGAAAATTTAAATCCAAAGAGTAAAATAAAATGAAAAACATACAAAAAGCGAAAAAACTTTAAAAACTAAAACCTAACAATAGAAAACTAAAATCAAACAAACTTAAGACATAAATCAAGATTTTTCCAAGTGTAACACCCTATGTGTAATAATATTTCGCAGAGTAATTCAAAGAAATGAAAACAAATTTATAAATTTACATAACAAAAACAAATTAAATTTAGATATATATTTACTCACATTAAAAAACTTTAATTCTTTATTTCAAGTCATAAAAATATCTGAAAAAGCATAAAAAATTAATCAAAAATCGGTTGCGTTGCTTAACAAAATATAATCTTCCCAAGTGAGGAAACTAGTTTTAAATTTTGCCAAAATGCAAAAAATAAACTCTAAAAAACAAATTTTAAATGTTGCCGGAATGCCAACATTAAACTCTAGAAATAAATAATCAAAAATCATTGGCCGTGGCAAAATTTACTAATAATATTAAAATAAAAATTATCATAAAAAATTTTCAAAATCAAAAATTTAAAAAAAGGAAATCATAAAAATAGAAAATAATTAAAGACGAAATTTAAAAATGCAAAGAATCTTGACATAAAAACGCCATATATCAAACTGTTTCATACCTAAATCTAAAAAGAAAATATTTACGGAAAACTTTTAAATAGTAAAATTAAATAAAATTTTAAAAAATAAATAATAATAAAATAAATTTTAAAAATTAAGAATGTAAAATAAATAAATAAAAAATTTAATTAAAAAAATAAATAAAAATAATAAATAAATAAATAAAAATAAACAAATTGTAAAATAATTAGGAAAAAGTAGGAAAATAATTTAAAATGTAAAAATCACAGAATATCTATGCTAAAAATTTTCTGAAATATCAAAATTATTACCAAAATATTGCAATTAATCAATTTTATAATTTTAAAATTCTTTTTTAAAAATTAATTGGATAATCAGTTTTAGTACACGTAAGAAAGAAATCATTTAAATTATTTTAAACATTGAAAGGCACATTAACTAATTTGATGTTTCTCAGAAAAAAAATTACTTAAAATGTTTCTAAATTTATTTAAATTTAAATTGTTATAAAAGAAAGGAATTTCACAAAAAGAGTAACAATAATTATCTCTCTGGTCATAAATGTTTCTCAAGTTTTAGATTAACATCTAAGAAATCTGTTTCATATATATATATTTGTTTGAAATCTATGTGTAATTCAATTACAAGAAACTCAAATCACAAATAAACTAGGATGCTAGTTCAAAAATTAAAATTATTATAATGTGTGAAAAATTACTACTAAACCAATAAGATAGAAACACAAGCAAAGCCATAAGAAAAATATAATTGTAAACAGAAAAGGGAAGGAAATTAAACTATATTATTTATATTAAATTGTAAAAGAAGAATTGTATAAAATTCAAAAGAAAGTAAAGTAAATGAAAAATAGATAAATACCAGTTTTGTCAAAAAAGGTATGTAATAGAAAAAAAATGTAAAATACTAAAAATTTGAAGGAAAACAAAAAAATTGGAAAATAACATATTTAAAGTTATACTAGGCTTTGAATTGCTAGGCTGGGTTATTCTAGAATTATTGGCCAAACTCTCCTCATCAACGAAATAAGTTATTAAAAATAGTATAAAACCAAAAATATATTTGAAAAGAACAGTGGAGGAATTTATTTTTATGCCTTAGTGTGTGCGGATATATATACATACCTACACACACTCACGCACACACATAATATATATATATATATATATATATATATATATATATATATATACATCAAAATATAAAAACAGCTGCATTGTTTGTTCATATATGACAAAAATGTGTGGATATAAAGAACATGCATAAAAAGTGAAACGATTACAGTTTCAGAACAAATGAATGATTTATTTCAGATTTCAATCCTTACAGAGTGAGAAAGTCTACATGGCGTTGATCAATCCATATCCTGGATGAAAGTTGACGCCCGGAGAAATGGATAATAATTTCAATCCTTATCTTGCTGGATCTTGGGGGTGTCTTCACCAAAATCTGTAATTCGGTCTTTTTTTAATTTGCAATTAATTTATGAATATTTTGTAAGTCTTATGAGTTTGTGATTTTGAAGATCTTAAAAAGGCTTTGCATCAAGTTTCAAATATGATCCTTAGTGACCCCCTATCACCCTTTGTACTTTTGATTTTACCTTTGTAGAGTTGACTTTATTTTATACTGGGCTCCCTACTAAAAAGTTATTAAATTTGTCTTTATATATTCGCACATTGTTTGATATATCTGTCTTTTCTTTTTATGTTATATAATTACCTTCTTTTGATCAAAATAAAAAGTTTTAAGACTCTTTTTATTTCTCATAAACTTTTATGTTTCATTTTATGAAAGTTTTCCGACAAAATTTCAGTAAAATTTGTACAATATTATTTTTTGTGATCGCTAGTGTTACGTTCGTCGAGTCATGGGTTCATGGCTTGCCGTCACTTAAGACCCACCATTTAGGGGACTGATGCATGTTAAATCTGGACGATATACCAAGTCTTCCTATGGCATGGTGTGGAAGTTTAAATAGGGAGTGCAAGCTGAGGTGTCATTCTCATCACTTGACCGAGGTTCAAACTTATGAGATTCGTCACTAATAGCCCTGGTTCTGCTTCTCAATGCAACGTTAAAAGACAATCATATAGTGCTATTCGTCTGACTCCTTTGCAAAAGAAATTATACCTTTTCCTTTGGAGAGAACATATTCCAGTGAAATGCTGTTAGGAATAATGATGGAATACTAAATTAATTTCAACACATTTAATTCTGTAATTTTTTTTTCAGCAATACAGTATTATAATTTGAATGATTTTTTTAAATTCGCTTTCAAAATTGAATTTTTTTGAAAAAAATATTTTCACAAGAAAAAGTATTTAGGATGTGCATTTAGTGTTATCGTAATATTATATGACTTTCTGATATCATATATTGAGCATTTTAAAGTATTAATTTTAATTTTATGAATCGCTATTTTAAATGAAATAGGAATAACATTATTCGTTTCATTAAAGCATACGAGATGGGAAGATGTAGCAACAACAAAAAAAGTTTACGAAATAACTAATAACATAAATCAACGTAAAGTTTCCCTCAAAACTTCTGAAGAGCTTTTTAAAGAAAGATTTATATGAGTAATTGTTTGCCTGAGGAAAATAATGACTATTAAAGAACGACATTGTAATAATATTCATATATTGAAGTTCGATTGAATCAAAATGTTAATACAATGCTTTAAATACACATCTAATTTAAAATAGTTATTCTTAGCTTTAATTATATCTTGTGATAGCGAAAAAGTGAACGCATCATTTAGGAAATGAACCGCTATAATATTTTTTTTTTTCGATAGGTTAACTCAAAATTAGCACTAAAAATTATAATAACAAATTTTACATGAAAATTTTTTTTTAAGGATTAAGTTAAAAATAAAAATTGTTCTTCGAATTTATTATACGTTTATGACGTTTTTTAATGAATATACAAGAAGACTTCAGTGATAAATTGTCATTCCTAGGGGGATATATAAATAAGTATTCCAATAAAAAATAATAATCGAAATATATAAATATGCCAGTGAAGATAGTTTTCATTTTGTTAATTTCAGTCACCTTTCCTTTTCGCTGTTTTCTCTCATTAGAAACATTTATTTGATTAATTAAAATATAATACAAAATTATAAAAACATTTTTATACTAAAATAACTTAAAATAATATAACAGCTGAAATATAATTATTTTAAGCATCTAAGAGAGTAGAACTCTACCAAATTTCTTTAAAAAATAGGAACGGAAAGCAATATGATCTGGAAAGGCTCTAATTTATTTGATTCATTTAATTTACAAAATTGTTGACTCGTGTAAGAATACATTGTGACGTTTTACCTACGTTATTTAACTCCATGGCCAGTTTTAAGTTTAATTAATTAGTCAATAAGCTTAAAATTCCAATTGGAAATGCACGAGAGAAGGACAAAACGATTTGTTAGTTAGCAACATAGAGTATACGTAAGTTTACTAACTCTCTAATCCTTCTTAACTCCATTATTATAATAAGTTTTTAATTAAGTTTTTTTAACGTCGCACTAGAAGCAACACGAAGTCTATTTGAGACGGACCTCGTAATTTTGAACCTCGGTCAAGTGACGAGGACGACACCAGAGCTGGCACCCCCTGTCCTAACTCCTAACTTCCACACCAAGCCAACGGGAGGACTTTGGGCCCCGATAGATTTATCATGGATCAGCCCCGGTCACACGGTGGGTCTTTTGTAGCCTAGGCTCAAACCCGAGACTGAACGAAAACCGCCGGCTACGAATCCGAAACCATGACCACAAGGCTACCACGGCCCAGTTAATCTAATAATATAACCTTAGCTTATCAGATCATTCATTCCAATTCAAGCATATCTAGATTATAGCAGATTCGCTTCCAATATAGACGATTAATTACTATGACTCTCTTCATTCTACACAATTATCAACTTTGTAGTTATCCTCTGTCTCCCTTCTTTTTCCCTTTCAATTCTATTTCGCTTATAAATCACTACTTCTTAATCAATTCACAACACTTCTTATTTTAATCTAATTTACCTAATCCCGTTTCATTTGGGTTGGGAAGAAATTGTAATTTTATGCAATTTAAATTATCAAAAGATCCTCGAGGTTGGTGATGAGCAAATCGTGAATATCGCAAAGTCACAACAATGTACGTAAAGGTCATAATGCCGAATAGGTCTTTTTAACTCAAATATATTTTATTATAATTGTTTTTAATAATTTAATTCGAATTTTAGTACACATTTAATGGTTTCATAAAAGAGAAAATGGCACACTTTTTTTTTTTAATCCTTACAGTGGTTCGGTTTTCCTTATCTTGTATCGGATATCATTGTATATAGATGGGATGTGTTGCTATTACCACATTTGATGGATCAGGCCTGCCAAAATGAAGGGGGATGCATGGCCTGACAAATTCAACTTCCCATCCCTCCCTCTGCAATGTCACATAACGCTTCCATAGAGAAGAATGGTTGACATTATGAGATGCAGAAAACGGGGCTTCAAAAGCGAATTCTCTTTCTTCTTTTTTTTTCTTTTCTTAGGAATAAGATCAGTTGTATAAGGTAATGCAATATTTTCACTGAAGTGAAAAATTGACGTTTGTATGTATCTATCTATAACGATATCTAAGGCGTGTTATGTGTGGGGATTCTTTCTTTTAACTTCGGCATAAAATTGTCATATATCTATATATATATAGCAAACGATTTATTCTAAGGGCCCAAAAGGGTGGGAGGTTGTAAATTTATATCTTGTGTCGAGCATGCAAATTCTTTTTCTGGGAAGTTTGATGCATCTTGGCGACATTCGAATGGAGGGATATGCTTCTATTCAAATGTGGTCGCAATTGTGCGATTTTACATATTTTTCAATTGTGCATGCATTTTTAGAATGCGATGCTAAAGAAATGTTCGAGGCGTGTTCTTTGATTTGTGTTAAGAGCTGGAATTCTTAAAGAAGAGTCTTAGAAAAGTGTAGGATGCTTATATGGTTTGTTGATCGGAATGACAAAAAAAAAAAAAAAATTAAAAATTTTACTATCTATTAGTGTTTATATTCATATTTTAAGGTTATAGATTTTGAATAAAAATAAAATAGACGTATTTAGAAAGTTTTAAGCTGAGAGTTATAAATTTTTCATTTTTTTTTTAGTTCCAAAGTATAATATGTAATTACTTTAAATTTTAAATGCATGACTGTTACATTGTTCTCAAATATAAAATGGTAAGAAATAGTTCTGTATATATATCACAATTCATTTGGAGAGTTTGATTTAAGTTATTTTTAATTTAAAATTCTCAAAACATTTAAAACATTTTTCTTTGGTGTTTTTTTTTTTTTATTATTATTTATTTTCCAATAAAAGATAATTCATTAGTAAATTTAATACACCAACAATTAATATTCAGTGTGATCTTAAACGAAATAAAAGTACTTTTACTTTAGTATTATTAGAAGAGACATTAATTTATTTTCTTAAATTTAAAATAACATTTTTAATTTGCAATTTGAAATTGTTTTTCTTTTAGTTTCTTATAGAATAAGTTATTTTCGATAATTACCAGATACTAAATTAAAATACAATAAAGGAATTAAAAATTATTGTTGAATATTCCAATTTAAAAATATGTGAAATGACGATCAATAAACTTCGCACAAAATTCACACCATTACTTACTCAGAAAAAATACTGTGACTTTAGTAAATTTTTTTTGTCGCTAAAATATACTTAATTCTTAAAAAGATTACGTCAAGAAATACTTATAATATTTTAATACTATTTTTATAATTATTATTGAATACATTTGAGTATTCATTGAAAAATACAATACGATTTTAGAAAAGCAGATATTACTTGAATTATTATACACAATGACTACAATATGCTACTGTAAAAATATTAATGATAATGTCATATGTTAACAGTTTAGTAAAATTCCGAATATGCTCCATCTAAAACATTGATTGGAATCCTACCGAAAAATTATGGAGTAAAGCAATGGGAAAACGATTTCCTTTTTCTGCTGAAAAGTAAATCACTGTGAAATGATCTGTTCTTAAGCAAAGCATCTCGTTTTTAAACCGCAAAAAGCAATTGGCTTTTATAATAAAATTTAAAATATAAGTAATTCTGGTCTTCATGCCCTGATGATGACTTCAAAAATAGCTGAAAATCTGCGAAAAAAAGGACATTAAAGCTATCTATTGAGCGTTGTTGTGGTTTCAAACGACCCATTAATAAATGCTTCGATGAATTTTTATTGCTACTTCTCTTGTTATCGGGTTGTTGCTTTGGGAATTTCTAGGTTTTCGTAACCTCAAAAAGTAGAGAAAAGGAATGCAAAAGTATGAAAGTAAGTATTCCTTTTAAATTATGTTTTACATTAAAAAAGTAATAAAATATTTATTCCGCCTTGTAATTAAAGTACATGGAGTTCACCGATAACTTAGCTACTTAATTATTATAAATTGTAGTAATTTTATGAGGTCTTGCTTTAATAATTTATTAAATTAGCTAAATCTAGAATCCAGGAAGGAAAACACTCACAGGAGAATCGCTAGGATTGGATTGGTTTTATTAAGTTCGCAATAGACGCAACACGAGGGCAATTGGCGACGGACCTCGTGATCTGAACCTCGGTCAAGTGACGAGGACGATACATGAGCTGGTACTTCTCTAATCATTAGGAATTGAAAAGGAGAATCTCTCGGAGTTAAATAGTTATTCCGTAATTTAAAAGATTAATGTACAAAACTATCAGCTCGATAGATGTAACAAAAATCGAACTCAACTTGAAGTAAACAGAAAAACAAGCAATATAACAGAAATAGGAAATTGAAATGCATTAAATTGATTTTCACATCTGATTCAAAACTGCTTCAGGAATTGATTAATTCCAGATGTGACTTATCTCAAGCTAAATCCGCATATTAGAGGAAGTGTAATTATACTTCTTACAGTGTAAAAATCATTGCCAAACTTTCTTATCTCTCCTTTTCACTTGTATCGACTGTGTGATTTTAAGGAATAAAACAAATACATATAAAATTGTATGATGATTCTTACTTCAGTTCTTAACAAATTTGCATAAACAATTTCGAAAAATGAATGTGGATCCGTTAGAAGTAGCATATTTGATAAAACAGGAAAAAAAATTTGCTAAATGAAGAATAGGAATTATCAAATCTCACTACTTTATTGCAAAAATAAGTACTTAAATTTAATTGAAGCAAACAATCAACTAAGGGATTTCGATGTCCTAGAAATATGCATGAATAATTTGCTAATGTCTTAAATGTTGTACATACATAGTGCATTAAAAATTATAATAAAGAATCAAATATTGTACGAACATAAGAAACAAAAATTACATAAAGATTTTTAATGATTTTATCATAAGATATCAATTGTATATTTAATGTTACTTAATAAAAATGTTCTTCATTTAGTATTAGTGATATAATATGATGTTAATAGAACTACAGCAGGGGTTAAAAGGCTGGGGAGGTTCGATATTTTTATATTGCTTTATACATGGATGTTCAAAATGAATCACCAATTTAAAAATTCCGTATTTCCATAAATAAACGAAACAGAATGATAAGTAATACATAAACACAAAGGAAAATAGAGGGAGTCTTATATTGTGAAAAATATATTCCTTTCGTATACTCTTCGTGAAGCAATTTCACGAAAGCTGTTTTAGATGCTTTCTTGGAACTACCTCGCAGGTGGATCGATTGTAATGGACCAGATAATTTGATGTCACACAGCTTGCCATCTAAGTCACCTGAATAGCCTCATACGGTTTCTTCATTTGGGGTTTGTAAAAGATGCAGTGTAAGCAAAGTTATGTGACCTTAAACAACGGATTTCTGCTGCCGTATAATCAATTACCACTAACATTTTACAAGTGTTTGGTCAGAATTTATATAACGAATCGCGATTATACGTATAACTAAAGAATGTTACATCGAACACTTGTAAAAAAAACTTCCGAATTTTCCCTTTACAGTCATGTATTATTTATCATTCTGTGTCGTTTATTTATGAAAATATAGCATTTTGAAATCGAATGATTTATTTTGAATAACCTTTATTTAAATCGACAGGTAAAAGTGCTTTACAGCTATATCTTCTTTGAAATTTTAGTGAAGTAAATGTTAGTTTATTTTTTGAAAGGAAATCTTATGCAGGGCCAAGTCAAAATTCATTCTGGAAGAAATCTTTCACTTTCAACTGAATTTTCTTCGATGATTTCCAAAAGTCATTTGTAATATATAGTGCCAGAATAACACAAATAAGACTAAAATGAATATTTTTCCAGCTTATTCTTGTCTTTTTTAAGTTTTTACCTATTATATCAATCGATGAATCAATTTATGAAATCAACCAAAAATCATGTAATTTATTTCTGCTGCTTTATGCTTTTATTATGCTGAAGAACAGAATCCTTGTAAAACATTTTGAAGAAATGTAAAATAAGAACTCAAGCATGTTTATTACGTTTGTAAGAACTATTGCATAGATTCTGAGTTAACTAGATGCAGTGTTATTTTACTAAACAAATAAAATCCTAATCTTTAAATTAAAATATTCTTAAACTCTTAAAGTTTCTCCCTAAACTATGAAACTTTTTCTATCAGTCTGAATAAGAAGTATTGAAAAATTTAATGTAAAAAAACTGGAATAGGATAAGTTATTTATAAGCAATGGCCGAAGTGCATATTCTAACATGATTTTTTTATATTTTTCAAACTCAAGACTTAAATAACTCACTTTTAAGATATTCTTTTCACTCCACTTATCATTTCTGCTTTTAGAACACAGAAGGAAAAGAATAAACGATGTCAAATCCTACGCTTTTTTTCTTTCCTCCAATTTCAATGCCAACCGAAATAAATGGTCTTTGCTCTAACCGCTGGACATTGTCCACCTCTGAAAAATATCTACCTCTTTTTCAAAATACGAAATAGAAAAAAGGGGGATTCTTTGAAGTAGATTTCTGCACTGGTCACCGATCGGACATTCGTAATCCAAATATTTTATTCCCGCTTTGGCGACTACGGATGCGTGAGTGCAAGAGACGGTGCGTGAGCAATGGAGCTGTCGAGAGGACAAAAGGATCATCTTCAAGATCACAGCCCCTTTCATGTTGGTTATTCACCTCACAAGTGGGATCTTCACAAAGACCACGTTTGTCGGATTCCAGACTTTGCGTAAAATGTGTTGGTAAACAAATTGCATTTACGCTTGGTAGGGTATGGGGCAGACATGTCTGGAGAAAGTGGGCGAAGTAACACAAGGATAAGTGTGGATGGGTTCAAGTAAGAAGTGATTAAAATGAGGCTAATTTTTACTCGAGTTTATGTAAAAGAATCTATTGAGAGAGAAGAGTTTTATTTTGAATCTATTTAAAGTATCTACTTAAGATTTAATAGCAAAAATTCGCTGATATGCAATATTTTTAAAATTAATTTAATTATGATAGTACTGATTTAAATTTGAAAAAAAATGGTTTTTCAAACACGCTAAAAATTTTAAACTGGGGAACTGTGTCAAGGAATATTTCTTTCATATCGTTCTTTCAAGTAGCATAATGAAATTATATATAAAATGCGGAACTTTTTTATTTATTTACAGAAGATTCCCATACTAAAAAGGAAAAAAAAGTTAAAAGTTAAAAATATAATTTATTTTAATCCAATATACCACACGGGTCAAGTAAATTTATTTTATGTGTTAAAATACTTAGAATTTTAATACGAGTATTTGTAATTTTAATTAGTAAATGATGGTAAAATTTACATTCTGAATGCTAAAGAAGTAGTATTAACTCACTGATACCGTTATTAAAGTTTTTTTTTTTTTAATCTTTTTCTCCATCAAATTGGAAACATCAATAAATTAGGTGCTCCTTACAAAATTAGGGGAACGTAAAAAGAAATATGAAAAAAAATATGTTATTAGATGTTTTTCACAATGAAATGATTTTTTTTTCTACTCGTAATGCACTGCATAAACTTACCTTTGAAAAAATATGAAAAACTACGATGAATAATTTATAATAATATTAATACGTCACTCATAAAAGGATCATTATAATTATTTGTATTTGTGAAACAGCCATTTCCATAGTAAATGCTGTAGTACATCATATAAGGGACACTTCTATTTAAGGGACAATTCTGTTGGTGCCGGTCGCTTTGAATAGTGTATTTATTTACATCTTATAAAGGAACATCTGTATTTAAGGTACCTGTATAAAATATCTAGTCCGATGGGTATCCCTTATTAGGAAGTACTACTCTGTATTAATCTAAATATGATATCCTAACTGTAAAAGGCTTTGAAATAAATATATAAATTAATAGAATAATCTACTTCAAAAGTATAAAAAAAAAAGTGGCTAATATTTTTATTATAGTTTTCCTTTCCTAAGGAATTAGACTTTACAAAAAAGTAGAAAAATTGAATATTGGAAGCAAAATTATTTAAACGAAGTTAACGAAATTATTTAAAAGATATTTTAGAATATATATGTATAATATATATATATATATATATATATATATATATATATATATATATATATATATATATATATATATATATATATATATTAAAATTCACAGTATCTTCAAAATAAAAATAGTTTCTTTAAGTGTGTATTAAAAATATAGAGTAGTGACGTAACATGTGATGCCTTTAACATTCATTTAGTTCAAATTAAAGAGGCTATAAGATTAAGCATAAGAGATTATTCTTCACCAAGGCTTTAAATTGTCTAAATTATTATTTAGTAACAAATTATAATTTCATTTAACTTCATATGAAGGGGGGGAAATACTTAAAATAAAAATGCGGAAGGAACAAATTAAAACTTCTTATTAATATGTCTTAATCCTATAATTTTTATAATCTCATAATCATATATTTGACTTCACCTGTTAAAGGATATACGCGTTCACATGCAAACAAATATATTCAAAGTCTTATTAATAGCATCGATTGTATTAAATCTTCACAGTTGTCCCAAAACGTCGAGTATTAAGTCATCATTTACCGAATTCAATTGTGACTGAATGATTAATTTAGTAGTTTCCAGCTCTACAAAAAAGTTCTTACATACACGAGGAGGGGATATCCTTCAGTTAGAAGGCCGTTTCATTAAGTGTCATTATCTTAAGATTGTTCCGAGAGATTTTATTTGTGAAAGAGAAGTAAGATTTGTCAAAGTAGAATGGAGTCATTGTCTAACTGAAATTCAGTTGCCATGACACTTAGAAATCAAACAAGAGTAAGAGCAAAAGGTTGGGATGTCGGTTTTGGGGGACCGGAACTGAGTCTTAAGCGTCCAACCCTCGACCAAATGCACGCGAAGTCATAATTAGGGCCGAAGCACGATTCGTTCCATGCGTTTTGTGACGCGTATTCATCCAGTGTAACGCAATTACTGACAGACCGCGCAGTGAAAATGTTCCAGCAATAGAGTTACACATATCAAAAAAGAAAGACAAAAAGAGGGGAAAAAAGATTGGAAAAAACAACCAAAGGATTTTTGTTTCATTTCACTTCCGATGGATAAAAACAGACGTGTTATTTGAATGGTACCACAAATATTACTTTCTGGATTCACAGGACTATTGGCACGCTTCGTTGTAGGAGGAATAACTTAAACTGTTTCTAAAATTGAAGAGAGGAAATTAATAGATTGGAAACGCGAATAACAGCTCATTCTATTTCATATTTCACAGTCAAAGTTTCTGTTTTCTGGAACTGCTTATAATTTTACATAATAAACATATAAGACTAAATTTTTTCTTTACATACAGTTAAAAGTAGAAAAGAAAAATTATTAATGGAGAAAAAATAGTTAAAAAATTGATTGTGGCTGAGAAATTTTTCTAAGATGCATAGCCACAGTTTTGTAACGTCATCATTAAAAGAAGCTCGGCAGTCAAAGAAACCTCTGTTGGATCTAGTTATTTATTAACATTTTTGTACTCTTAAATACATTAGTACAATCACTTGAATGAAACTGTTTCCTTCACTTTCAGAATCGGAATTAGATGTGGTGGGGAAGTTAGAAGATAGAATGGCAGCTTAGGTGTCTTCTTCAAAAAAGGTACAAAATGGATTAAAAATATGAGGTCCATCTCCAATATCCATTATATTACTTCTAAGTGAAATGTTAATTAACCAATCAATAAATCATTCCGAATTAGAAATAGTTCTCCTTTATTGGTTTCCTATATTATCCTATCCTTATATAATATAATAGTTTTGTAGAATCTATTAATTAAATTTTCAAATTACATTTTTTTCTCTCTTAATAATTTCTGTTACATTCATTTCGTTTGTTTCTCCTATAGATAGACATTTTTCCCAATATTGGAACTTTTTCTTTTATCTTCGAAAAGTTCTTTCTTTTATTTTCGAAACATAAATGTCTAACTAGAAAAAGATATGACGGGTTGTTAGCGGTTTTCTTTTCACTAACCTTGGGGATTTATTATAATTGGAATTGCATACAATTACAAGCCTTTGAAAGCCAAATGAAATGCAATTAGGTAAATTAGTTCAAGAAAGAAGTGTAGTGAATTGAATTAGGGGTAGTGATATATAAGCGAAAGAGAATTGAAAGGAAAGATTAAAGAGAAAGAGCATAGCGATAAGCTGACAGGTGTTTGTGAATTGGATTGAATCATTACAATTAATCAGTTGCATTGAAAGGCTTTTCGTTAGAATAATAAAATTTGAACCTGTTATAAGCAAGAATCGGAACAATGGAACTAACTAACTTGGCAAACTAACTTTGGTGTTTAAATATAAACTATGATTAACTCAATTAAGAAGAAAGTTAAGAGGAATTCCAAAGAGAGTGAACCTGCATATTCTGCGTGGTTAGAAAATAAACTATGTTGTCTTTTCCTGATGTCTCTTCCAATAATTTTGCTAAATTATTGACTATTTAATTATACTTTAAGACATCTGTGAAGTTTGATAACGAAAGATATATATATATATATATATACATATATTATTAAATATCTCCGTTTGAAAAAAATAATTTTTTTTTATTTCTATGTTACTTCTTTTAAAGCTTGGTAAACGACTTTTTATGTAATTTAATTTATTTGAAATACATTGCATGACATTTTCAAACCGTGATTGCATATCAAATATTTTCTTATTTACTATAGGATTTCTTATTTACAAGTTTTAATTGTATAATAGATTGATTTTCTATTTGACTATAAAAAAAATTATTTAACACAAATGAATTTCTTAACTGAAATTTGAAAATGAAACATTTTTAATAAATCAAAAACAATAAAATTATAATCTCCTGTAAGACATAATGGAAAAAAAAAAAAAAACTTAATTCAGAAGCAAAAAATTTATCAACAAACGTATATAATTATAATCTCAAAAATAAAGTATTGAATAAATTTTTAAGAAAACAATAATTTACTACAATTTTTAAGAATAACTTATTTATTTGTATCCTTCCAACATAAAGGTTGTATTCTATCATTTTCTTTAAAATATTATGATTTCCTCCATAACTTCTTCAGCGGAACATTCTTATTTATTCTTAATCCTGTGTATTAAAAAAGTTTAGCAATTAAATCACGGTATTAATAAAAACCACTTTTAAATTTTCAAGATCGTTTTAATCTCTCTGCTCAAAAAGAGTAAAACAATTCGCATTCTGCGTCTTTAAGAGAATCCTTCAAAACGTTTTCACTCCCTCTCTGGAACCTTTACATCACCGTTTATCGCTGATAGACGACACACCAGTTAATCACGAAAGCAGGCCATAAAAGCAAACTGAACGCTCATTTCACACTCCAGAGCTTCTCTTCACTCTGCTCGGAACAATCCCCCTTACTCCAGACCAAAACCTCGAACAACCCCCTTGCATAACTTAATTGAACGATATACTTGTACACACACACATATACATACACGCCAACACCCCCGCTAGACCCCATTGCGGTTTCGGTTAGCTTGTTTTCTCATTTTCACGGTATTGTGGACTTTATTATGCAAAAGAGGCTGGAGCCAGTTAAAGCAAGCAATATATATTCCCTTCTCTTACGATCTTTATTAAAGGGGGCCAAAAGGTAAACCGGTGCAGCACTTGCAAAGCTAATAAATTTTAATCCAAAAATCTCCAGAGCAGTTTATGAAGTTTATTATGCATGGTGTGGGAGAAGACTTGAAGGGGAGGGAGTCAATGCTGTAAAGCTAATATAAATTTAATCATCTCCCCCCTCCCCTCAGAACCCCAAGGGAGGAGTTGTTGCCACAAATGTTCAGTTGACACGCGCCTCTGCTTTCAATATGCCTTTCGGAAGACAAGGCAGTAAATAATGAGGTTTTGGCTATTACTGAGAACGTTCTTTGGAGGGGGTGAGGGGATGAATACCATGTATAAAATTAATGTGTGTTAAAGGGCATGTTAGTGGAGGATGGAGTGGAAGATGTTATTTCTCGCTTCAAGGATTTTTAGAGAAGAGTTTGAATTAGTATGTATGAAGAGAAATCTGGGAATATAAGAGCGAATAAAATTTGATTATGTTGCATAGTTAACCGAATGTTTAACAAGTAAAGTACATTTAACATGTGAATAAGGTATCTCTTTTCTTTTTTTTCCCTTCTATGCGGTACATTTTGAATAAATGAGATCGATAATGAATGGTTATTATTTACTTTGATAATATTTGGGCATTACTTAGTAAAAATTAGTTTTTTTTTCTAGTTAAGGCTGGTTGGGCAGTATGTTATAGAACGAAACATAAAATCGTTATATTTTTTTATTAAAAAATATCCGACATTAATATGATATTTTATCCTCTTTATCCTATGGACAGCAAACAAAGCGTAATGCTACTTTTTGTTTGAATCGCTATACTTTTTTTTTCTTGTATAAAATTCTTTGAGTTTTAGGTTCTTTGCTTTTCATTTCTTAAATTAGTATGCTAAATTTATACAAAATGTTACAAGACCAACTAAACAACGACAAATTTATGAAAGATTTCAAAATTGTTAGAAATCTGTATGATAAACTAATATCCATATTGTTACGGAATTTTAATACTGGGTGATCTTTCCTACCACGAAATTCCGAGTTTGAGAAATTTAGCGAAAGAAATATTAACATGTTTCTTATTCGTGATGCTGGAAAAAGCATTATTTTCATGTCTTATACAATATGAAACGATACACAATGCAGAATAATAATATGACTTCCTTTTTAGAAATTAACCACATTATTGTATCACTTGAAATCTTAATAACCTTTTAATAAATAATTTTAACGTCTGCTAAAATAAATAATTTTAACGTCTGCAATGTCATCGTACGATTTTTCTTACATCATGACTCCAAAATTTCCGATAAAGAATTGAAACAGTATCACAAAAGTTCTCAATATCCAGAGTCTGTTCCAAAATTGAAAAAATATATTTAAGGTAACACGAATAGTACAATTGTACATAAATAATTTTTTGTGTAAAGTTAAATTAACTTTTTTAACCATCGATTTTTCTTCTTTCTATATTTTCATAATCTCTGTTTTAATGTTAGTGGCAAACAGGGTTATTCATCTTTCCATATTATTGACAAACAATAACATTGACTTCCGTCTTTACTAATAAACGTGTCCCTAGCTACATGTTTTTAATACGTTCATTAACCTGTACTGCTAAATTAGCTCCAGTTTATTACTCTTAACAAAAATATTAATATAAGAACAAAAGTAGAGGTGAATATTTAAGAGATGGTGAACAATGCACTCCTAGATATCGCTGAAATATTTCCTAAAAATGTTCAAACTCAAACGGTAATTTATTTTTGAAAACAATGTATTTAAATTGTTCACTAAAATGTATGGTGAACAAATGCGGAAACCATTTTTAAAAAAACGTTTTTAAGGCTCCCGTCTACCCGCCATTAAGCCATCAGCTTAATGTTAATCTTACGGAATTTCGACTTGAATTCTCCCATCTTTACAATTTGATCTATTTGAATGCAATAAAGTGCATCTGAAAGAGCAAAAAATAACGAATGTTTCTGTGGAATTACTTTTTTCCTCCGATTTTTAAAAATATTTTAAAATATTTTTTAAAGACCGGAAATCTTACAAACGAATCAGTAAAATAAAAATAAAAATATTTTTGAAAATCGGAGGAAAAAAGTAATTCCACAGAAGCATTCGATATTCTTTGCACTTGAAGATGCATTTTATTGCATCCAAATATATCAAATAGTAAATATGTGAGAATTAAAGTCGAAATTCCATAGGATTAACATTACGTCCGCGAAATCAAAATGGCGGGTAGACGACAGCCTTAATAACAATCATTATATCCCCATTCCTTAAAATTTACTATGCTTATTAGTTTTGAAAATATTTAACAACGGTTGAATCGAATATCTTCGCTAAGACAATTAGAAATGTTAAATACCTGCAATTTATAGATGTATATCAAAAGTTGTTCAATTGTTGTCAGTTTAAAAGTTCAAAAATTGTTCACAAGAAAAATTATCAGCAAAGCTATTTCATTCATGCTAATTTCTGACATTCATTCATTTATGATCTTTATTTCTTGTTAGAGAAATTCCAATTGCAGAAGTAGAATAAAATCTTATTTGGACATTTCTTATAAACTTTATGCAATGAAGAGAAGAACTCAAGCTCGATTAATAATTTTTCAGCATTTTAAATAAATACTATTTCAGTACTTTGTATCCCAAAAGTTATGTTATTCGGGAAAATAAAAATAATTTTTAAAGCTGTGTCAGAGTTACAATTCATAATATTTAGTATGATTCTTCCAAATAAATGAAAAAGGTGTTCGATTAAAAAGGGATTTTTATAAGCTATGCTGAACAATGTTTTAACACAGTTATTGAAAATCGTTTTATAATCTCATTAATTTATATTAAACTCCTGTTTTAAAGAATTGCCCTAATTGCGTCATTGTAATTATCTCTTTTTTCAATACGTTGTTAGTTTTAATGCAAGATTAAACTTCATACCTATAAAAAAAATGGTAATGTTTGTGCCCTATAGACTCAAAAACAACTCGAACGATCTCATTAGAAATTTCACAGTTTGTTCTTTCTCGTATCAGGAATGTTTGGATAGTAGTTTGAAAGAAATCCGTTAAATAGCATTGCAGTTTTTACGATTAAAGTGAAGTATTGGGTGCACTCCAATTTTGGTTATTTTTGCGTTTGATAAAGATTTCATTCGGTCGACTGATTTCACCAAAAATTGCCAGAGAGTGGTTTGGTTGAAATCAGATACGTAGCGTGGTTAAAGGGAAGTATTGGGTGATAATTTTTAATCACAGTTGTAAATTTGGAGACTTTATTAAAGCAGGTCGTCATACGTATCTCTATATTTGATGTCAAAGATAAGTAAATTATCCCAATCAAACAAATTTCATTATTGATAATTGGAAAATTTTATCTTATTAAATAAGAATTTAATGAATTTAGTAATTTGTAGATTTAGTTTAACAGGGTTTTGTTTAAAGATTGTAATATATAATTTAATACAGAATTATTTATAAAATAAATAATATTAAATAGTATGTCAAATACGACTTATTCGATGTCAATTTTGATGATAAATTATTAACACAATATT
Source organism: Nephila pilipes (assembly GCA_019974015.1). NCBI lineage: Eukaryota > Metazoa > Arthropoda > Arachnida > Araneae > Nephilidae > Nephila > Nephila pilipes. The sequence goes on along the minus strand of BMAW01127673.1, from coordinate 13,830 downwards.
CATACAATTCAAACAACATTCTTTGATTAAATTACAAAACTAGAAGTAAGGTATACTAATGGGAAAAGGTAAAGAATATTACGATGCCTTATTATCTCTGCTTCTCAGTATTTTAATAATATTTGATTCCATTTCCTTAGAAATAAAATAAAATGGGTTTTGTCCCGAGCATAATAGTATAAACACAAAAACACATCATTCTCAATCCAAAGTTTGGGACAGTATTAAAATAACATTATCTTCATTTTTGAATTCCCTTTCTGAATGCTTTTCTCTTGAGATATGTGTTGCAAGTCTTGATGAGGTTTTAATATATTGAACTTTGTTTTAATTTTTTAAACTACTGGTTTTATTTTTTAATTTTTAAATATTTACAGGTTAAATATGCATTCTTTAACATTAGGTAATACATTTTCAGCAATTTTAATGACTTTTTTTAATATTATATTATTCTCTGTAAGCTTTAATTAAATTATACATATCTTATTTTCAATTTTAATGCTCTTTTATTTTTAACAATATGTTGAATTTCATTTTGTATTATTTGCAATTTAATAGTTTTAATTTTTGATGAATTTCCAATGTATATATATATATATATATATATATATAACATAATATATATATATATATATATATATATATATATATATATATATATATAGTATATGTATGTCTCAACCACAATATGATAATGATGGTATATATGCTCAATAATAATAATATAAAGATGCGTAATAATAACAATAATGTAATATATAATGGCATAGACAACCAATATTATGGTGAAACTATTGTGTATTGACAATATTGTGTTCCAATAATGTAACAATATGGTACGTATAATGTCAGCAATATGTGTATGTATGTATAAAGAATGCGTAGCAATAATGTACGTATAGTAATAATAATAACAATAATAATATGTATAATAATAATAATGGGTAAACAATGGCCAATAATGTGTATGTGTGGCCGTAATGTGTGTGATTGGCAATAATAATATGTATAAAGATGCGTATGTATGTGTTATTATTATGTTAATATTAATAATAAAATGCATATGTATTAGTGATACGTATAAATAACAATGGCAATATTAATAATATATGAAGAATACTGTATATGTGTGCATATACATATTAATAGAAGTATATGATATGTACGTATGAAATAATATATGTAACTTGCACGTCAGATCAATGGCTCCCGGGGTCTAACGTTGAGAGAACGAGCATAAGAGGTTGCGTTCGTCAGCATGGCGCGGCTTTTGTTGATCTTGTTTTGAAGGTTGATTACTTAGTCGTTCGACGGCGCTTTCCCGGTTTTAAAAAGCCGCAGAAATCTTTTGGTTGCGTAAAAGCGATAAACAGGCTTCTGAATCATCGACCTCGTTGCTGCTTTTGTTCCATCAGAGCAATCGCGGCACCCTGGAAAAAAACCTTTCACTTCACTTCAAAAACCTTTTCCTGGTCCGATCGACTTAAAAATTTTGACACGTTTCAAGCAAAGGTTAGTATTCTCTAGAAAAGACCTGGTTATGGTTACACTGAGCGCCATCTCGGTTAGTCTCGGAGTTATGAGTCTATGTGTTATATATATATATATTATGTATATGTATATTATATATACTTATATATATAATATACATATATATATATATATATATATATATATATATATATATATATATATATATATATATATATATATATATATATATATATATATATATATATACATAGAGAGAGAGAGAGAGAACAACATAATGAGATAGGAAAAAATTTTAAATATTATGTTTCGCTTTCAAACTGTTAAAGGATTACTCAAATAATTACTCCCCTTTTACTTTCTTTGCGATACGTCACAATATGAAATTCAAGATTATCTTCATTATTAACAATTCACGATCACAGTTATTTTATTCTTGAACTGAGCAAATAATTGTGTATTGAAGGATGCTAAACGGTCCAATTTTCAGAAATGGTCTATCGCATCCGTGAAAACTTGCGTGATCTATTGAGAAACAAATACAAACGAGTAGCAAGAAGATAAAAAAAGAGAGAGAGAGAGCATGTTATTTATCCATTACGTTGATACGCGTACATGAATTACACGCATTGAATGCCCTTCTATATGCAGAAACAAAATTAATTCGCCATTTATTGCCACAATAGTATCTGCTTTAGGATTCAGTCTATCAACTATTCTGAATCCATGAGCGTAACATTAATCTCCTGTGGGGTTCTAATTACATTCTCGAATTTATTGTACTTATTTGAATGCAATGAAGTATTTTCATCAGAATTAAAATGTGAAAGATATCCTATATATGTTATTTACTGTTATTCCGTCCATATTCAAGCGAATTTTTATGTATATTTTAGTTATTTGTGCGTAAGCTTTAAAAATATTTAAAAATTCTTGTTAAAAATGAGTAAAAAAAGGCACTCATAAAAAACTTAGCAGATACACAGAGACGTAATGCGATTAGCGTTACTTCTATGAATTCAAGATTATTAGTAAGGGGAACGTTTAACTAATGACGCAAAAAGCATTATTTTTATTTGCAAATACACAAGACTTAAATGTAACTATGATTCTTATTTACAAATGCTTTCATAAGTATCATTCAATTATTCATGTTTACTTATTAAAAAAATGTTTATTATTCCTCACATAATCTTAGGACAGTCCTCAAAATAGTAATTATTACAGATGATGGCTTTGAGACTGTATTAAAAATGTTATGTTGTAATTCAAATGTTGGAGAAACTTATTAATGATAGAATACATTAGTTAAAACCGTTTAGTAGAGAAATATAGAATTTCAATGGTAAAGAGTTTTAATATTATACTTAGTCGCTAACTTAAACAGAATTATCAAAACTCAAATTAAATTTTTTTTTTAGTTCTTAAAGTTGCAAATATTTCAATTACTTGAATTGATCAAAAAAAAAACTATTGTGGGAAAAATGACTATTAAAATAGTGAAAGGTTTTAAAGATTAATCAACTATAATTACGACTACAAAAAAAAATACCATCGCTTTCAAAACCTTTAACTGAAAATTACAAATTTCAAAAATAATCGAAATTTTAAGGTTATTTTAACACAAATGTAGATTAAAGTAACAGACTTGCAGAAGTGTAATAATTTAACGCATTACTATAAATTAAATATTGAAATGTATCATATATTATCGTAGACGATTTTCTGATTTTTGCGATTTGAAGAAGTTGCGATGAATGGTGAGTAAACTAAATAATTTTAATCTACCGTGATAATTTTCTCGTATTAGTAATATCTCCTTTTCGAAGAAAAAGGAATAAAAATGCTTTTTAATTCATTTCATATCAAGAAATAATAAGAATTTTTTTTATTATTTATAAAAAAAAAAAACGATAAGCCTTTGAAGTACATTGGCATTTAAATAATGTTGGTTGAAACTTATAGCAACATTTCATTAAATAGTTATAATCAATTTATTGTATTCCTAAAGATACTTTATGCCTTATTTTATATTTAAAAAAAAAAATTTAAAAACACCTGGGAACAGCTGAAGTCACCGATGAAATGCCAAAAAAAAAAACAAATAGGGTTTTATGTTATCTTCCTCAAAGCATTAAAACTTCTTCATTACATCATTCGCAAGACCAATACCGAGGGAATATATGTAATATGAAAGGTTTGTAAATTAGAATAAATTGTGAAGTGTATGTAGTGTTTTTGTTTGATTTTTTGTAACTATTTAGTATAAATTTCAAAATCCATATAAAGTATTCGTTGAATTCAAAATAAAATTTCAAATTTTCATTAAAAAAAAAACAACCCTGCAAATAACTCTCTATACTTGACCACATTAAAAATGTCTAAGAAAAAATTATTATTTTTAGATTTTTGTTATTTTGAAAGTCTTAACTATGTTTAGTAAAAATTAATTATATAATTTCACTTAATATATTATTTAATATTAGATTCAGTTAACGCCATGGAACATACAAGTTTGTATGAAGTATTTTAATTAACATTTTATGCTTTATTTAAGGAGCTAATAATAAATCCCTTTCTTCCTGTTTATCCAATACAATAATCATGAACGATATAATTTTTAAAAATTTAAACGCCTATACATCAGATACATGATTTAAATTAATTTTATGAATGGCAGGATTACATTGAATTGACGACATTTATTGATGAATGATGGAATAATAATAACAGGATAACATCAGTTGAATTTCTACAAAAAAAATTTCTATGCAGTGCCAGGTGCTTTTAATATAAACATTCCTATTTAAGACACAGAAAAAATTTTCCTTTCTATTTTATTCTCAGAAAATTATCATCAAAAATTAGTTTGATCGAATCCTTAAATATGATAATTTATTTATTTAATGTATAAAATATCGACTGCAGATATGAAAGCAAAGTCAAAAGGGTGAGAAAAAAAAGAAGCATGTAACGTTTCTACATCGTCATTCCAAAGGGATATAAATTTCTTTAATAGCGAAACATATCACGTTATCTCGATGATCTGCTCTTTTATATAGATAATTCTTTTTCATTGATTATCATTTGAAGTATCGCAGAGTTTATTTCTAGTTACATTTTCCTTTAACTGTTTTTATGAGGATTTGAATACATCATATTTATTATTAGTTATAATATCTAAAAATGAATACTAATGTGGCTGAAAATTATTGAAAATTAATATTTTGTCATGAAAACTCCTACTGTAATATTACGATTAACAATGTCTTGAACATTTGATGTTACATCTGTTGGAACGTAGATGGATCTTTTATATAGAATAAACTTGATTTTTTTTTCAGTCAGCAGTCTGAACACTTTACGTGGCTCAAAATGGATATTTTTAGTATCTCAACAATTGAATCAAGTATCGATGAATAAAATAAATCAACTGTTATTTCCAATAAGGAAAATTACGTTTTACAATCAATATATTTCTGTGAATACCTTATTATATGTATATTTACTCAGCAACTGTGTTGTTTTTACCTTAGCCTGTGATAACACTGCCAGGCACCTCAATCATATTAAATACACATGCAGTATTTTTATTATTATCTAGATTTGATCACCTTGTATTTGACAATCATTTTGTCAAAATTCTTTTGTTGCATTGTTCAGAGGTTTGTATTTCGTTTGATTAGACAGTCCATGTATTTGTTTAAATATTTCTTCAACTTCCTCTCTACATGAATAATATTGCCCCTCCTATACAAATATTCAATCACGTCCTGACAGAGCTATGCAAATATGTTCGATATGTTTCAACTGTTTTAACAAGTTTTATGTTCAGCTATTGAAAAAAAATTATCAAGAAAGAGATGTCTCAGATCATGAATTAACTGCTTCATTGCTTACTGATATCTTAATTGCTTCCTGGTATCTTAATGACAGTGGACAAATTTATTAAGTTACATGTATTCGAACTAACTTCTTTTTTATTTGAGACTAAATTTTAAAAAAATTTAAAAAACTTTCTTTTGTTTTTAGATGGAAAAATTCATTTTATAATCCCTTAATAAGATTTGAATGATCGTGCTTTTATTGATATTATTTATTATAAAAATTAAATTCAATAAATTTTTATTTACTTCCATTTCCTTAAAAATGTTCAAAATTAATTTTTATATGATGATAAGATAATTTATTTTCAAAACATTTTACACTTTACACCTTTTCAAATGTATTTATGATCTCATTCCCAGTTAAGTAAATATATATATTCATGTTCATTCAAATTGTAAAAAAATATTAATTTAAAATTTATTTTAGATAGTATAAATTTTAAAAATTTGGTAAATATGCTGATTTTTAACTAATTAATTATCTTTTTACTGCGAACTACTATTTGCTTTCAACAGAAGAAAAACAAATTACTTATCATTTTCTTTTATTTTTAGCAATGACCTAAATTCACTTTCATCGGTCTTCAGAAATAATAATACTGCTTTACTTAATAACAATATTAAACATTGGTGGCTCTCAAATGATGCACACATGCCTCAAGAATACTTAAAAGACTTTCAAAGGTTCAAAAGAAGAAGGAAGCACTCCAAAACAGAAATGACGATTGTATTTTAAGACGTGTGTGTGTTATTGAAAAGTAGTGAAATCTTCAATAATTCTAATCTAATCTACTAGGGTCTCGTTTCAAGCAACATCCTTTTAAGTCCCAAAAAGTTAATTGAAGGGTGGAAAGCGAAAGAGCCACGTTAAAAGTCCTTTGAGCGTTTCCCTTTGTCCATTTCAGTTATACTCAAAAGTCCCCTTCGCACAGCTAATATCCTTTGTAAGTCTGAGTCACAGTCAGATGACGAAGTGAATACTTGAGTCAGTAACCTATAGTCTACATTCTCATCAAATCAATATGAAGACTTTGTCCGACATATTTAACATAGACTAGTTTCTCACACACAACAATCTTTGTTTGGAATAAGAAGGTGTGAACCTTTTACCAACCAATAAGGAATTTTTCAATCCTAAATAATATATTCTTATTGAAATATTTGCTCTTTTTAAGTGATTTCTTATGAAATCACTCTTCTTATGAGGATTTTTAAGTCATGCGAATATTTAAAAACTAAAAGAAATTATCTATTTTTGAAAGAACTTGTATACTTATAACGATTTTGACTACAATATGTACATAATATTTTCTTAATACTTGAAGTAAGAAATAAGAGTAACATGCTTTTACATGGTCAAAGCAAAGATGTATGTTAATTATCCTTTACGGCTCCCATTTTACTGATACTACACTTATTTCGAACAAATTCTTTTAGCTTACTAGTACGATTCTTTTATAAAGAAAACTGCAACATAAAACATATTAAACTATCTAAAACAGTTATTTGTATTAGGCAGTTTATATTTGATACAAATTCATAAACAGTGCAAAAATAATCAGATAGTTATTATAAATAATAATAATAATATTCGCGTTAATATAGTATTTTGCCAATAGATGATACATTCGAAGAATGAATAATATTTGATGGTATAAATAAATAAACAGTAACTTTAATCATATTTATCATTTATTAGCAAATTATTATTTGTCATAGAAAAAAAGCTAGTTTTATTATCTTCAAATTTAAAATAAGTTTAAAATATGATTGAATTGTTTTCATTTATATACACTGGATTTAATACTTACAGAGAAAAATCATGAATTTAAATGTTCTAGCATTTACACACTGAAAGTAGATGTGTAATACATTCAAGAAACAAATGTAACAGTTCCTAGGCATTTTATAAAATAAATTGTATGATAAAACACTTATAATTTACTATAATGAAAAAAAAAGTATTTAATGCTATTACAATTATTCAAATTTTATAATTCCGAATAAGTTTATCATAAGTTCTCTTTAGTTCCAATAAAGTTTTGATTACAAAAACTTGCATTTCTAAGGACTCTTTATCTCTTTATTACATCATACTCTCCAAACTCAAACTGTGATTGTCGGCTATCAATTTCTGATACAACTTTCTTCTAAATCCAAACGAAAAAGCATCCAACCCTTCCACGTTCCCTGTCTCTTGCAATAATTGAGCCATCGAACACACACACGAATCATTTTTTTTTTCCAAACGTTGACGAAATGTCACGCGAACAGCCATTAGATACAAACCTCTGTCTCTTTTCTTCCGTTTAATATCACATCACGGTAACAGATGTCCTTTGTGCATTTGCAATCCATCATAATTATTTCAACCAGGTGTCAGATTTTGGTTCCTTGAATCAACATTCGAACTGTAGATAATCTACCATTTGGACTCAAGTTGTGTGTTTTGCGCATGGATCGTTTCTGTTAATGTACCTTATTTTATTATGAAAGCATCCGTGGCCTAAAAGCCTACCTGGCGTGCACAAGTCCCCAGTTGAAGAAATAAAATCGAAAGCAGCTTGTTTGGGATAGACATGATTACGTGAATGTGATGCAGATGTTGTTTCACAATTGTCTTTCGCACGTTATGTTAGTGCTTCTTCACTTAAGAAGAAAAACATGCAAATTGGTGAAAGATAGAGATGTAATCTGAGCTCACAGATTCAACAAGTCGGCTGCTTAGTTATTCATATTCTTTGCTAAATAAACATATACAAAGCAAGAAAAGATTAGGGTGAGGACATCATTTTGGCTCAATTAAGGAGCGCAACCAGTCGTTAAAGTAATTTTTTTTTTATTTAGTAAGTAACTGCTGTAGGAAAATGTTTTGAAAAAGGTTGCTTTGAATTATCGTTCATTGAAGTAAATTATTAGAACTCACAGTTTTTTCGAAGGCTAATACTTAAATAAACTCAACTTATGTTAAAGTTTTTGTATGTAAACTAAATCATCACATATTGGTAAGTAAGACTAATGTTTATAAAATGATTCAAAAGTGATAAAAAAAAAAAAAAAAAAAAAAAAAAAAAAAAAAAAAAAAA
>BMAW01127666.1:39437-51921 GCA_019974015.1 Nephila pilipes | reverse complement strand
ATAATAGCGACTTAACCGAAATTTTAGGAAAAATGATCTTTTGTAAACGGTAAATCGATGATAGGGATGGAAATGATGTTTTTTTTCTACTTCCTCTCATCCTTTTAGTGAGAAGAATGGGGGGCATTTTGAGGCTAATGAGAGGAGAACCACTTTGTTTGGCATTCTGCCCTTACGTCTGGATATGAAGAAAAAAAGCAGTTTTAAGCTTAATTCAAGGCACCTTCTGTTCGAATTCGAAGCGAGAGATATACAATATTGGAATAACATTTAATATATTGAAAATTCGAATGAAATGTTTTTATTTTTTAAAAGAATTATTTTGTATATATTTTGCAATCTGCGTAAACATATAAGAGAAGGAGAATTTTTTAATATATATATGTAAAGATTTGAAGATAAATAAGTTCCTTAATAGTTGCAATTAAAAAAGTTTTGTTTCTTAAATATTTGGCAATAACTCATACTTATTTCATTCAAAAAAGCAGTATTAATACTTTGCAGAGAAATTTGATCTATAACGCAAAAAAAATGTATCATTTACATAGTAAGATAAAATATGAAACCGATGTGTAAAATAATCTAAGTAAAATATACGCATGTGAATATTCATATTCATACAATTACATATCATTCAAGTTAATATTTTTGGTATGTGGAAAAAGAGACAAAATTCATATTAAGATATCTGAAAAAATATTTCATCTCTCTCTGTTCAAATACATAAATTTTATGTAAAATGTGTAAGGATTACATTTAAATTCAGACAACATGTCATTGCTAATTTAGTTAAAAGTATAACACTGATGACGATGATCAAAAGATATTATTATTGACACAAATTATGGAAATCTTGAAATACCCTATTGTAAACAAATCATCTTTTAGTATGTCTTCCTTCTTCCTCATTAACTGCTAGAGCGAAGCACAAAACATTTATATTTGATAATGATCTTTCCATTAACCCACATACTTTTCTAAAAAGGTGACAGCAACTCCGCTTTGTAGTAACTTTCGGTAGGTACTGATTACGGTTATTCGGTACTAGGCGTTCACTATGTCTGCACGCAATGAAACTTTTCTTTTTTCCAAAAGTCCTTGATCGACTTTTAATGTAGTTCTCCTGGTTTCAGAGTGAAGTAATCTTTTTGAACAAATAATTGTGGAAATTTTGATTTTTAATATGTTGTTGCGATATGTAATGAGTTATAGAAGGAATGTGGAGCAAAATAGCATGCATTGCATTCGGTGTTATCTGAGTTTCCAGTGGTTGGTTCTGATCTGCAAGTATGAGGTTTTAATTATAATACATTTCCTAAGAGATATTTAGGAACACTAATTAATATATATTAAAGAAATAATTTGATTTTTATATATTCGTGGGTGTATGATGACCCCATTATATATATATATGTCACACATTTCTTTCTGATTTTAATATACTAATTTTTAATATTCCACCAAATAGTCCAAACATTATCTCACGGAAATGAACTGCACCACTTTGTTATGAACATCTGTATTACAGAATCAAGGATGCCATGGTAGAATCGAGAACCTTTTACTGCTGAAATAACAGAGTAACGAAGATTTGTCGTACTTCATAGGTATGAAAAGCCGACGATAGATGTTGGCTGAAATGTATTTCACCGTTTCTCGTTTTCCGCTAAGTGTGTGTGAGATACTTACGCTTTTGTGATATTCTGATATCGGTGATAATAATTAAGGGGGAAATTAAATAAGGAAACCGTTGAATTTGCTGAAAGTCTTACTGATTACCTCTAATGAATGTGCTAAAGAAACCAAAACATGGATTCAAATAGTACTATAGGACTTCCTCATTCAGTTCGAATGGTGTGGGTTATTCTTTTCATGTTATATATAGAGATTTGCTTCCTATTAATTCCCTTTTAGAGTTCCATGGTGGTAATATTAATAACTGGCGACGAATTTGCAGGGTAGTCTGTTTACTTTCGTTGAGAGAGAGTGCACAACAGTATATTAATGATGTTGTACTATACCTTCGCCGACGGTAAAAAAGACCATACGAATATCAGAGAGAGTGAACTGAAGAAAGGGAATTTGGGGCTTATGTTGAGTTTTATAGTAGGGATTTTCTGTCCCAGATGAAATAGATCTGTGCCTATGAACTAGTAGTACTTATTACCCGTTAACACAGTTAGCTTCTGCCACAAATTATTCATATTTGCAAACATCGGCTAAGAATCGAAAATAACAGAAACATATAATCTGGGACAGATAATCCAACAGTTCGCAATGCATGGATTCATATGGGATTGGATTACCGACTGACAACTCCAAATTTTATCTAATCTGAATTCAAGAGGTTACAAGGATTTTTTCTGAGATTTCAGAAGCTAAGAGATTGGTTTGAGATCCCAAGTTATCTGGTAAGTTTTCATCCTCTTGATACTTTTCTATCACTTTCTAAATTTGAATTTCTAACAGGTCAATTGAAACGTCCCCGGCCTACCAGTAAAACACATTTTTTTTTGGCAAAATTAAGCTTTTTTTTATTCAACATAATTCTTCAAGGGTGTGATACACTGATTATAAGGGACCTCTCCAACTTTCACCATTTTTGTAGTACGATTTGTCCTTGCTTCAAAATAGGCCCCAGTTTCTTCGGCGATCAACTCTTTATTCGACGAAAATTTCTTCCCAGCGAGAATTCTTGAGATCTGAGAACAGCATGTCGCTGGGGGGGGGGGGGCAAGATCTGAGAAGACGGTATTTATAAAGCAGTTCGAAGCCCAATTTATGGATTTTGCCATCGTTTCACTGACTTGTGACACGGTGCATTATCTTGGTGAAGCAGCACTTTCTTTTTTCTTCAAAGCCGTTTTTCTGCGATTCCGTCCTTCAAACGGTCCACAACGCTATGTAATAGTCGCTGTTGATGGTCCTTCCTTTTCAAGGTAGTCAAGGAAATTATTCCATGTGTATCCCAAAACAGACGCCATAACTTGCCAGCCGACTGTTGCGTTTTCCCACGCTTTGAGCGGGTTCATCGTGCAGTCCACTCGACGACTGTCGATTGACTTCGGAGCGATGGAGCCATGTTTCATCCATTGTCACATATCGACGCAAAAAACCTGGCTTACGCTTCTGGATCATCTTCTCAAACTCTGCTCCGAATCAACTGTCGTTGTTTTGGTCAAAAGTGAGCTCACCGGCACCCACTTTGCACAGAGCTTTCTCATACACAACATTCGTGAATGATATGGTGTACACAATCGATATCTTTAGAGTGTCTCTATTTCATTCACTTCAATTCTATGGTCATACAAACCATTTAGTATTTTTTAATGTTTCGTCGGTAACAACCTTTTTGGGGCGTCACCGGTGCTCATTTCACCACGTCTAAACTTAGCAGCTCAACTTTATGGTTGATTTTCCTGGGACAGTGTCCGGAAACTCTCGGCATCACAAGTTCTTGCTTCAACTGTGCTTTTTCCTTCAAAAGCAATATTTTATCAACACGCGAAATTCATTTTAACCATTTTTTTTTTCACAATAACAAAAGTTGCTTCCACTCAAAAATGCTATAATTCACAAACTTAAGGATCCGGACAGCTGTCAAATTTATAACGCATCTTTTGAGAGTTAGGCTAAACTAAAACACATGTTTAATTCTAGTAGCACCATCTACGTGTTTGTAAGCCGGGGACTTTTCAATTCACCTGTTATGTATATATTATTTGGACCTATATTGGTCCAATATTATTTTACTTAATATAATTTTTTCATTAATATATTTGTACATGTCTTTATTTTATATGTATGTAAAATAATTCTTGGTGATATTCTACACCATCAACTCCATTATCTGTTGCATGTTAAGCAACATCCTAGTTGTTTTGAACGTACTCAGTTTGGCGGAGACACCATTAGATGCAGTACACCCGCTTCGTTCACGCACATCCAGGTGCCAGGTAGCACTTCAGCCCGCCGCACAGCCTAGCTGCCGGAAGTCGCTAAACATTTTATAGCTCTGTTGCTCGTATCTTACACACGATCATATTATGTTTGATTTGCTTGAAATGCTTCCAACGTGCTAAATTTATTAAACAAGTCATGGTCATACAGCAAACAACAAATACCAAACTTTTTCTTTATTTATAATACGCTAGAGTTAGAGCAGGAAAGGCATCAAGATGCATGTTGTTGAATCAACACATATCCGAGAAGTACGTGACCTCGATACATTCATGGAAAGAGCTCGTTGGAGTACTTCTTAAACGGTGTTAATTTTTTTATATTGAAGAAGCCATGCGAACTAATCCTTGTACAGGCGTCAGTTTATTAGTCTCATACTTATTATGTAATAACTTATATACCAATGAAAAGGAAAGTCCCTTTTACTCGACGTGTTAATTTTAAACTAAAAAAACTGGTTGGCCTGATTGAATTACACTCACACACCCGGTATTAAAATTTTAATTTCCAAATTTTACAACACACAAATATATTTATATATATATATATATATATATATATATATATATATATATATATATATATGTATATATATATGATATATGTATACATTTACATATAGATCACTAGTTTATTTTCCTTATGTATTTGAGTGAAACTGATGACAATAGTAAATTTAAAAACTTTGAAACTATCTATTTGATTGATTCTCCATCAAGTATGTGAATATATAGGTTTTGGAATTTTGATTTTTATGGAGGCAAATAATAATGCACATTTCAGCGAAGTTAAACTGGGTGATAGATTTATTCCATTTACAGAATGGGAATTCTGAATAGATATTTATATATATTTTGAATAATTTCATTTAATAAATTGAGAATAACCTCAACAATTTGAGATACAATTTTTATAAAAGTACAATGAGGAACGAGAAATACATTTTTTAAAAGTATACTATTAAAAAAATTGGAAAATAATGCCTTAATATTGGATTTCAAATTACGTCTTTACTTTAATATATGCCGGAAACAAACTAAATGTTTTATTTTTTGCGTCAGATGTTTTTTTTCTTGCTTCCTTGGCAAATAATAATTTTATCGTGAAGAATGTTAACAACCATTGCAAAGCCACTTGTACTTTTTTTTAAGCACATCAGTAGTTGCTGATGCATTTGTAACATTATTTCTGAATTGAATAGTTATATTATCCCACGAGTGAAGATCGTTTGTTATTATGGAATTTGCTAATTCAATAGTATCTTCTTCATTCTGCCTGTAATTGTTAAGAAATCCAAATACATTTTAAATCAAAGTAAGCTCTTTCACCGGAAAAGTACTAAAAATACCACATTATGCTTTTGTGTTACCAATTCGAAAAAGTAGATGGCACTTTTAGTTGAATTGTTATCAATATGAAACTATTTCAAGTAAGAAAAAGTATCAAAGTTCATCATTTCAGAGTCTATGACAACATATCATAAGTCATGCGGATAAAGCTTTCAATTATCTTTTTCCTTCTGTCTGTCAACGACACACTTGCTGGATACAATACATTCAACTTCTACAGAAAGTTAAAATAAACAGAATTAAAAAAAAAGTTTAAACGAATGACTTGGGATTTCCAACAGTTTTTCGGATTACTTTTCTGGAAACATATCATCATTTTATCTTCTGTTTGTGGGGAAGTCTGAATGGCGAAACCTTCAGTTTGAAAAAAAATGTCGACATCAGGAAAGTGAAATGAAATTATTAAAAAGTTAATGAAAGCTCACTCATTCTATTTATTTACAAAGTGAATACTTATCTAGATACTTATGAAATGGTGATCTTCGCTGTATTTCTTCAGAGCTTTAGTTTTGATTTAATTTTCTATACATCCTGTATGGACATTATGGAACTTTTTCCCAATGCTATGATATGCATACTTCAACGACGTATTCTGTAGAGCATCTGAAAACTGATCAATCTTAGTTTAAAAGTTCAAAAAATTACTCTGTACAAAAGTTTTCAGTGCAGCAAATTAAGTCCAAAATTTTACTTCAAAACTGGATACTCTTATTCCTTTGTTCTTAGCTGTTAAGGTATTAACCTAACTTCAAAGATTTGTTTTTTTAAATAATTGAAAATAATTATTTTTTGTATGCATTATACTTATAGATCTTGATAAAAACTAATACATATAAAATAGGGTGAATTCTTTTTAATAATTTTTTGTTCATACATATTTGATGTATATCGCCACATGGCGGATTTACGGTGTCGAAGGAAACAGGACTGAATTCAATGACTTGACGGAACAGTGTTGCAGGAATCACCAGATAACTGGAACACTAAGAATTCATTAAAAATGTCATGTTTGTTTTTCAATAATAATTATATATGCATCATAATAATAGAAAATAAAAAAGAGCCAAACGGTACTTTCTGAGGTGTTTTTAAGTCTAACAATAGTTTCAAAGCGAAGAAAAGGATGTTTGTACCAGTAATGTAAAAAATAGAAGACATTAGTCATAATGTCAACATAACAAAATTATCCAGATCTCTTTAGCTGGTATTCACAAATCATAAATTTTGATAGTATATTGAATTGTATTTAATTACTTACAAAAAGCTCAAAACAACGATATACAATGATGTTTCCATTATTAAATTTTATCATAGGGCTGATAATTTTCTATTTTAGACATCTAGCAAATTTTCTAACATTCTATAGTAAAAATATAGTACAATGAAAATCTTTATATATTATAACTTGCTCACTATACCAATGAATCCGATGAAAAGTAATATTATGAAAAATAAATTTACAAATATTCGAATCAAATATAAAGTAATTAAGTATTGAATAAAGGTTGTCTCTCACAGGAATTTTTAAGGAATTAATATATACTTAGTTGTTATATAAGTGTTATTAATTAATGTTTTGAATTGTTTTATGTAAATTTCTCAATATTAGTATTAAAATATTCTTAAATATTTATAACATATATAGTTAAAATAAAACTCATTTTATGAAAAATACCTAAATAAGTATCTGAGAATAGAAGGAAACTGAAAATAAGAATTATTCTCAAAACTCGCAATAAAATATTCTTGCTTAAAAGCAAATATACCAAATAAATACGATCATTAATAAATCAAAGAAGCAAGAATGTTAAGTTTTATTGCTAAATAACAGATGGAATGATATTAAACCTCCATATTAGACAATTCTCAATGCAGAAATGAATAACCGTGCTTAATATTTTTGAAGAAAAGTAAATTGTCTAAATTGGTAATATATGAAACTGCATATTATTGAAAATATGAATGATAATCAATAATTGATGTTTTAAAAGATCAATGAAAGTAAATAGAAACATGTCCATTTCGAAAAACAATGAAAAAATCATAATAAGTATACCATTGTTCTTGTATGCAATTTATTCAAAAAGTACCTTCTATATTTTGAGCCTAAGATCTGAAACATGAAACACTTTGTGTTTTTCTGCAGTTATTATTGGGTAAACTTCAGTTGAAATATATAGGTTTAAAACATCCTTTCATGATTTTGTTTAGTTTGAATAAATATTTCGTAAATATAAATTACAATAATTGTTGCCCACCGAATTTGGAATTGATCTTTAACATGTACCAAAAAAAAGTACACCTAGCTCTTTCCAACATCCTAACTGCACGACAAACTGAGAGTTTGAAATCTCATGGTAGCAAATAATGCGCTGAACATCCATTAATCTTTAAATTCTTGGTGAGAAACGGGCTTGAGTAAAAATGAAAGCAGCTGAAATCCTCAGTGACCAGTGAGCTTCCAGACCTATTTTTCTTTAGAAAGTTTTATTAGTTAATCTACTATAACCAGTAATTGAATCAGATATAATAAAAATTTAGTAACAGAAGAAACACCAAAGATGCTTCTAATTTTAAATGATAACACAAAAATAAAATCTATCAAGATTAAATACTGATTAAGAGCTTAACACGATTCTGTTTGGATTGTTATCTTATTTTGATTGAGTAGGTAATTTGAGCTTCTGTTATGAATATGCTTTTCTGATACATTTTCATGTAAGAAATTAAAATATCATGTTTTTCTTTTCATTCCGTAATACATACTATGATTTAGCTCTATTCCAACTATTAAAATTGTCCGACTACAATCACTTAAATAGGTTATTATTTTCTCAATATTGGTGTAAAGTTTCTTTCTATACCTGACAATTTTTTATGGAATAACCTTCAAACTTTGAACTATTAACATTTTTTATTAAAGACAAACCCTTCACATCCGTATATTATATGTTTGATAAGATAACCATAGTTTCTTTGTTACCAATATATATCATATATATATATATCATATACTAGATAGAGGAGTATAATAAATATAGATATATATATATGTTGATGTATGTATAGTAATTTACATCATATATTAATAAAAAACCTGTCTCTAAGAATAACTATCAATATAATAAAACATAAAAGAACATATGTAAGAAATCATTATTCCTACTTTGGGATAAAATAGTAACATCATATCATAAAATAACAGAAAATAGGTAAAATAATTGAAAAGGATTGAAAAATAATATGAATATTTAGAAATATTTGAAATGATAATTACAAATAAAATTCATGAACCTATAAAATACTGTATATACAATTAACTATGAAGAAATATATTTAGAAAATTCCACCTGGAAAGAATAAAATGGAAATTAAAATGATGAGCAGCTAACTTATTGGAAGAAATTTATAAATTGAAAACCTGAGAAAAACCAATTGGGTCCATAAAAGAAATGAAAAACATGGAGGTACAGATACATTTGTGTTTAGCATAGGGTCTTGACATACGCACAAGCTTTTGAACAAATATTGAAAAACTTCCCTGTCAACAAAATATATTATTAAAAAAATGATCTAATCACTCAAAGACACAGTTTGATCAGGAGACTTAAAAAAATACATTATATAACCGTTAAGTAAGAGAAAACCAAGCAAAAGGAGAGAAACTCTTAAATTATTAAGATTATATCAGTACCAAAAACTTTTTTTAGCAATAACACAAAGTCTATACCATTGTAAAATAAATACTTTAAATATCATAGCCCAATGTGAAGAAATCAAACAAAAATAGCATAGCGGATAATATTTACGTATATATATATATATATATATATATATATATATATATATATATATATATATATATATATATATATATATAACAAGGCAGGTAATTATTGTTTCCATATTGATAAAGTTCTTTAATTTAATATTGAATAAAATTAATAAATTTTTAGAAACATTTTATATAATTATTTATATAAAAAATATTAAATTGGTTAATATATCTTCCAATATTCAAAATAATTCAAGTGACTTTTTTCTACATGTGATAAAACCAGATTATACTATTATTTTTTGTTGAGTAGCTTAGAATATAAAAATTATGAAACATATTAATTGACTTTTCTGTTATCATTCTTGAATTTGTTGATAACTTTCCAAGCAGATTATAAAAAGAAAGTCCAAGCAGATTATATACAAAAATTATTAAAAAGTAGATTAAGTTAAACACCTAAATAATTTATGAGTAGATAAATGTGAAACTCTGCTTTGAAAGCTATTAAGGAATGTATTAATAAATTAGACAAATTAAGATTAATAAATTAATTTTTCGAAAGAATTTTTGAATTAGAATTGTAGGAAAAATAAATTAAAATTATGAAACGTAAAAATCAATTGTGTTTTCATATCTGAACTGAAATCAACAGAAAAATAATTCCATTTTAAATAAATCTGCATTCACTTTAAATAAGTAATATAACATCATAAAAAGTAACATTTTTCAGCATGAAAGAGGTTGTAATATTTCAATGCGACAGGCAAAGAAAATTCGTAAAATATCGCCCTTTCTTAGAAAAGATGTTTCTGAACGTGTGAAACACTTTACTTTTAAAAAATATATTGCTCTTAAGGTGAAATATTTGAAATAAAAAAAGAACATTAAAATATGATTTCGAAATGGATCAATCGAAAATTGTTAAATTTAAAAGTGTATCTTATACATCTGAGTTAAATTTAGATTTTTGGAATAATAGCTTCTGCTTTTTGGTTTGTCTCAAGTTTTACGACTTTTAAAATATTTCTTCAAATGATACACATTTCAGTAATGACCTATTTTTTCTTCTTTGTAAAAAACTAAAATTCCAAATTTTTGTTCAATCATGAAACAAAGATATGTCAGTATTCAACAATACTCAGAAATACACATTAACAATTACAAATAAAATACTTGGCAACTGAGTTTACTTTAGTACTTGAGATTGGAAACTAACAAAAAGTTTTTGGCAAAGATCAAAAAATTTATCCGAATGAATAAAGCTCCAAAAGAAGAAATATTTGCTCAATTTCAATTCATGCGCATAAAACAACATTTTTGAATTTGAAATCACCTTTGAGCACTTTGAAACATAAATTGAAAAAAATTCCTTCTAATAAATGCTTCCATAAATATATTTATATTTTATTAACTTAAAATTTTCATTTATTACATTGATCGAAGTAGAATGTTTTATGCACAAATTAAGTAGCTAATTAAATTACATTGTTCTTCAAGCATTAACACATTATTAAAGGTTATCAAATGATGATAAATAATAATTTCAGCAATTAAATATCTTTATTTTCTTTAAGACAAAAAATGTATGTAACTGAATTCATATTTATTTTAAAATAGGAAACACTATCAGGAAACGGGTAACTGTGATTTTAGCACCCCACTAGATGAATGAAACCATTGTCATTGTTACGTAAGATATTATTCAAACTGAAGGACCTCTCATACAAAAACATTCAAATAAATAAAACTAAAAATGTGATTAATTTCTTTTTGAAATTTATAAGTTTAAATAAACAAATTACTAAGCAAATATTTAAATAAAAATGAACTGATGCAATATTTTTAAAAAAGTTTGAAAAATAAGAAGATTTAAAAAAAAATAACTACTGACTACAAAGCATTTTACGAATATCTTACTTATTACAAACTAATAATTCTGCTCTTATGACAAGCAAGCAACATATTCATATAAAAAGCTAATCTTAGTAAAATATTTATCACGCTTATAATTTAAAATAACGATCAATAAATAACTTTTAATTATTATTAAATAAATAATTTTAAGAACTGAATGAAAGAGAAATCTTTGTCAAAGGAACAAAAGTTTTAAATGGTGTTTAAAAAAATTCCCTTTTCTTAGGAAACTTGGTGATAATCTTTTTTCTCGTGGAAGCGTGATATAATTTGTAAGAAAATGTTGAAAATATTCAACTTCGATTAAATAAAAGATTTTCAAATGAGTTTGAGTCTCTTCTTTGATCCAGACATTATTAATAATTGAAAAATAATTGTTATGAAATCAAGAGAGAATTTCTATTAATTTAAATATTTTCATTAATTTTTCTTTAAAAATGTTTCCCTTAAGTCCTATTGCTTTACTAGCAAAGTGTGGTGCTATGGAAAAATATTTTCAGTTAAATACTTTGAAGAAATGCTATCTTTTAGTGTATTTTGAATTAATGAGTCAATTTTAGAATGAATATTAATTGCAAATTATTATAGAAAATTATTATTAATTATAAGTGCATAAAAAGCACAATAAAACCATAACTCTTATGATCTCAATTCTTAGAGTTGTTTAATTTAACTATATATAAAAATAAATATTTATAAACACTAATTTCATATCAAAATATCATACACAAATATATAAATTACAAAGTAAACTACTTAGAAAATTAATCAATATTTAATAGTAAAATGTAAAACGTAATTGATATTATAACAATAAAAATGAGTTTAATTCATACTTAAATTTTAAGAATGTGAGTCATATTTAATTCAAAATTATACACCAATAAGAATTCTATAAATTTTCATTCGTTTTCCTTAATTATAAAATGTTTTAATAACAAAAATCACTTAAAAAGCAGATTCTTTAGCATTAAGTTAAGCAACATTAAGCGTTCAAATTAGAGGATATTGAAAATTTTAAATTATTCAATGTATAAAAAATAGTTTTAATAAGATACTTAGTGATTCTACTTGAATTAAATGACAGATATGTAGAACATTGTTGTAAATTTATCAGGAAAGTAAAATAATAAAACATATGTATTAACAGTATCCAATTCGAAATTTTTTCAAAAACCTTAATTCATCATTGTTCTACAGAAATCACAATGAAGTTTGAAATTTATGAAGGAAAATATGTTAAGATTCATAAGCATTTTTAGAAAATTACAAAAGTGAGAAAGATAGAAAGCTGGAAAGCTTGAAATAAATCACAAATGTATGCTCATTTTCTACGATTACATACACTCTTGTGCAAAATAAAGAGATTTTGGAAATTATATCTATATTTACAAAAAGAATTACGTCAAGCGTACTTGTTACCTGTAGCTTCGTTCGATTTACGTATTGCTTTGCGTGCGCAATTCTTCGCCAGATTTAACAG
>BMAW01127666.1:25153-36647 GCA_019974015.1 Nephila pilipes | reverse complement strand
TAAAACTAAAATAGCATTTAGTGTAAAATTCTTTAAATTCAAAATATTTCTTTAACCTGGAAGTTAAATGAAAGCAAATATTTCAGAGGGAAATGTTCATCTTTCATCTCGAAAGATATGAATAAAAGCAAATATTCAAAGTCACTAATAAAGCCTATTGATTGGAAGAAATAAATTTTTAAAAGAATGAACATATGTATATGTTAAATGTGGGAAAAGTATCAATAAATATACAGAATAAATCATCACACATAGTGTGCCAACAAACCAAACACACACACACACACACACACACACATATATATATATCAAGTATATATTTTTATTTAGTGTTTTTACTATTACTTGAAATGGTAGAATGTATAAGAAAAATATTGTTTCCATAATGATTTTGAAGCAATACGTAACCGAAGTACAACAGTTATTAGTGACTTTGAATATTTGCTTTTATTCATATCTTTCGAGATGAAAGATGAACATTTCCCTCTGAAATATTTGCTTTCATTTAACTTCCAGGTTAAAGAAATATTTTGAATTTAAAGAATTTTACACTAAATGCTATTTTAGTTTTAATTTTATGATATTATTTCTCCTTGAGATATCTTATTTGATGAATTTTCCAATAAGTTATGTCAAGCGTAGCCATCATATATATGAAGATCAATTTATCTGTTTAAATCAAATTGAATTTTGAATTTTATTCTTAAAATGCACTTGAGTGTTTCTATGCTGAAGTAGTTTCCATTAAGCCGTTCTATAGAAAATTATTTATTTTTATTTAAAACACATTACAATTGATCATTGAACTTCCTACTTATTTTCTACTTGAAAACAGTTGCAACTGAAAGGTCTTTTATGTGCTTCATGTTTGATTCGTACTAACGAGCTTCTAGAGCAATAAGTTGCCAAGGTTCTAGTGTTGAATTCGGCTTGAAAGGAAAATAACTTCAAATGTTGAAAATGTTGAAGGGGCGTCTTAAACGAATAATTATCTGTTTCTTATTTTTTTGGTTTTGTGAATTAAATGAGTACAGAGAAGCCTTTTAATAATCTACGATTTTAAAAATAAATGAGGAGAATAATTATCTAGAAATAAGTTAATTTAATTTTTGTTTCGATTTCCTAACATCTGCTAGCTACACTTATTTTTTTTAAGGGGTATGCTTGCTTCTACAATATTACGACATTGTAAATAACAGTTATGTTTTTTGACATTTTAAAGGAGACATTGTGTTTTTAAAGGACTAATACACCGATCCAACAGCCACAACTTCTGTAATTAAATTATCAGAAATGATAAAAGTCAAGAA
Organism: Nephila pilipes; assembly: GCA_019974015.1. Lineage (NCBI taxonomy): Eukaryota > Metazoa > Arthropoda > Arachnida > Araneae > Nephilidae > Nephila > Nephila pilipes. Next base: position 35,337 of record BMAW01127666.1, on the reverse strand, counting down.
TAAGAGTAGAAACCTCGAAACCGAATAGTTATTCAAAAAAAAAAGAAAAAAGAATAACAAAAAAAGAAGAAACAAAACATTTAAACCATTTTAAATCAAAATAACCCATTAAATATAATCTGTACTTATTTATATACATTTTTCGGCGAAAAAATGTTTAACTTAAAAAATTATAAGACTTTTAGCACCAGCAAGCAAAATGATGTTCATAATCCTTTTATTATGGCCCTATAGTACTGTGGGGTTTGAGCTCCAAAGAACTCATTGATTGATTGATATTTAAAACTAGATTTATTAAACTTCCTTTACGCTACCATTTTTTACAAATATTTTAAGAACCCTATATAATAAGAACATCATGATAAGTATATTAATAATTTTCGCAGCCAATAAACCTGTTAAACATAATAGTTTTGAATAACATTTAAAAGTCTTAAAAGGAGATGTATTTAAAAATATAATGGTCCACTAGAACAAAAAATTAAAATGAAAAGTTTTTATTAAGAGTTTGCGGAACCAAGATTTATAATTATAAAAATATTATACATGAATATTATCTCTAAAAATTTTTAATAATGAATGCAAAAACAAGCACACACTTATAACTATATATATATAACTATATAACTATATATATATATATATATATATATATATATATATATATATATATATTTTTTTTTTCCATTATGTAGAAATATTTCTCAAAGTACAAATAACGTAAAAAATATTTAACATAGATTGTTACAGAAAGGCGTGAGAGCCTAGGTATGGATCTTTAAAAATAAAGTATACTGAGTATGATTTGAAAATCCTTTTACAAAGATATAAGATGTGTTTCAGATATAAAATAATGACATTTTTTTTTGTCATGCAATAAAATTTTTAAACGTTAATTAATTTATATTTTTATAAAAAAAAATGTTCTTTTCCGCATGTTTAATCAAGTTCTAATTCCATCAAGGATATGTGTGTTACTGCGCACTCAATTCAAAATAAGCTCGAAAATCATCACTTGGCTTGGTGGGGAAATTAATTGGTAGATGTACATTCTCATCTCTTCTCATCCCTGAATGTAGTAAGAAATTCCGAATCCAAATATAAATAACTCAATAATGCGATATTGATAAAAGCAACTGGATGAAAATGAATTAATAATTAAAGATAAAATGTGTGACACTATAATTCTTCATTTATTTTTCCATAATTCAAGGTATCTTTTGGAAAGTGAAAGGTAATCAATTGCTGCAATATGCAAATTGGTGATCGGTTTAAAATGTGCAGAAGCGTTACGTAAGGTTGGAGTCATATGGTATATTCAGAAAATCACGAGACTTAAACACAAAAAAGAGGATAGAGAAATATGGAAGATATAGTTTAAAAGAAGTAAAATAACTTTCATGAAAATATAGAGTTCACTTTATTTTTATTTAATATAATGATTGATAAAATTAGCCTCCAGTAAACCAATTCCGTAACATTTGTAACAATATATATTTATGTTGATCCGTAAGAAGCACTATTAAATCATTATTAATCATTCAAAATCACATATTACATTTTGATTATTGATTTTATTTATAAAGATAAAGTTTCTAATTTCTCCACCAGGAAATACATCGCTTATTCATTTTTAAGTCTAAGCTGATAAGTCAAATTTACTGAATAGAAATACATATTTTCTGCAACAGGTATTAAGTATATATACAAACTATCGATGTTTTTATCTACACAGTTATTGCGTTGTTAATGTATATGTTAATATTACTTATTAACATATACATTAATATGAATATTTATATTGAAAATATTTTTAGTTTTGATGTTTGTGTTTCAATATCAATTATTTCTGTTTCTTAAACGGCATAAACTTTTGAATTCCTCTCGAATCTTCATAATGAGTAGAGGGAAACAGAAACAAAGAAATTACACACAGTGTAATTTTACAAATTATTGCAAATATATAATAAATAAAAAAGAAACTTACAAAATTTTAACACATTTTTTGCATTGTATGAGCTTTCAATTTATGTTTGTATAGGAAATCATGATTGACGAGTTAAATTACATCTATTACAAAAAAAATTGCGAAATTACACTCTATTACAAAAAAAAAAAAGACGCAACAAGCAAGAGTTGTCCGATGGAGACAAAAATTGTCAGAGAGGAAAATTATGTACCGAATAGAAAATGATTAAAATTTCAGAAAAAATTCAATGTTTTATTTCCGAGTTACATGGTTACAAATTAAGGAGCACAATAAGGTGTTGACCCACCTTTAGCCTGGATGCAAGTTGCTATACGACGTGGCATAGAGTGATAAAACTCCCTCATGGTCTCATGCGTTATTTCTTGCCAAATTTGCTCCAAATGTAGGGCTAGGTTATTAACATTTCCTGGTAGATGCAGTCGCCTTACCATCAAAACCCAGACATGCTCGATTGGAGAGAGATCTGTCTGGCCAAGTAAGTGTTTGACAAGCTGTAAGACAGTTCAAAGCAACACGTACCGTATGTGGTCTGGTATTATCTTGCTAAAAAATAAGGCCTGGGTACTGCAAAAGGAACGGTAGGAAAACAGGTCTCAGATTGTCGTCGACGTACCGCTGTGCTGTAAGTGTGCCTTTAATTCCGATCTAAGTGATGCGGATACTAAGGGAAATAGCTCCCCAGACCATGAGTCCAGATTGAAGGCCTGTGTGGCGTGCAAAATTGAAAGCAGGATCGGCACGCTGACCTGGGTGTCTCCAGAAGCGTCTTCGAAGATCGTCAGGACACGGTTGGAAGAGGGATTCGTAGCTAAACACTATACGTCCCCAGTCAGCAACATTCCAACCACATCGATCCAAGCACTACTGTAATCTGGCTAGACAGTGTGCAGGCGTGAGTGGCATTGGGCGTAGTGGTCGGTACGAGCGTAGGTGTCACTCTATCAGCCATCTGTGAAGGGTCATGGTGAATACTCATGTGTGGGTCACACGTCTGATGTTTGATAAAGATGAATTAGGTGCTGTGACAGCTGATCTAACAATCACTCTATCCTCCTGATCTGCTGTGGCCCTAGATCGATCGCTAACATCATGAAACTGAAATCTGCTATTGTCCACCAATTCTTGCCAGCATCTTCTAATCGCCGCATCGCTTTGACACATATGACGAGCGATTCTCCGGTTTGCCCAACCTTCCTCTTTCAATCCAATGATACGACCTCTTTCAAACACTTGTAGTGAGCTCGAATCATGCGGCGAGGCATTTTTTTTCAGTCGTTCAAAGGTATCCTAAATCGCAATGCAACAGAAAATTTGACCATCGGATTGAGAATGGCTTCTTATATACACCTGCTGAGTGTGCAGTTCCGTTGCGCTGTAGCTCCTGCTATTCACTCATTGGACACGAAATTTTTATCAGTTGCTTGATAGGTCCAAATGTCTTTGCATACGAAATTTTATTATAATCGGGCAACTACTTCTTGGTGCGTCGTTTATTTTGTTATACAGAGAATATGGAATCATGTCATGGGTAAATTATCAAAACCCTTTATATGAAGCGTGGTTTCGATAGGAAGGACTGAAAAATATTCTCTCTCACCAACATGTTAAAACTCTAATAATTAAAGACGTTTATTTATATATATATATATATATATATATATACGGTTACTATTGTTGTATTAATTTAAAATGACTATGCTTTAATTGAAGGTTGTTGAAAATATTTAATTAAAATCTAATTTTTTTCTTAAAAAAAAACGTAAAAATTATGTAAGCATAAAATTAACAATTAATTTCTGCTTGTAAGTATACGTCTGTACCTAATTAGGAAGAATTAGCAAACAGTTAAATGCGAAAAGAAAAAATAGCGCAAATACTTTTCCCTCACTACTTTTATACGCACACATGTCATTTAACTAAAATTTACATGGTCTAGTGGGAGACGTAGAAACGTCACTATTTTCATTCCATTTTTTCTAGCAGAAAAGGTATAAATGTTTTGAAACTAAATTTTTATGGCTATCATATCGGTTGACATAAGATCTTTTGATTAATCTTTCGCGCTATGGAGAACTTCATTAATTTAGATAATTATTTGAACACCACATTACTGCAACTCCAACTTTGTGCTGTATTCTAAATTTAGAGACTGCTAATTTCAGAATGTGTACTTTAGGATATTAGTTATTTCTGAAAATATTTTAATTAAATTTGAACTATTGTTTGAGTTTTTCTAAGAATTAATGAATTAAAAATCAGAATTTGAAATATAAATATCGCAGATAGAAAAATAAATATTATCATCTTCAACATCAATTAACTTTCGTACATATGTATTTTTCTTTTGAAATTCCTGGTCTGTTTTAAATATTTATTTTTTATAAATAGAGAAAAGAGTTTAAATGAAGCACTTAAGTAGAGAAAGAGCCTTTTTCTCATAAATCAAAAAGTATTGGAATAGAAAAATGCAGTTTTATTATAAGACTCTTTCATAAAAGTTTTCACGATAAATAAATAAATAAATAAGAAGAAATGAATACTCGCTAAATAATAATAAATTTATTTTATGAGAGAGAGGTGTTTTTATTCCACCTGTTCAGACATCAGTAAAGGAATTTAATAATTATCGTTTCGAAATTGAATTTTCTTCTATAAATTCCATCTTCCTTTCTTTTCTCGAATGAGATTTGAGTTCAAAATATCCATTTAACAACTTTCAAAACAATTCCTGAAAACTATTGAATCGTGAAATATGCTCTTTGAAATGAATTTTTTTAAAGAAATGTGGATTTATATCGTTTTTATATGTAAGCTATTGTTTCGAATAATTCCAAAATTGGAATTTGGGTAAATGCTCTGAGATTAGGATAGATCACCCAAAGAATTTGCAATTCCAAAAAAAAAAAGAAGAAGAAGAAAATGAAAAGAAAACTAACAAAGACATTTAACTGAAATAAAATTAGTAAGCTAAATATTTTCAAAAACTAGTTATGCCTTATTTTGAAAATTATCAAATAAAATTGATAAGCCTATGCATATTAAAATAAAAGTAATATAATCTAGCGATGTACATTTTGTCTTTAGTTATTGAATATTTAAGAAATTTATTAGGCTGAGCTCTTATAAATATATTGTTAAATGTATATAATTATTGTAAAACTTTAAAGCATAATTTTCAAACATGATTGCGGCAAGGGTAGCTGATTTGGCATGGTGTTTGACTTATTACCGTCATTGTTTCAGTATAGTCATGAGTTCGAGTCCTGATACTATTTTAGCGATCCATCGCGTAGACGACTGATGCACTTTTAATTCTGACGAGGTTTAAAGTATTTAAATAATCACTTAGCGATCCTCCGAGATCTGCTGAAAGGAATTGACGAGAAAACCTCAGCCGATTAGTCCATACACGTGAATGTCAGTATTGATCGTATTTCGATACGACAATAAACGGTGATGTTTTGATCGCGTTCGCCTCGGCAATTAGTGTCGATCGCTCTCATTGCGACTATTGATATCCCTTCGGGGACATTTTCCTCAAGTGGTAAATAGTGATCCATCGGGATCTGATGGAAAAAAAAATTGACGAGATGACCTCAACCGTCTCTTCCATACCCGTTAATGTCTGTGTGGATCGTACTTCGGTACGACAGTAAATGGCAAAATTTTTTTCGCGTTCTTCACGATAATTGAAATCCCCTTGCAGGCACTTTTTTTCAAGTGCTAAAACTAGAGGCAGCTGGTGATTATATGTCTGTAAGATAATAAATGGCTAAGTTGTGTTCGCGTTCGTCGCGACAATTCAGTATAGATCGCGCTCGTCGCGACAATTGAAATCACCTTAATGGTACTATCCTCAAGTGCTAAAAATAAAGACAGCTAGGCTCACGCCTGATTTGACAATTTCCCAACTGTTTGCAGAATGCCCATATTGTTGAATATGTAAAGTTTGAAAAAAGTTATGTGAGTTTAGTCATATATGATCAATGAATAAATTAGAAAGTAAAAAAAAAATCTGAATTTTGGTATCGCTATAAAAATAGGTTTCTGAATGATTGTGAACTTGAAACGCTCTTCATGTAAGTGAATTTTAAAAAATTCGACTCGATACAGAAATATAAATTTTTAAGGGATTGTAGAAAAAAATAATAGACACTCATGAACAGTGGAAATTTAAACAGTAACAGGTGCTTCACATACACGGCTCTCGAATTTCGATGTGTACATACCTTTCTAATTGACTGGGTTCTTGAAAGTTCATTTATTATTTTAGAATGGATTTAACTAACTTCGATAAATGAATAACTAAGATGTCAGGACAAAAACATAAAGAATGATACTTTAATAATGGTGTTCAAGAGAATAATTAATTATATTTTTTGCCCATAGGTCCATTCATTTGAAAAAAAAACAATCATTGAAACTCTTGATAGTTATTGGAAATATTCATTTGAGATTTGTCATAATTATTTCCCACTGAATGAACACAGAGTGATCTAATTACTTCAGTGCTGTTGTTTATGAACACAATATCGTGCGCAATATAAAAAAAAATCCTACGAAATAACATAAAATTAAAAAGTCAACTTCTAATAAGATCAAAAATATTCTGTTAATATTCCCATGTGTACAATAAAGGAAACATATAAAGGATTTATTTCACAAGATATGTATATTCTCAACACCATTTTGCTGAAGCAAATTATCCGTGTTCCTTATTATTTTGCAGATTTCTGCATCAAAATGACATAAAGATTATCAAGTTTCAATAAAAATTATAAGCATTTACTAGACAGTTAATCATGGAATTCATGGAAAAGGAACCAAGCATTACAAAAACTGTCTACTTAGTATATATAGTTTCAACTCTGTTTTGCTAAAACAAATTCTACATGAACATTACTAGCTTGCAGATTCTTACACCAAAATGACATAAACATCATCAAATTTCAATGAACAATGGAAAGGTTTGCTGGACAATTAATCATAATACTCATGGAAACGGAGTCAAGCCTTGTAGAAACTGTCTGTTTAGTACATACACTCTAAAAAAATATATATTCTCAAAACTGTTTTGCAATAGAAAATTCTCCGTGCAACGTACTAGCTTACAGATTTCTTCAGTAAAATAACATAAGCATTATTAAGTTTCAATGACTACTGGAAATGTTTTCTAGACAAATAAATATAATATTTAAGGAAAAGGAACCAAGAATTGCAGAAATGGTCTACTCGGAATACTTAACATACTCAATACATTTACCGAAGAAAAAGAATTGAAAAATCAATCGAAAAAGTTATTATCGAGATAATAACTTTTTTTTGCATATAATTTCATAATTCCAAAGATGTCAAAATAGTTTTTATGAACCATATCAACAAGAAATACATTAAACAGATATTTCTAATAGTTTTTATGTTGTTAACAATATTCTTTAAGTCTTTAAGCGTTTGTAAATGAATATTGAAAATTTCTTGAATAAAGTAGGGCTTAAAACTGTTGTGTATATATATGTTTTTTAATTTGCACTTCCGTCATTATTTTAATTATGATTATATTGAGTTCTAACACATTAATTGCATTTATTATATAACATGATGATAACTTCAGAATTAAAAAAGTAACGCAAAAAGTAATTAACAATAACTTCAAAAAGGAAACATACGGAAATTTTCCTACAATCGGTAACGTTTACGTCTGTGTTTTTGTAGTTTAATCCATATCTACTCAGCTTCTGATAAAAAAATACCCTTGGTTTATGGATTTTTCGTTTCTGACAAACATAAATATTCTTGCTTCCTCAAAGAAAGTTTAAGAAGGAGAAATATTATTTAAGTGTTTTTTATCATCCATTTTTTGTAGAATATATATTTTTATCAAACAAATACTTCTGGGGAAAAAATTCAATCGTTTTAAAAAAAAATCCAAATTTTTGGTTTTGTAAAAATAATTTACCTAATTTAATACTTTTATTTATTGTCTTTTAAACTCCTTCGAAGCGTTTGGATATGAGAATACATTTTTTAAGCAAAAAGCTGCAATAAAAAGATATTTCAGATTAAATAGAATATGAAATATTCTTAAAATTTGCAATGGATATGTACATATTTTCTTGTGAATAAAGCATAAATTTAATTTTTTTATTAAATTATGTAAATCTAGAATAGATAAGATGAAATTTTATTTATATTTAAACTTGTCGAACATGCCAAAAGATATTAATATGTGTTATATATGTATTTAAGAATACTGATAAATTTGAATGAAAATAGGAATCTCATTTTTTTAAAATAACTATAATGAGGCATTTTCTGACAAAATTGAATAGGAAGTAATTTTTCAAATAGTTTTAAATTCATTAATTATTAAGAAAAATAGCAGTTTATGTTTCTTAAGTAAAAATGTATGTACATTGATTATTATGGCAGTAAAATTGGATCTTACTCCTTTCTTTCCAAATATATTAGTCCTATCCAAAATAATTAATTTTTAATCTAAATTTTTAAGAATTAAATATTTTATTACACTCATTGAGAAAAAAAAAAGGTTGCACTCAGAAAGAAGCAAGTGTTTCAATTTAAATTAAAAAAATGTTTGTCTCTGTTGCATATGAAAATGATTAAAGAGTCAGCCGCGTCGGCGTCCTTGATATCAGAAAACATGTGACTTAATACTCCATTAAGGACTCTACTAACGGATTTCTCAAAGTTCATATTTTTGATTCTAACTTATGTATTTGAGTTTAATTTTCTTCCTTGGAAATTTAGAATTCCTTTGAAGGCAGAAACCGACTTGCATTTGAACCGTTATCGTATGACTTTGAGGAAGGTCGTATTGTTGGAATGCATGAAGGCGAAAGGCCATTGAGTTGGACTGCGCATTTTATCCTTGTAACAATGTGCTATTCCCGATTTCTATTCATTAATCTCGAGTAATTTTATCGAGTAGATTTACAAAAATTACAATTTCTTTCCAACCAAATTAATGTATGGTTAGTTAAATCAGCTGAAGATATTAGTTAAGTGCAATGATTTAGATGTAGTGATACGTAAAAGAAATATAATTAATGGAAAATGAGAAGGATAATAACGATTTGCTGTCAGAACATAATTAAGATTAGAATTCTTCTTTTAGTTTCGTAGATTGAAAAAAATTCTTTTAAAAATAGTAAGTTGTGTTGTTAATGTTGAAGGGAGTAGTGAAATTAAGAATATGTGGACCGTTAAGTTAGATTTCTTATTTCAAGAATATATAAAGATTGTGAGTTAATTTGAGAATCTAGAAAAATCGACCTTAGATGTTATACCGTCACAATAAATAAAGAATTTGTTAATTTTAATTGGAGGTTAGTAGTTTTTTTTATTGGTATATCAAGTTCGGGTATGGCACCATAGCCGATATATGGCGGACAAACGTCAGATCCGTTGTGTAAATGTTGCAGTTTCGTTCTTATGACGACGTTGATTATAAGGAAGTTATTGATTCAGTCGAGAAGACTCAAGGAAAGCTATATGGAGTTTAAGTAAGGAAAAACCAGAATTGTCCCTCAAACCTGAAGCCCAGTAACTGCCACAATTCAGAACATTATGCGAACAGTGATGCCCTCTCAGCATCATCCATAAGTGCCAGTACCACATTAGAAGGTAATTACAAGATTCTGGATTGCTTTCATGAGGACCATATCAGGGAAATTATCACAGATGGAACAAAAACGTAGCCAAAAATGCAATGTTGACATGAAAAATAAGAATGAAATCCGATAACCATAATGCATGGTCTTCATCACAGGTAATTTGACGGGCCTTAGCTTAGTTAATAAAGTCCTTTTCCCCTAGGAGCCATTTCTTTTGTGAACGCCAATCCCAGTCCACTATTTCATCAAGGCAATTTTCTTTTTCATATATTTGCCATCTCAAGAGCTTGCTTCGCAGCCATAAATATTATGCCATGGACAACAGCATTGCCAGTCCCTTTCTGTACAGAAAACTTATGAAATACTATAGGTTGTTTTGTTAAGACTTCTCCGCTACCACGAAATTTACAAGATCTGCATACCAAAGTTCAATCTATTTTTGTTCAATTGAATCAAGACATCGTTAAGATTGCATTAGAAATAAAGGCAGCCCAGCATCCTATTCAGAATTGCAATGATTTTATTTTTAATAATGATTTTATTTTTAATAATGATTTTAT
>BMAW01127666.1:0-25143 GCA_019974015.1 Nephila pilipes | reverse complement strand
AATGATTTTATTTTTAATAATGATTTTATTTTTAATAATGATTTTATATTTTAATAATAATTTTATTTTTAATAATGATTTTATATTTTAATAATGATTTTATATTTTAACATAGAATTTTTGCCTCTTTCACGCACATTTAAAGTCATCATATTGGGATATTATATAAGTTTAGTGAGCTGAGTACCAGCTTATTTGTCACGGTCTCTTGTGTTTCAGAATTAAAAAGTCATTAGGATATAACTCTTGTTTTACTTTATAAACAATCTATCAATCAAATCAAACGTTACTCCGAAAGTAAATTGTTCCATGTTATGATGATCCTTTTTTTAAACTTTCATCTAACAGATATATCTCCAAATCTTTGAGTTCAACAACAATGTTCTTTAATATTTTGGTGGAAGAAAAATTGTAATAACTTTCTTATGTTTCTCCATGTCTTAAAAATACATGTTAAAAGAAAATGTAAGCTTTCAGATCAATTTAATATCAGAAAAAAATTGCGTATGCCAGAAATAAAATTTGCTGTGAGTGTAGTAAAAATGATAAAATAAAAGAATAGAAAGTAGTGAATTGATTATTGGTAAAATTGTTCAAATGAAGCTAGATTCAATGCTGAATAGAAAATTCTTGATATGATCTATACTTGCTGATTCAATATAGGAGATATCATTGTTACATAGTCAAAAATTCAATAATTTTGAAAATGATCACTTCATCAGAAAAATATGAACTGTAGAAAATTGAATATGGAACGAAAAAGGATAGAAAAGTATTGTAGGAAATTTTCGTAAGTGAATTTTTGACAAAAAGATAATACTTAAAATATTGTTCACTCGACTATATGTAACAAATTTCACGGAAAAAAATATTCTAGCACTTAAATGGAGAGAATCAATGAAAATGCAATTTAATGTTATGCAGTAAAATACTTTTTTTGCATTTTCTCCCTTAAATATCACAAATTTTTGAAAAGGTTAAGTACAGTCGACTTCAATACTAAAACATAAAAATAAAACTTTCACAATTATTTTGATCTTTGACATAGTTTAAGAAATAAATTTTATTTTTTTTCTGATCAATGATAGAAATACATCAGTTTTTTAGTAAAAACGTCTGTTGTTAGTAACTAAAATATTAATATTAAATAATTGTAAATAGCTGTATTATGTATTTACCTTTTTTATAAAGTAGATTAACCCAAAAATATTTTCTGTGGTAAGATTATAATAACCACCAATTAGCAATTTTATTTTCAAAATGAAAATTATATTCTACACGAAAGAGAAAACGTATATGAGTAAAGCCAAATATTGTTTATAACGGCATAACATCAATCATAGTAAAACTTTGATCTCAAATGCAACGGTGACTCGAAACACTTTTCCCTTTTTCAATCCAATGGACAAAATTTGAATAGACTTCTAAATAATAACATCTTATCTCATTACAATTTACTTGAAACGCAATTTAATGATAAAGTCAGAATGATATTATTCTGCTTCTCATGGGTTTTGGCAAAGACTCAAGAGTATGCAAATAAATTAATGGACACAATACTTATTTAGACGTATTTTTCCTTTGCTTAAATTATACAATTACTCAGGTAAAACCATTTTAGATTGAATCCTTATTTACTACATAATTGATCTGTTAGACTTTCTCCTCTTAAACATATCACTCTGATCAAATATAACTCAATTAAAAAGTGTTTCTCAAATTCTTTCTACGAGTATTTAGTTTAATTAAGACAATTCTAGGATGTTTATTACAGCAATAGAGAAAAAGGATCTTCATATGCTTTACATATAATTTGTAAAGTGTTTATACAGTATTGAAGAATATTAGTAGATTTTAGAGAATATCTCTTCATGAAATTACTATCAATCCAAATACAAAGGGAAAGGTTGGTGGTGAAAGACAACCAGAAAAAATGGATCTTATATTAGTTTGGAATATATTTCCAATCAAAATATTAAAAAACGCTTTTGTCTATGATATCATTTACCGACGTTTCTAAGTATATGACATTAAAATTATAATAATATTTTTCCAAGCGTTATTGAAATAAAAATTATTTTACTGTCTTCGTTTAAGCATATGTTACTTCATAAATACATATTTTGTTCTGTGAACTAACTTTTCTCTTTTTGTGTAAATCTCTCAATTTGAACACGCAAAATTACATTCAATATGTGTAAATTAAACATATTGATGCATGAACTGTAAAATAACATACAAATTACTCAAGAGTAAACCAATTGAATTGAACTGAATAAATGTCAATTGATCGTTTCAAGTCTCCACTTTATTCTGGTATTTCTAGAGTCTATTTTACGCATGAATATGTGCAGTCAAATTTCCCTAATTCATGTTCATACAAATTATGTTTGCATATTTGTGTGTTCTGATTTCCAGCAGTCAGAGGATTAATGTCACTAAATCATCCAGTGATAAGAGCCTTTGTTACATAATATAGCTTCACAATTCTACGCTCTAAGCGTGGTACCAGTCCTTCGTAATGTGAAATATTTTGTCCCAGTAATGTCATGGAAGAATGAAATGTAAAGATACATCTATATGATTGAGCAATTTTCTGTAAAATTCTTTATACACATTGGTCCTCAGTAGCCTAGTGGTCATGGTTACAAATTCCCAGCTGGTGTTGCTTCATCGAATCGAGGGCTCAAATCCTGATGCTACTAAAAACCCACCGTATAGCAGGACTGATGCATGTTAAATTGTGGGGGCACCAAGTCCTCTCCCACTGATTTGGTGTTGAAGTTTGGAAAAAACACAGATACGTCCTTGTCTCTCGACCGAGATTCAAAATTACGAGGTCCGTTGTTAATAGTCCTCGTATTTATGACGTTCATAAACAATTAATAAAATCAATCAATCTAACTAGTTTACTTTCTTGCATATGACAGCTCTGTCTTTAAAGCAGCTCCGTGGACATTCTGGTATTTATGGCAACAAAGGGCTGATTTTCTGGCAAAGACTGCCACGAAGAGGTAAATTTATCTTAAAAGTTAATATTCCTCAATCGTACTTTAAAAAGATTTTGAGGGAAAGTATCCTGAAATCAGGGAATGAAATATATATTAAATCAAATACAGCAAGCATCACGAAAAGATTTTTTCCAGACGTCAATATAAGAATGTCTTGCCATCACTTCTTCACTAGCTTTAAAATTACGCAATTTCCAACAGGTCACGGTAACTTAAAAAAAATCTGAATAGATTCAATTTAAGTTCGAATACAATTTGCAACTTCAGTTATGAGGACATGAGGAGATGAGTGATGAGAGAGGACATTGAGTACATTCTGTTTCTATGTTCAAAATTTGTCTCACAGAGAAATATTCTTAAATTAGCTTTGAAAAAAAAACATTAACTGGCCTCCAAATTTTAGTAATTTAATTTCTAATAAAAGTTATTTTGTTCTTTTTATCACATATATTGAAGATACTTATAATCCTTAATTTTTGTTTGTACATTGTTTAGTCACATGTTTGTGTTGTTTTTGTCTACTGTAATATACTGTTTTATATTTACTTCTGTAAGCCCTGTGTGATGCTTAGTGGTACACAGGGACGGTGTTTGCTTTTCAAAAGAAAGAAATGGTACTAAAATTAATTTGTGATGGGATATTGATAAAGAAAAAGAATTCGGCTCTCTTGGTATAGAATGAGACCTGTATGATAAGTTTCTCAATAACAAAAGTGAATATGTCTGTGAGGAGCTATTTGTCTTAAATGATGAATGGGAGCATTTTGCATGATTTTAAATACATTTGTGAGTGATTTTATTAATTTCATAAGTATTTTGATTTAAACCAATTTCAATCCATTTTTTTTATCTGTCCTGCGATACGATATTGAATTGGGGGAGGGGGGTCTTTTTGACAATTCAATTATCTTCTTATCTGCGAAAATATTCGGTAATTATGAAATTACTTAAGTATTTGGAATGAGTTTTTTTCAAAACAAGCATTGTTTATTGCGAATTTATTGCGATTCGAGAAATTTTCTAGTCATAAAATAAGTTTTTCAGATTCATTCATTAAATGAAATATTTTAAGAAAGAATTTAAAGAAATATCTTCTTCAAAATTTCTACTAAGTATCTATTTTTATTCTTTAAATACAAAGCGTTTGTTTACGGATGTTATCCTCATTTCAATACCTCGAATATTTTTTTTAAAAAAATTAAGTACTTCAGGTATTCGATACTTATTAATGAATACTTTAAGGAAGAAGTGGTTTATTTGATTTCACATTTTGAAAAGGCAATAGAGAATCTCTGAACAAGAAAATGTCTTCGGGGAACTTTATAGCAAATCACTGTTACGTAAATATTTCAGTTGAAAAATATCCTAAGAACTGTTTCATTCATTGATATTCCATAAGTAGAATAATTACGAAGCAATGAATAAATAAATTCGATATTTCAAATGTTTCTTATCTCGTAATTCAAGATATTCTTAAAACTATTTTTAATGATCTCACTCATAGTTTGAATGCAATTATTGAAATAGTTCCTTTATTTTTTAAAATAATCTTAAAGTATAGTATAAGGAATAAATATCCAATAACCAAATCTTGAATTTTATAACGTAAATTTAAAGCTTATAATTGTAATATAGCAAAGGAAAGGATCGGTTATTTATATATTTCTACGAAGAATATCAAAAAGATTATTAAAAAAAAAAGGAAAGGATTTCAGTACTTTTTTTTAAAAAAAAAAACATTTTAAATTAGAACACATTTAAAGTAAAATAAATTGTAGACATTTTAAAACAATGTTTATATGTTTCAGAAATTGAATCAGCATTCTTTATATATATATATATATATATATATATATATATATATATATATATATATATAACAGGTCAATTGAAAAGTCCCAGGACTATCATAGTAAAACACATTTTTTTGGCAAAATTAGTTTTTTTTATTCAAGATAATTCCCTTCAAGGGTGATACACTGATTATAGCGACCCTCCAACTTTTCGATACCATTTTTGTAGTACGATTTGTCCTTTGCTTCAAAATAGGCCTCAGTTTCGGCGATCACCTCTTCATTCGACGAAAATTTCTTCCCAGCGAGCATTCTTTTGAGATCTGAGAACAGGAAATAGTCACTGGGGCCCAGATCTAGAGAATACGGTAGATGAGGAAGCGATTCGAAGCCCAATTCATGGATTTTTGCCATCGTTTTCACTGACTTGTGACACGGTGCATTGTCATGGTGAAGCAGCACTTTCTTTTCTTCAAATGCGGCGGTTTTTCGGCGATTTCGTCCTTCAAACGGTCCAATAACGCTATGTAATAGTCGCTGTTGATGGTCCTTCCTTTTTCAAGGTAGTCAATGAAAATTATTCCATGCGCATCCCAAAAAACAGACGCCATAACCTTGCCAGAGTTGAAACTGTTGCGTTTTCCCACGCTTTGGAGATGGTTCATCGAGTGCAGTCCACTCGGAAGACTGTCGATTGGACTTCGGAGTGAAATGAGGGAGCCATGTTTCATCAATTGTCACATATCGACGCAAAAGCTCGGGTTTATTACGCTTTATCATCTTCAAACACTGCTCCGAATCATCAACTCGTTGTTGTTTTGGGTCAAAAGTGAGCTCGTGCGGCACCCACTTTGTACAGAGCTTTCTCATACACAAATATTCGTGAATGATATGATGTACACGTTTAGTTGATATCTTTAGAGTGTCTGCTATTTCATTTAATTTCAATTTATGGTCATTCAAAATCATTTTGTGGATTTTTTTAATGTTTTCGTCGGTAACAACCTCTTTGGGGCGTTCACCGTCTTCGGTGCTCATTTCACCACGTCTAAACTTAGCATACCAATCCTTGATGGTTGAATTTCCTGGGGCAGTGTCCGGAAACTCGGCATCAAGCTAATGTTTTGCTTCAACTGTATTTTTTCCCTTCAAAAAGCGATATTTTATCAACACGTGAGATTCCTTTTTATCCATTTTTTTCACAATAACAAAAGTTGCTTCACTCAAAATGCTATAATTCACAAACTAATGATCCAACAGCTGTCAAATTTATACACGTATCTTTTGAGAGTTAGGGCTAAGTAAAATGCATATGGATTTAATTCTAGTAGTATCATCTATGTGTCAGGCCGGGGACTTTTCAATTGACCTGTTATATATATATATATATATATATATATATATATATATATATATATATATATATATACATATATATATTATGATTCAAACAAATTTCAAATTTTTAATTTATCCTATTTAACAACTTGGTGACGAAATATTTTCTTTAAACTTGCTTTTTCAGCTTTTAATTTTTAACTTTTATCTTAAAGCTTTACTTTAATTGTTTTATTTTATAGCACGTAAATATGATGGGTGATATACAAAATGGTATTTCACCCATGGTGCATGATGACTGCAAACAGTACCACAGCTGATAAGAGTCGTTACAAAATGTTAATACCTAAAGTATATCATTAAATAAATATATGTTCTGTTACTTTTTATTATTAATGTATTAAATATTTAAACTTTTGAAAGGAATTTTGATGATTTTCTTCTTAATATAAGGAAAGTCTAAATCTCCCAATATGTATAATACTTATACAGCAGGAAGAATTGGGTAAAGGCATTTAAAATTAGCATGACTTATTCATTCATTTTTAAATTATGCATACGATTATTCATTTTCGTCCATCATTTAATTCTTATTTTTAAACGTTCTTATTTGAATTTGAATGAGTTACCTAAACTACTTATTTTAATATGTAAATGGTAATGAGTTCGTGTATAAAAATATCTGAAACAGTTGTATGTAGGATATTTGCAATTTCTTTAACTATCTCACACTAAAAGGAGATATCAAAACTCCTTAATGAAAAAAAATCACAATTATAAATTAAAATAAGAAATATAAATAATGTTTGATTTTTAACAGCCTAAAGTATAAATTTGATTCCTGTATTCTTTATGTCGTTATGATGTATGAAGTTATTGCAGAGCAATTTTTGCTAATCAATCAAGCAAAAGCTATTTGAAAAAAAAAGTGCCTTTAAAAACTCAATATTTTTATTTTGAAAAAACATCAAATTGATTCGAAAGATATTAGTTCAATTTTTATACCTATTAAAATACTAACCGATTTCCGAAATGTTGAAAATAATTTTGAAATTCTTAACTAGGCTCTTGTTATTATTAATTACAAACAATTATGAAAAGTTTTATTAAAGAACATATGCAGGTCTTATATTTAATATTAATTTTACACACTCTCAAAATTGTCGATTCCTATTAAAATTAAAGATGATAAAAATAATTGAGTACATAAAACTATGATATTTAATTTGACAAATTTTTACGATATCTTAAATAAAGGAATGTTCCTGAATTCGTTTAAAAGTTTATTCAGAAAAGAAACAAAATTAATCAATTTTATCTGAGAACAGTCGTATAAAGCATCTACAAAGTGAAGTAAATAGCAGAAGAATTCTTATTACCTCACGATAAACGTAACAGGTAATGTTCTATCTCTTAAAAAAGTCCCCTGCCTTCCTCAGGGGAACACGCAATTCAACAATTAATGAAATAATAAAGAAAAAAGAGGGAAATGGAAATTTTTCCGACAAGTAACGCTTAATATTACGTTAATGCAATCATTTTCCCCGAGCTACAGTTACGAAGTCAGTAACCGATTTTCAAGAAGGGAAGGTGTTCCATTAAAAAAACAATGTTTGCCATCCATTTCAGTAAATCGTATGATTCTTCAAAGAAAAAAAAGGATGGGAATAAGATGTAAAAACTTTCTCTTAAGCCATACGTTGACTTCCTGCAAAATAGATTTGAATAACTCACCGAATGGAATTTAAATTAAGAAAGGTTTATAGTTCGGAGCAAGGGTTTTATTAAAGCTTTCGAAGAGGCTTAACTTGAATGAAATAATTTTGCGTATAAAGGAGGTATGTGACTTTTTTTCTTAAATTGTATTTCACTTCTGTTTTGTTTAAGTTCTGAAGATGACTTACCAACATATATAATTGAAAATTATTTCGATATTCACATATACTTTAATTTAGATTAAGTGTACTTTATTTTCTGAATGTTCATTTAAATTCTCAATATGTAAGGAGTTTATAGATAGTAAAATTTATTCAAGAATAAAACTTTCTCAAAATAAAGAAGCATAATTATGTGTGTATGCACCACTTTCATACATCACTGATTTCTAATAATTGGAGATAGCCAAATGCTCGTTTTTCTAAATTATTTTTCCTGTTTCAATTTTGCTTCAGTTTAATCAATAAAGAGTACAATTAAAAATTGAGCATTTGTTTTACATATTTTACCCATTCACATATTGTTCTTAAAGGCTTACATATTGATTGATTGGAGTTGTCCTTAGAAGCAGAGAGCAAATAGTATTGGGCATGTACTTTTGAACCAAATTCAAGTGATATAATATCCTACCCCATTATGTTTTTTCCCCTGTCCAATGTGTGGACTTTGACCCCGATAGGTTTAAAGAGCATCAGCTCCTTTATATTATAGGTCCTTAGTAGAGTCAAAACTTAACCACATAACTCGATTGTAACAGTGCAGGACATGAACTTGCGATCATGAAACCTTAATTAGCGCGTTGAATGAATACTGACGCAAAGTTACGAAATTTAACTACCTTTACATTAGAAAGCATTCGAATTAAACTTTTCACTTCACCGTTAATTAAATAAATTGGTTATATATGATATTAAAAATAAAATTTACTAAAAAAAATATCCTTCATATTTATGTTTCAGAGACCATATTTCCTCAAAAATTCACTCCACAGAGATCTAATAGTAATATATTAATAATGCATATTATAAACTCAAAATAATAGATACTTATTATCCATTCAGAATACGATATCATGCATAAGACAGTTTAATTCATAAAAAATTAATAAAAATATAGATTAACATAAAATGTTTCAACATGATTAGATTTATTCAATAGAAAGATGGAAAACAATTAAGAAATATTTAACTAGTTGCCTTTTTATTGCATATTTCATGAATTAATAATGAGGGAATATTAGCAAAACATCTTTTTGAACATTATTATTACATTGCATTAATTCACATAAGTTTGATATAAATAGTTACAAATTAATTTAAACTGATATTTTGTAACACGTTTCTCAACTATACATGTAAATTAATGCAGTTATGAAACATATATGACAAACTATGTCTTTTCTAAGCATTTTACTGACTAGAATTGCATTTAAGTTTATTTTCAATTTTGAAATTACATTATTAATTTAGGAAGTTTTTGATGATAATTATTTCCTATTATTACAAGTTTTAAACTGGTAGTTTAAATTTAAAACTAGTAGTTTTAAATTTGTAATCATATTATAATAAAAAGTAGAGAAACTGTGCAGTGGGTACATTTTTATTTCCTCAACATAAATACGAATTTGAAGGAACATGAAAAGAAATTGAAATTCCCTTTTGGGTGGGATATTATATGAAACTAAAAATAAATAATAAACGGATAAACAAAAATAGAAATGCACTCACTCAACATCACATTTACCTTGATATATTGAGCGTTATATGTGTATGTATGAATATATTCTGAAACATAAATTTTCTACGTCTCACGGCACCTTTTGAGGCAATGAAAAATAAATAAAAATTATATTTATTTTTGCAGCTTATAATTCCCTGACTAGTCTATTTCTGAGGAAGCATTAATATTGTTTTGGGCTAATAAAAATATATTTAAAGAATAACATTCTCAAGTGAAGCGTTTATAGCGTAGTTTTAAAATTATAGGTTTAATTAGCTTTGAATCTCTGTACTCTCTTGCTTAAGATTTTATTTATTTCAGAATATATAATTATATTATTTCTTTATGGATTTCCAAAAAAAATTATTTATAAATTATTCTTATTTATTTTGCATTTTTTGCACTTTATTTTTATTCAATGTTTAATATTTCCCGAATATAATAATATTCGCTTTATTTTAAAATTTTGTTAAAAACGAACGCTTTTTAAGTTTTTTTTTTAAATTAGAGTAACTTTATTGCTCATTATACTTATTAGAATAATAATCTGTTAATCAGTATTAATTTTTCTTAATTAATACGTGTTAAACGAAAAATAGCAAGGTTAATTTTTTTTCCCCGATACGAGAATGAAACTATAAGAGTTTCTAAAACGTTTTAGTATTATTTAAGCTCAGAATGAGACATAATTATCTAAATTTTATTAATTCATTAGCTTATTGGATATTAATTGCATAAAATACATTTTTATGTATCAAATTTCCTATATACATTCTACACTACTTCTTTGAATTCTTAGTATGGGATTTGATTTCGATGGATTAACTATATGAACTATTCTTAAGGTTTGATTTTAATTATATCTTGTCAAATGTACATTTAAAAATATTATTAAAGTTTTTTAATATTTTCATTGTCTGCTACTATTTGATTTTTCAAATTTAATTTGAATTTTACACGGTACAAAAAGTGCAAAATTAAGATATAAGTCCAGATCACCCTTCTTTATTTAAGATAAATATATAATATATATATTTTAGTTATTCTTATTCTAACATTTCAACAAGGATATTGAAATGCGGAAATTTTTATGATAATAAATACTGTTCCATTTTTCAATCTAATAATTTTTCAAAATATCAAATTTTTTAAAGAACCAAAAATTATAGCTATTAGGTTAGGTAATTTTATTTGAATCTGAGAATTAGGAAAGAAAATACTTCTTTTTGTTAAGGAAAGAATTTACTTTACTCTCTATAGATTTCTTTTTCTCATGTCAATTATTTTAATGTACGATGCTTCATTCAAAAGTAAAGCCTCTTTGCTCATAATTTTTTTTATTTGTCATCTAATGCTTACGATTTTTCTGTACCTAAAAGCTGAGTATGTCTTCCATAAAATGAATTTGTTTTATTTGTATTTATGAGTCGATGGTATACTAAAAAGGGCAGAAAAGGCCATATGTATATGGATTTGTTTGAGGCTGCAATCTATTGGTAGTATTTCTGTAAATTGATTGCTCTATCACAAGTTAATTTCTCAATCTCTAATAAAATAATCCAAAAATGAGGAAGTTCAAATTGGCTTTAGTTGACTACTTGAATATTTTTAAAAAATTGGTACCTAAATTATTATGTATGTGGAACAGGGTCCAACATACCCCTCTAAACCTAATAACTAATATTATAAATTCTTACTTATCTGAACCCGATTACTCGGATCTGAGCTAGCACCAATCTTTTAATCTGAATCCTATTGTATGTTCCTTCAATGGTGATTATTCCACACTACCGTCGAATCATCTAACAGCTTTCTTCATCATAGTTTAAGCACATGTCTCGCTTTAGTACTATCTTTTCACCCTATTACAACTACTGCTAATTTTAAATTCTCCATAGTTTATATATATTATTACTTAGTTTTATTCCCTACATGTCGATAATGCTAACCTGACTTACATACCCACGGATCATTTACAAGAAAAAACCCTCAAATGAAACAGCATCATATGATATAATCATACCTTATAATTTGTAACTTAAACCGTTTCCCAAAAGGGAAAATCACCTTAGATGACAATATTTGTTGCTTTGACTACGAAATTAAAGCTGCCATAAAAGACTGGTGTCGACAACAACCACTGGAATTCTTCTCCGACGAATTTTCCCAACGATTCACGAATTGGAGCCAATCGTAGAAATGAATGGGTGCTGAGTCAAAATGTTGAGAAAGTGTAAAATATAGAAAATATGTAGATTTCAGCTACATTGGAAATTGTGAAATTCCTGTAACAATCGCTTTGTGGCTGTGGAGATATTACTTTTCTTTCACGCATCGCACGTTGAACATATAAACAAATATTTTCAACTTGTAACGCTTCCTCCTCATTATTTATATCTTCAGACATATATTAAATCTTAATTAACTATCCAAAATGGTCTCAATTACAATAGAAGAGACTTCAGAAAAATACAAACTCTATTTACTAGGTTTCTTCACTGCCTGCGCCAGACCATTCAGTCTTTCAGACAACTCTTATCGTGCTCTGAATTTTAGCTTAGGATCAAACAACAAAGTTCTAACTAACTCACCCATATTTAGTGCAGCATAGCAATAATACTAAAGGTTCGATTCCTATTACCCTTTACTTTAACCAGGAGTCAATTTAATCTCAGAAGAAAAACTACTGCCATCCACTCTAATTTCAAAGTTACTAACATCTACCAGATTCCCATTATCTTCTAACCCCCTTATATTTTCAATTGTAATTCAATAATATATAGATATCCTCAAATAAATTCATTACACTCCTTATTTTGATATAATACATGTAATCCCTTTTAATTTGATTTGAAAGATATTGAAAATTTAAAAAGGAATCCAGAAAGTAATCTTAAATGTTAATTAAGGGAGTGTTCAAGAATAAATCAATGGTATAAGCTTTGCATCAAAAGCATGTAATAAAGGTAATTAAAATAAAAATCGTAAAATATTTGTTTGCCACCCAAGGGGCTATTGTTTTAGTTGCATCACTTTTCATGTACCAGACCCCTTTTCCATTTTTTTTCGCTTGCTTTAATTTAAATTACATATAACTTAAATATATTCAATTTAATAATTTAACTCTTGCTTTGATTTTAATTACTTGTAGTTGATGTAACATTCAACTTAATAATGTATCCTTTTCTTATAGTTTTAATGTTGAAAAAGTTTACTATTAACCATTTCTCGATGTTGCGTCATTTGCTTTAATTCTTATAGTTAACTGAGTAATTTAATAATAATTATAAAAAAAAGCGCCCCGTGGGTGGCAAAATCTGTTCTTTGTAAAACTTTGCATAGAACGTTTTTGAAATTTCTTTTTAGAAATTTTGTCTCCGAATTTTCTGAAATTATTTTAAAGTTTCTCTATATTCCACAAATATTTACCATAAATTAATAGTTATTACGAACAATAAGCTATGTTCACCTGGAAAAAATTTTTATTTCTTGCAATCAAATAAAAAACACACGCATTTAAGATTTGTTTTTTAATATTTCAACCACATTTAGCGATCATATCGATATCATATCGAATCATATCGATATCATACATTAATTATTATTAATACTTTTTGTAAAGCAAGAAATTTCTATATTATTTCGCAGTTAAGAAAATATGAAGGATAAATATTTTCTTCATTGGTATTTTTTTTAAAAAAAAGAAATTAAGCTTTTAATTGTAAACAACCAAAGCCTTTATTGTTTTTTATCTGTAAAACACATCTCACAAAAATAATTTTCACTTTCTTCCTAAAATTTTTAAAAACAATTCAACACCGTTCTAACCCTCAAGACAATTCATTAAGCTCCATAAAAAATTAATGGACATACTTATTATCCATAATTTATTCTACAAGAATTTAATTAAAACTCTTCGCCTTACTAAAAGCTTTTTGCTGGAGCATTATAAAGAGATACCGGAACTGGAAAAAAAAGTACCGGAAACTTCCATTGAAACTTCCTTCATTCCAACTAAAAAGATTGCATAGCTGAAAGGGGTGTGCTCGGCAGCGAGCGCCCCCGTTTTCTCCAGACGATTTTCGGCGACCAAACGATCATTGTGTCGTCGACACTCAGTGGAAGTAGCAGAGGGGTCTTTCAGCTCCATCTTCACTTCGTATCATGTGCTTCAGTTGAGGCATTTGTTCTGAAAAGACTTCCGGCTCGGACGCGATCCGGTTTATCGATATCGTTTGCTACGTGTATCGATTTGGACATTTGTATTTTTGGGGATTGTTTCATTCTGTTTTATGGACTGTTTGACTGATTGTTTATGATTGTTCGACATTTGTTTTGCTTGACTGAAATGGTGTTTAATCGAGAAGGTAAGTCCTTTATTTATTTATTTTAAATCTTGAGCTCTCAGGATTAAATTGTCGTGTAGTTGTAGTAATAGTATTC
Source organism: Nephila pilipes (assembly GCA_019974015.1). Classification (NCBI taxonomy): domain Eukaryota; kingdom Metazoa; phylum Arthropoda; class Arachnida; order Araneae; family Nephilidae; genus Nephila; species Nephila pilipes. The sequence continues at coordinate 11,123 of BMAW01127666.1, read as the reverse complement.
CTAAGTTTTTATACCTTTTTCTATTAGAGTAGTTTTATTTTATAACTTATTAGCTTTTCATCATTTTTCGTTCTTTCTATACTAAAAAATTATTTATTTGTTTTACAAAACTTTTGATCTGAACTTTTGATTTATACATTTTTTCATAAGATTTGTGCAATTTTTTTCTTAAAAAAATGCAATAAATTAAATTTGTAATGTAACAGTGGATAGTAAATTGTAATTTTATATAGTTTGAAAAAATGTGTTTAAATTTTGTATAATATACATGTAATAATAATGGTTAATAATTTGAGAAAGAAACTGAGCAAAATAAATATATTAAAACAAAAATATTTCTACAGCATGACAAAGCTTAGAGTATTTAAAAAAATCGTATGATTTCTTTACGATCCAGCACTTGTTTTTAGCTCTAAAATACCGTTTTTGCCTAGCAAATGTTTGACCAAGCCAGTGACGAACAAATTATAACCAAATTATAATAAAGTGATTTGAAAAAAATATTGGCGTGATTATCTGAAATTAATTATTGGTATGGAATCCATTTTTCTGGATATTATTTCATATTTCTAGTTTTATTTTAATATTAATAGCTTTATTTAATATTTTTCCTAAACGGAAATATAGCGCTTCCATGTGTATGAAACAATTACTTCAAAATGAATGTTAATTTTCTCTCATACCAAACTCTTATATATAAGATTTCACAAAATACTTGATATAAATAAAATATTGTTTTCTTGCATTGTAATGAAAATTGAAATATTTTATTTCATAAAATTGTTTTATTTAGAAATCTAAACACTTGTATTATGAAATGAAAAAAAAAACAGAATAATTATTGATTTAAAAAATATATATATAGATATACAATATCCCGCTTATTTTTACATAGAATAATCAGTTAATCGAATTGATAAGTGAGCGTTGTGATGAAAGAAAAAAATATTCTTATAAAATTTCATTAAAATGCTTGACGTGGCTTTTTACTGAATATCTTAAAGTGCTTGCTTATTAGACAGTTTTTAAAATTCATTTAAGCAGCAGAGGATCCAAATATATTTTTTATTCTTAGCTAAAACAGTCTATTTTGCAAATAACTAATATTTTGTATTCACGATAAAAAAAAAAACAGTATAATTATAATGGGATAAGAGTATTGAATTATTTTCAGTGTGATCGTTAAAAAAATATAATGGTGATGTAGATTTTAAATAAAAAGGTTATCTCCTATTTTAGGTACAAAAGAATAAGTAAAGTAACCGTGAAAATACATGAAAATAACCGATCTTCCATTTTCCTCTTTCCTTCTGGTAAGAATCTTCCCTTTCCCTTTTTACTACCACGCGACCCCACCCACCAAGCAAACACAAATCCGAGGATTTATTTTCCCAACTGCACAGATGACGAACTTTACAGTCCGATAAGAAATAGTCCAACTCCAAGGGGAACTGTTGTCGAAGCAATTTGAACAAGCCTGGATTCGATTAATTTCAATTCTTATTTGGTTTTGCTTTATTCTGCAATATTTTTATCTGATTAAATAATGTCATAAAATTAATAAAAATGTGTAATTTCAAATAAGGTAAATTGTTCCTTAATACAATCTTAAGTACAAGCTAAACAGATGTTTCTCCTACATGAAAATAAGGGCTTTCGAATTTATTTGTGATCAGAAGGATCGAAGCAAAAAGAACAAAAATTACATTTTAAGGATTAAAATTAAATGATCGAGAAATTAAATTAAGAGTGAAATTATTTCGGTACTCAAACAATAAACGAAAGTGTAAGCATCATATTTATGTAACAGATATTTAGTCTCATATATTGTATACGTATTTTTTTAATAAATTTTTACGTTAAAAAAACAGATGGTTAAGTTTTAAAAGTGCGTTTTGACGTGAGAAAATCAAAAATATCATTAATTTTCTTTTGAATGTATTGAAAAGAAAGTTTTTGTTAGATGGGAAATAAAGATGTATTTATTTTTTCTCTGATTATATGAAATTTTAAAATTTAATATATACTGCTGTTTGTAGAAAATGCAACACCATGAAAGAATCATCAGAATCAAATGAAATTTAATGCAGAAACGACTTGTACTGATACAAATAAATGATGAAATTTTCAAAACAAAAGAAACAAATTAAGCGTCCGAAATCAGTATTTGGTGCAGCCACCATGCGCTGCAATAAGTGCTGCTATACGACGTGGCATGGAGTCAAACAGATGTTGAATATCTGCTTGAGGAAGAGAATTCCATATCGCTTGTATGCGCAACCAAAGTTCGTCTTTGGAAACTGCAGGACGCGGATCACGAGCGAGACGCCGACCAACCATATCCCACACGTGCTCAATAGGCGACATATCCGGTGAATAAGCAGGCCAAGGAAGAAGTTGCATGCGTTGTGCTGAACAGAAGTCTCGAACACTCCGCGCAACATGTGGGCGTGCATTATCCTGCTGAAAGATAGCTCCAGGGATGCCTTGAAGGAAAGGAACGACTTCGGGCTGTAGCACTTCACGGACGTACCTGTTGCTATTGAGATTACCCTCAATTCGTATCAAATTGGATCGTCCATGATACGAAATCGCACCCCAGACCATAACTCCGGGTGTTCGACCACTATGTCGTTCAATAATACACTCAGGAAGGCAGCGTTGACCGGCATAACGTCTAACACGAACACGGCCATCATGGGTCCACAAATTGAAGCGTGATTCATCTGAAAAGACAACTTGGTGCCAATCAGCTCGCCTGTCTCTGTGCTCAAGAGCCCACTGCCGACGCAGCCGTCGATGATTCGCCGTGAGGGGAATCCTGTATAAAGGCACCCTTGCACGCAATCCACGGCGCAGCAGACGACGACGAATTGACGAAGCCGACAATTGTACACCTGTAGCAGTAGACCAACGTGCTGCCAGCTGCCTGGAGGAAGCTGTGCGATCATTCACCGCCATGCGGAGCAGGTGTCGATCATCGCGCTCTGACGTCACCTTCTGTCGTCCAGTGCCTGTTTTTCGAGTTGTTCGGTGCTCGTCGGTCCACTGCTTCCAAACTCGCATCACTGTGGAACTGTTCCGCTTCATACGAGCTGCTATTGCGCGATAGGAAAATCCTCCTTCTCGAAAGCCCATTATCCTCCCTCGTTCAAACTCCGTAAGTTGCTTGAATTTCTTATTCTTCCGTCGTGGAGGCATACTCAGGTCTCACTAAACGTTTGCCACTAACAAATAATCATAGACTTTTTTCAACGTCCCGCTACAGCACTTTATTTATACGCTTTCAGCATCAATTCAGAGGGCGCTGCGCGCGTCGCGCACGCGCGATGGCTCTGAAACTTTATTAATTTGCATAATATCCTATAATTGACATTTGCTGCGAATTTCATTTGATTCTGATGATTCCTTCATGGTGTTGCATTTTCTACAAACAGCAGTTTATTAAAATTTTAATAATTAATACAATTAAAAAGCATATCAATACTTTCAAAAAATTATTATGTATAAATATTTATCCCACAACTTATATATATATATATGTGTGTGTGTGTATGTGTGTGAGCATATTATTTGTCTTTGTGATTACATCAGATTAATATCCGGGTCGAAAAAAAGAAATGAAAGATGATGAAGAAAATAGTGTACATATATATTTATCTATATGAATATATGTCTATACGTATATGTATATACGTATACGTAGCAAAAAAATGGAAATATAAAAATGAAGATTCCTATAAAACACAGGGTGTAAGATTATCTTTGCATGATCAGTAGGGTATTTAATCGAAATATCTGCTGAAAGAATTAAGTGTTTAACTCTGAAAAATTTTAAATATTCATTATGAGTATTCGTTAAAATAAAGTAAATTTATTTCTGAACTCCAGAATCCACAGAAATAATTACTGCCATGAGGGAAAAAAAGATTCAAATTTATATACACTCTAATTTCGAATGATCAAACGTCAGTGTATAAATGAATGACTTCTTCGCTCACCAGAATTGACATACTTTAATTTTCAGTTCAAGAGTTATATTTGATAAAGTTTGTACATCAACCACTGTGAAGTAATAGGTCGCCGTTCACAATGAAATTATCCTTCATCTCCCCGATCAAGCTATGTGGTTCAGTTACTCATTTACGAACTGACATTTGTGGTGATAGAAGCCACACATACCATGTGCTCCAGTGATGTGATATGTTTGCAAGCATTTGCCTGCAATCAATGAAGGTTATTTTCTACAGGATTCTGATATTTATTAGGATTCCTTACTCACTATGGGCAACAACAAGAAATGGTTTAACCCCGAACAAAAAACAAATCTTACTTCCTGAGAATATATTCTCGAACTTCATCAAATATACCACTTCCTTGAATTTTATGATATTTTGAAATACGAACATATAGGACACATTATATATATATATATATATATAACAAAATGATGATTTAGAAAATTTTAATTAATCAAAGAAAATGAGTCAAGGCCAAATTCAATCTCTTCTGTAATTTTTATTCCATATTCGTAGAGAGAGAAATTAGAGCCTTACGTCAGTAGAAACAAATAAGCAATTTGATTAACAGTACAAGAGAGCAGAAGAAATCAGAAGACCATCAGAATTTCTTTCACATTTTAGAATATCGTGGGACAGTATCGGCCGTAGGTCCGAAGCTTAAAAAAGGAGCAAAAAGTACAAATTTTACATTGTAGTTTGTTCTGGAGATCAGCAGCGCAGTGTCTCCTGCGCTGGTAAGAGAGGGTGCATTTCGCGGTGAATTGAGTTTTATTGCAGGGAATTTCCAGGGACATTTCGTCAGCCCTATGATCTAAGTTCTAGGTGTAGCGATCTCTGGGGACTTTAGCTACAGCCAGAAAGTCCAGTGGGGATTATTTCTGACAGATTTACGACAGTGAGAAAGCAGATTAAACAAATTTTATGAGCGTGTGGTCAAAAAAAATAATATGATAGTTTGGAATTGGATCAGGAATAAGAAATGAACCCTTACTTTTGAATATTGCAGAAGAGGAAATTTAGGAAATTAAGCAATTATTCAGCAAAACTTCTAAATTAAAGCTAAATCATTACATCACACACACACACACACACACACACACATACACACAAAAAAATATATATATATATATATACAAACATACATTTTATAGGACGCTGAAAATGCAACACCAAGAAATAGTGGCCAGAGAAAATTATGCAAATTTCAGGGTAGAAGCCGGTCACCGAGTTATGCGAATGATAGGAAATGCAGAGTTCTCTACCGCACGTTGAAGAAGATAAATCAGAAGGAACATACAGAATGTTCAATTTTTATGCCGTAATTTCTGCAAAAGATTTCATCGTAGAAAATTTGTTATTTTCTCAAAGGACACGGGTAATAGCAGAGAATAACAACGTGTCTTTAACGGAGGCAGTACCATCAGACAGATGATTTTACAAGGAGCCTAGTGATCGGAATGGGAAAGGAAGGTGGTCCATACGGAATATCTCAGTTGAAACACACCTGGATGCCTCTATAGTGCAAGGGCTGTGACGAAGATGGTTGGAACAGGAAAATGTGTCATTTTTGAGGGATGTTAGTGCAACCAGGGTGACGTCTGCACATGTAGATCAGCTCATCCACAGACTAGTGGTGGCAGAACTGGAAGCCAATTCTACCTCCATTCTGCAGCATGTTAAAGATACCCTGGGTGTTCCTATATCGACCAGAACCATTTCTAGTCGATTGATTGCTATTGGTTTGCACTCATGGCTCCCGTTAAGGGGACTGCCATTTACCGAAAAGTATAGACGCCAACGATGCAATGGTACCGGGCTCGAGCAATGTGGATGACGGAATGGAACTGGGTCAAGTTTTCAGATGAATCAAGCTTCTATTTCTCCAATGATAGTCGTCGCTTGTGATTTGTGGTGTCGACGTGGAGAAAGGCTAAATTCGGCAGCAATTGTGGAACACCCCACCGTGTGATAGTTCTGCATCATGCTATGAGGAGCAATTGTGTACAATTCTAGGTCACAACTGGTTCGTTTTCAGGGCACTATGATAGTTCAATGATGTACGTTTTAAGGTGATACTCCCCTACTATCAGAGGATACCCGATGCCCTTTATCAGTAGTATAACACCCGATCGCACACTGTTTGCATAAGCCAACGTGCTTCGCAAGGTGTACAGATGTTTCCCTGGCTATATTTCTATCTTGATCTATTACCTTTTGATCACATCTGGGATGTGATTGGATCCCATTTGCAAACCTTGCCTTTGCCACTATCGGAAGATAAACTATGGCAGATGGTTGATAGGGAAAGAAGAACCATTTCTCAGGATGCCTCCAAACTTATATTCACTCTATATTTATACGTGTTGCTTCGTGTATTGCTGTCTACGGTGGTCCTGCAACCTACTAAGCGGACGCTATTCTACCTCTATATTATGCATATTATTTCGAAGTAAAGATCATTTATTGTTCGTTGCTGTCTCTCTTTGTTTGTCGGGTTCATCACTTTCTGGCCACTCCTTGGTATTTCACACAAACATATCTAACTGTAAAGAATATATGGAAATAAAGTATCTAAAATCATGTTTCTGAGTATGGACACCTGCCACTTGACATAGCTGTTATACGTTGAAACGTTAAGTCTGCCAAAATTCCTACCACCAGTTAGCATGATGTAGAAGTTAGAAGAAGGAAAGAACAGCTCAGATGTCGTTTTTGTCACTTGACAAAAGTTCCAAATTACGAAGTCCATTTTCAACACTTTTCAGCTGTTCCTCAGTGCGAAGTTAATAAAAAAACAGTTAGTCAGGCAATGGACAAAAATACATGGTTAATGATATTTTATGGATATATACTACCCATTCAGCAAATTACATTATAACAAAATAGTTAACACCGAAATCAATTATTTGGAATAAAATAAAAACTTATATTAAAAAAAAGAATACTCATTAAAAAATGATATCAAGATTGAAACTAAATCTTTTAAAATTTTTATATTGCTAATATTCACAATTTATTTTAAGTGCTTTAATGAAAAATCATTATTAATGAAGCAATCTCTTAAAAGTATTACACACATATATATATATATGCGTGTGTGTGTGTTTAGTTTAAAAAATGTCTAACATAAGTATTTTAATATCGGAGTTACTTAATGATGCAATAACTATAATATGTTTTCTTCTATGCATAAATATTACGTAATATTGAGGAGGGTGATCCTGACAACTAGCAAAAATATATTTGAAGTTGAAATGGATATACAAGCTCCTTTGCATTAAAATAATCAATTGTTTTATTATGAAACAACTGCTAGATAGCTAGTAGAAAGTAATGCTTAAATGAGTTTGCCGATGAAAACCATTCGCATTTCATACATTACTCAAAAAAAAGGAAAATAACGATTGAAAGTTATGTAATTGATTTTGCTCATAAATGTTGGCGTCACAGCTCATTTAATAAATTTTAAATGTTCAAGAAACTTTCTCTGAAAGTGCTGTTATTTAAATAATTGAAAACATAACAGGGAATGAAGCAATACATATATGTATGATTCATATAAGGTCTTACATTTTTCATAGAAAAGAATAACACGAATTATAACTGGAAAAAGCTAAATGCAAGGAATTGGTACCTCAAATATATATAATCTAAGATTACAATCTGTTGGAAATAAAAGAGTGATCATTATCGTAAACACAAATTAGATAAAAGAAAATACAATGCCTCTTTTTTTTATTCCCCACAACAAGAAATATTATAGAAAAAAATTATGTGTGGTTGTATATTTATGAAAAGATAGGGTTATGTTTCACGTATACCGCAGTGAAAGCAGGAAACAACACATACTTCACTTTTTCTAGCTGACATATTTGGCAAATAAATTGTCGCTGAAACATATTAGAAAAATGGGTTTTTTATTTACTCCCAGCTATCTTTTAGAGCTATATATTTTTCTGTTTTGCTACGCAATGCTAAACCAGTTTTTAAATTTAAAATATATTACAATATAACTTATATAATATTTTATTTCTTTAATTTTAGAATATAAACAAAATTTTTAGAGTTTTAAGAACTCCTTTACATTTGAATCTCCGTCTATTATTCAAATAAGTTATTCATTAAAAAGTAAATAATTATCCTTAAAGATATATTTTTTTTTACATTTTAAAGGAATGTTTGCATGAAAGAAATTATTATAATTTATTTTATAAAATTTATATGACATTTAATCTTAGATGAAGCCCCTTTACTTAAAATATTTCCATATTCGAAGAAGTCTACGCTGGTATTATTATGATAATTATATAAAACTTATTTTTACCGAAATCTATGTACTTACCATGGATAAAGATTATTAAAATTCTTGAGATTTTTTTTTTTTGTGTACAGTATTCGTATTTTATGTAAATCCGTAGTAAATCTTAAGTATAGAGGAAACTTGTCATACACTGAAATTAACATAAATTCTTTGCTCTCGTGCTGATAAATTTCTTGTTTTGAATTAAGATCAAATGGATTTTTTTTACAAAGTTATCGATTTCATCACCTTTTCAGGAGGAAAAATATTTATAAGTTCGTAAAGAATTCTTTTCACTTCTTGAAACTTTTAATTAATATTTTATTGCTCTGAAAAAATTATCCAATGCCTCTTTATAAATATATTCAGATTTAAAAATAAAAGAAACGTAATTTTTGTAAATTTTCTGTTCTCTTAGAAATATTATCTAACAGAATATTTGTTTATTTCATAATTTTTGTTTATTATATTGATATAACAGTTTTTAAAAGATATTTTAGCTTGATTTATTGCACATTATACCTTAATAAAACCGTCAAGCTAAGTAATTGAAGTTTTTTTGAAAAGTAATTGACATGTTGTATAAGAACGAATTCCTGAATAAAGAAGCAATAATGATGTTTTTTAGATGATGACTGATATTGATATTTTGTTTGAAATTTAATGAATAGTCTACTAATAGAAAACTTAATTTATTTCGAAAAGACATCCCACTTTTTCTCTTGTTTAAGGAACGAATTTCAAACCGACAGAGTGTATTGTGCCAATCAGTTAACAGCATGCTGATTTATTTATTTTCCTTGCATAAACTCCAGATATATATTTAACATTTTCATCAACTGTATTCAGTGAATAGTTTTAACATAATCTATTTCGAAGCAAAATTTCAACTTGCTTTATATAGAGTTGATATTTTAATTATTATTTTTTTAAAAAAACAAGTACGTAATCAAATTTTGATATAAAAAATATTTAAATAAATCAAACGAATAGTAATACATAAATAAACATATGGAAGAACGATTTCTATTTTTACAAAATTTTGCACACCACGACATATATCCTCTGTTCACCAAATTATATTTCTACATAATACTTTTGAAATAGGGCTATTATTAGATGTTTTAGACAAAAATACAATTTCATAATAGTTCAATTTAATTTTTGACATTCTTGTTATTAATAAATAGAGATACAAGGGTTTTATATAGTGCCTGCTTTAATTGCTTCTGAAATTGCAAATTCGCTTTTTATTTATATATAAAATGCTTAATTATTTAATTTATTTTGCTTAAATTCATATAATGACAATTTTTAATCCTTATTCTTTTTGTCCGGGGAGCAAGGAATCACAGAAAAACAAAATAATTCTAGTAAAATCCAGTAGGAAACATTTTAAAGAAGGAATATGTGTTGAGATTTAGGAAGCAGTTTTTATATTTTAAATTCGCAAAATGAATAAATAACTGAAAGTCCATTGAACTCGAATTGTACTATTGCCAAGTTTTGCAAAAAAATTATTTTCTATTCACCACGGGAATAACAGCTTAAGAAATATGTAAAAGGTTAAGGAAATATTTGCTCAAATTTTCCATATTCGTAGTGAATACAATCAATGCAGTTTTATATTTATTCAAGATCAAGAAAAGAAGGACCGAGAAGAGAATTTTCAAAACACTTACACCTTTGAATAATTTTAATTTCATCAAACAGCATATGAGTTAAATAATTAAAAATAAAACAATTTACTGGAATGAATTTAAACTATTTTAAATCTGTCTTGAAATTAGGATAAAGAACTTTTGAAATGATTTGTATTATATATTACAGAATTATTCATCTACACTATTAAAGGATGTTGATATCAACTTTTTTCTGAGAAATTTTATTATATGTAAATAGAGCCTGCTAGATGAAGTAATAAGTATTATTCATGCTTTCCACTCAAAGGATCTTATGGACAAGATCTAAAATAACTTCTATTGCTCAGAATTAAAGCATTTAAATATTTTCAAAAACAACAAATTATTTTTATTAATATCACTGCAAATAAAAGAAATACTGTAAAACTGATTAAAGATATATAATATTTCTAAGAAGTCAGCAAGATTAAATAAAAACTAGACCTAACACTCTGCTAAATTTTCAATCACTGTTAAGTACCTTGAATTATGCCATTTCTTAATCGATAAAAAATATACAGTTTTAAAAGTTTATTTTACAAAAAAAAAAAAATACTAAGATAGTTAAATTTTTTTTATTAGAAACATAAAAATGTCCGGTAACTCAAACGTTTTTCATATTTCATAATTAAAAAAAAATGATGAAAAAAAATTACTTAAAGCAACATTTTTACGAGACTACTTTTAAAAATATGTTGGGAAAAAACAACAACAGCTTACAAATTACCAAAATAATAGCAACCATTTATAAATAAAGACATTATTATTTTTTTTTTCAAAACTATTGTTCCCTCTTTTCCTTAAAGATCTTTTATCAATATTTAATGCTCATTTTCCACAACCCAAATCTTCGAATTTCATGTGCGTTAATAAGCGAGGAATGCTTCATCTAGGCTGTTTAATTATGCAGATTGAAAATCGTTTATTATTCGCGTCAAGTTGATTCTCTGGAGAACAATAAGTATTATTCATCCGCGGATTGCGAGTTTTTGAAGCTGTTAAATTAATTTGTCCAGTCAAAATGCTTGATGGGGGTAATCGATCTATTCTTATTACAGTGTTTCGTTTAAATGGAAACATTGCAGTTAAGAATATTCATTTTCCTCTCTATTCCAATCC